>JAKSZT010054202.1:12450265-12524785 GCA_026826555.1 Tolypeutes matacus
AACCCCCCCCCCTTCCCCATTTGCTGTTTTGTGTCCTTTTGCTGGGCAATTCTCTGTGTCTGTTTCCTGCCATCTCTTCTCATCCTCCTCCTCCAGTCTTCACCAGGATTCGATCCTGGAGACTTCCGATGTAGGAGAGAGGTGTCCTGCCACCTGCACCACCTCAGTTCCTGGTTTTTGGAGCTTTCGGAGCATCTCGTCTTGTCTCTTCCCTGTTACGTCATCATCTTGCTGCATGGCTCCCGGGGCCTGGTGGCTCACCGGCACACAGAGCCTGGCAGCCCATGCTCCTTATATATATATATATAATTTTATTTTACCAGGAGGTCCCGGGGATCGAACCCAGGTCCCTCCATATGGCAAACGGACGCCCAACCATTTGAGCCACATCCGCCCCCTGGGATAACATTTTGGTAATTACTTATGCTAGTTGGTTAGAGTTAATTCAACCCTGTCATAAATCTGATCAATCTTTTTTTTTTTCTCTCATCTTTTATCAGCAAGGCCTATATGTCTCTTATTGACCCTGGAGATCATGGTTTTCTTTCCTCTTATATCTTATGTGTATCTAAATTTGTGACTATTTCGAGGTTTTCTTAAACTACAAATATGCAACTTATTACATGTATCAAATGAATTTCTAATTTAAAAAATACAGTAAGTATGAATATGTTTATTTTATGAAAATGCCATTAAAATTCAAAGTAGGAAATTTTACTATATGATTGTGATAGATGTGTTGATATCTGCTTTTTAAAACATCAAAATAATTGAAAACATTTTCTTTTGTAAGTTGGCCAGGAATACTTTGTCCTGATCCTTTTAAAGGGAAGTACGTGACCTATGACCTAGATGGAAATGTTGAACAGTATCACATAGAATTCCTGGGTGATCCCCATTCAAGATCATGGATAAATGCAACATTTGTTGGACATTATAGTACCACATTAAAGGTAGGTAGAGAAACATCAAAACATTTTTCTTGCTCTTGTTGTTCAGATCCCTAAAGATCAATAATTATTTACTTTTCAATTTATAAAAATAAAATAATGTATACTATTTGTTTAAATTCAAATATTTGTTTTTTAAGGCATTTTCATCCAAAGGAAGTGTGGATATAAAAGTAGCTGTGGGAGTTTTAAATGTTATTTTTCTATGGCAGTTTAGTATAAATCAACTGACTATTTTACATAATTGTGTTTTGAAGCAATTTTAAGATTATCATTTGGTAATTTTTTAATTCACTTGAGAAGACTCTAAGTTGTAGCCCTAGCTCACAGGGAAATTTAATTATGGAAAGCGACCAGTTTTTCAAATTTCAAACAGAATATTTCATTATACTAACTCCTTCAGTATCTTTTTGACTCTTTTTAAACTTTAAATACCATACTACAATTAATGAATAGACTGCATTCTCAGGTTGATGAAATTAGGTGAACTGGACCTATTTCCAAAGGTTTGGTTTAATCAGTATAAATCAATTCAATTAGCTGGGTCTATATTTTAATATTGAAACATTTCTTCTGAAAAGCATGCTTTCATTGGAAAAACTGATAAAAAGTAAAAGTTAGAAATATGGATACCTTTGACTACATTTGGATGGTTTCTGTTTTATAATGAAAAGTGTACATATTCAAATATATATATAAGTATATGCATATGTTTTAGTTTGCTAAAGGCTGCTGGGAGCAATATACCAGAAATGGGTTGGCTTTTTAAATGGGGATTTATTAGGGTAGAAGCTTACAGTTCTGAGGCTGTGAAAATGTGCAAATCAAGGCATCCTCAGAGATGCTCTCTCACCAAAGGTTGACTGCTAGCTATCCTGGACTCCTTCCACATGGCAAAGTACGTGGAGACATCTGCTTCTCTTCCGGGTCTCATTTTCAGCTTTTGGCTTCTCTGTCTGTGACTTCCTCTCTCCTGGGTTCCTCTCTGAGTTCCTGGGTTATTTCTCCCCATCTCGGCATCTTTTTCTTTGTGTGTCTCTATGCTTTCAGTCCTCCATTTATAAAGGACAGTAGCAAGAGGAGCAAGAGCCACTCTGGGTCACACCTCACTGAAGCAATCCAATCAGAGGACCCACAGTTGAATCCAATCCAATCAAAGGGCCCTCAACTATAAGAACGGATTAACTTTAAGAACATGATCTTTTCTGAGATGTACAAAAAGTTTCAAACTGTCGCAGTATATTCAAAACATGCCTTTCAATCTATGGTATAATTAAATCTGGAAATATGTGATACTTTGAACATGAGTTATTAACCATATCTTTGGCATGGTGTCTTTGTTTAATTTTAACCTGAAAGCAGCTGGAAAGAAAGTCTGTTTTAGTAAAAATATTTAAGTATGGACTAACACCACATATCTTCATTTCAGGGTAGTGGTGAGCCAGTCAAGTTAATGTGAGGCACCCTCTCTGCTCTGATATTTTGGATGTTGTCCTAGGCACTTCTGCTGTCAACCATTTCTAGCTGCTAATGAAGCAGATCTTAGAATCTTAGCTATTTTCCAGTGAGGTAAAGAACAGAGCATTTCTAAGAAACAAGATTTAAATAGAAGTTCAAAAATCAAAGTATATTTTTAATTGGTTGTACTAGTATCACTGTGATGATTTGAGATCTATCAGGCTTAACTTGGTAGTCTCATTTCAGTGAACATCACATAAGTCACACAAGGGAACAATTTGATTCAGAACAAAGCCAAACTCAGGAATCAGGAGCCCACAAGTAGTTTTTGTGTGTGTGTGTGGTTTTTTTTTTTGTTGTTGTTGTTCTTGTTTGTTTTTTTGAGAAGCTGTAGGTTTAGAGACAAATCAAGTAAAACATACAGTGTTCCCATATACCCTCCTATTGTGGTCAATTTGCATTAGTGTGGTACCTTTGTTACAACTGATAAAAGAATATTAAAATTGTGCTATTAACTATAATCCATAGTTTACCTTAGGTGTATTTTCCCCACAAACCACCCTTTAACATCCTGTAATACTGTGGTACGTTTGTTATAATTCATGAAGGAATATTATATACTTGTACAATTAACTATAGTCCATAGTTTACAATAGAGTTCACTATGTTATACAGTCCCATGTTTTATCTTTTAATTTTTATTCTAGTAACATGTTCAAACCACAATGACATATATAATTCAGTGCTGTTAATTAAACTCACAATAATGTGCTACCATCACCACCACCATTTCCAAAATTTTAAAATCAACCCAAATAGAAATTTTGAACAAATTAAGCATTACCTCCACATTCTCTACCCCCAACCCAGCCTCTGATATACTATATTCTAGATTCTAACTCCATGAATTTACTTATTCTAATTATTTCATATCAGTGAGATCATATAGTATTTGTCCTTTTGTGTTTGGCTTATTTTATTTCATTAAGCATAATGCCTTAAAGGTTCATCCATCTTGTCACATGTTTCAGGACTTCATTTCTTTCAATGGATAAATAATATTCCATGGTATGCATATATCACGTTTTGTTTATTCATTCAGTGGTTGATGGACAATTGGGTTGCATCCAACTTCAGGCAGTTGTGATTAATAATGCTATGAACATTGGCGTGCAAATATGGTTTGAGTCCCTGCTTTCAATCCTTTTGGATATATACCTAGCAGAGGGATTGCTGGGTGGTATAATTTCATACTTAGCTTTTTGAGGACATGCCAAACTGTCTTCCACAGTGCACCGTTTTACATTCCCAACAGCAATGAATGAATGTTCCTATTTTCCACATCTTCTCCAACACTTATAATTTTCTGTATTTATAACAGTAACCATTCTAGTGGGTGTGAAATGGTATCTCATTGTGGTTTTGATTTGCATTTCCCTAATAGTTAATGATGCTGAGCATCTTTTCATGTGCTTTTTAGCCATTTGTATATCCTCTTGGGAAAAATGTCTATTCAAGTCTTTTGCCCATTTTAAAAATGGAATGTTTGTCTTTTTATTATTGAGTTATAGGATTTCTTTATATATTCTGGATATTAAACCCTTATCGGATACATAGTTTCCAAATATTTTCTCCCATTGGGTAGGTTGTCTTTTTACTTTCCTGATGTGCAAAATATCCTTTGATGTGCAAAATTTTTAAATTTTGATGAGGTGCTATTCATCTATTTTCCTTTACAGGCTCTGGGACTAGGACAGAAGGTAAGACCTGTGAGTTCATCTATTTTCCTACTGCTGCTTGTTCTTTAGGTGTAAAGTCTAAGAAATCATGCCTAACACAAAATTCTGAAGATGCTTCCCTGCATTTTCATGTATAGTGTCCTTCTTTATCTCTTATAACAGCTTTGAACTTAAAGTCAATTTTGTCTGCTATTAGTATAGCTACACCAGGTCTTTTTTGGTTACTATTTGCATGGAATATCATTTTCCATCCTTTCAATTTCAACCTATTTGTGTCTTTGGGTCTAAGACTAGTCTCTTGTAAACAACATGTAGTTGGTCCATGTTTTTTAATTCATTCTTCCAATATGTTTCTTTTGATTGGGGAATTTAATCATTAACATTCATTATTATTACTGTAAAGACAGTATTTTCTTCAGCCATTCTGTCATTTGTTTTATGTATGTCATATCCTATTTTTCTCTCTTTTCTTTTATTGAAACCTCTTTTTCTGTATAATTTGTCTTTTGTGATCACATTCTCATTTCTGTTTCTGTATATTTTTAAAATACTTTCTTCGTGGTTATTATGGGGTTTGTATTACACAACATACTTATATAACTTACTAATTTGAAAAGATACCAACTTAGCTTCAATAGCATATGCATTCTCTGTTCCCATATCCCTCTGTTTCCTGTCTTTATGTTGCTTTTGTTCCACTTTACCTCTTTATATTTTACATGTCCATTAATCAGGAAATATGCCCTTTTCTTGTTCAATTGTGTTCTGTCTCTTATAGGAATTAAAGAGTAGAGTTTATATTGAGGATACAGTATTTGGGTTTTGTATTTACACTTTTAATTACCCTTACTGAAAATCTTCATTTCTTCACACTACTCTAAGCTACTCTCTCCTGTCTTTTCCTTTCAGCCTGCTGAGCTCCGTTTAGTAATTCTTGTATGGCAGATCTCTTATTGACAAACCCTCTCAACTTCTGTTTATATTTGCATATTTTAAACTCTCTCTCATTTTTGAAGGACAGTTTTGCCAGATAAAGAATTTTTGGCTGATAGTGTTTCTCTTCAGTATCTTAAATATATCACATCACTGCTTTCTCACCTACATGGTTTCTGGTGATAAATCGGCACTAAGTCTTAATGAGTATCCCTTGTATGTGATGAATTACTTTTCTCTTGCTGCTTTCAGAATTCTCTGTTAATCTTTGGCATTTGACATTCGGATTAGTATGTGTCTCAGAGTAGGTCTATTAGAATTTATTCTATTTGGACTATGTTGCACTTCTTGGATATGTTTATTTATGTCTTTAAAAGGATTGTGAAAATTTTGTCAATTATTTCCTTAAATAATTTTTCTGCTCCCTTTCTCTTCTTTTATCTTTCTGGAACACCCATGACACATTTTTTTGTGTGTGATTCATGCTGTCATTAAATCCCGGATACCCTGCTCAAATTTTTCTATTCTTTTCTCTATATATTCTTCTGACTATTATGATTTTGATTGTTCTGTCTTCTAGTATGCAGATTCTTTCTTCTGCCCATTCAAATCCACTATTGTATACCTCTACTATATTTTCAATATATATTATTATGCCTTTCATCCCCATAATTTCTGTTATGCTTCTTTTTTATTTATTTATTATTTGTTTGTTTGTTTGTTTGTTTATTTATTTATTTTTTAGGAAGTATTGGGGAATGAACCCAGGACCTCATACATGGGAAACAGGTGCTCAACCACTGAGCTACATTGGCTACCCAATCAGAGTTGGTTTTTTCATTTGTTTGTTTGTTTGTTTGTTTGTTTTTGTTTTTTCAGAGGTACCGGGAATCCAACCTGGGACCTTGTACAATGGGAAGCAGGCGCTCAGCCAGTAGAGCTACATCTGCTCCCTTGTTATGCTTCTTTTTATACTTTCAAGTTCTTCTTAATGCTCACACATTTTCTTCTTAATATCCTTTAGCTCTATATCCATATTTTCCTTCATCTCATTGAGTTTATTTAGGACATTTATATGAACTTCTTTGATTAGTTGTTCCAAATTCTGTATCTCCTCTGAAATTTTAATTTGTTTCCTTGACTGAACCATATCTTTCCGTTTCTTCATATGGCTTGTCATTTTTTTTTGCTGATTTCTGGGCATCTGATAATCTTGATGAGTTATCTCTGAAGGTCAGGTTCTCCCTCTTGCCTAGCATTTTATTGTTGATTAGCTTTGTGTTGAGGTTCTTCTTTGGTGCTTGGTCCAAGTTATTCTAGACCTTTAGAGTAGCTTGTGTTTAACTATTCAGGTTTTCTCAGCTCTTCTTCATGTGATTCTTGCCTTGTCTATGTAATACAGTTTTTAATATTGTAGTTTTTGTACAGTTGTTTCACCTCCAGAAGAAAGCTTCCTTTCCTCTGTTTCTTCTATGGAAATCTTGATCTGTTATATTTGTTTCTATAAAGAATTCCACCACCCTCTTGGCTCCTATGCTTTGTTTAAATTCTCTCCCTCACTCAGTGCCCTCTTTTCCTTACAGTTTTCAGTTCTGTCTCTCAGCTGTTCAATTTACCTCTAACCCCACCTTTTTTTCCATGAGGTTTTTCTGCCTCTGGATTCCTATCCATTAGTGTATCCTACCTTGGAGAAGATTGACGGGGTTGATCCAGAAATGTCTGTTTTGCATTTAGGTTGTCTAGCCAACAGAAAGTGGATTTAGTGCACACACCTCTTGCCAACAGTTCTGCTGCAGTCTCTCTCTCTTCCCCCCATGGGAGCACTTTTGTATGCAGCATGCCTCTGCAACTTGTCTTCTTCCCTGGGTTTCTGCAGACTTGGGACCCTGTGCCTGGATATGCTTGAGGTTCTGACTCACTGCTGTGAGTGGGTCTATAGTCTGCATTGCTGGTGGGGTCTGGGCCATGCTCCTTCTGTGTGACTCCCAAGCTGCATGGGCCTGAGTGAGGGGAAGGCATCTAGACTGGGTTGGGACAGAAATTTCCTACCTGGTATTGAAATTTATTTTTCTTTTTCTTTGAGTCATTGTGGAGACCTTCAGTATCTGTTGTCCCCTTGTGTTCTAAGCAAATGGGATTTGTCCTTTTATAGTTGATTCTGAGGGAAGACTTTTTTTACATAACCATGTTGATAACATCACCTCTTTCTCCACAAGTTTTTCTCTTTCAGTACCTTAAGTACATCATACCACTTTCTTTTCTCCTCCATGGTTTCTGGTGAAAGGTTGGTGCTTAATCTTATCAAGGTTCCCTGATGCTTTGCTTTTCTCTTGCTGCTTTCAGAATCTTCTCTTTATATCTGATATTTGTCATTCTGAATAGTAGGTGTCTCAGGGTAGGTTTATTTGGATTTCTTCTATTTGGGGTGTGTTGTCCTTCTTGAATATTGATATTTATATCTTTCATAAGGGTTGGGAATTTTTCTGTCATTATATCCTCTAATATTTTTCCCCTTTTCCATTTCTTCTCCTTCTGGGATACTGATCATGTATATGTTTTTGCATTTCATGTTGTCATTAAATTCCCTGAGACCCTGTTCCATTTTTTTCATTCTCTTCTCTTTGTGTTCTCCTGTCTTTTCCAGTTCAGATGTTCTGTCTTCAAAATCACTAATTCAGTCTTCGAACAATTCAAATCTGCTCTTATGTGCCTTTAATGGTTTTTTTAAAGATTTATTTATTTATTTATCCCCCGCCTCCCACTGTCTGCTCTCTGTGTCCATTTGCTGTGTATTCTTCAGTGTCTGCTTGTCTTCTCTTTAGGCAGCACTGGGAACCAATCCTGGGACCTTCCAGAGTGGGAGAGATGTGCTCAATCTCTTGCGCCACCTCAACTCTCTGGTCTGCTGCATCTCTCATTGTCTCTCCTCTGTGTCTCTTTTTGTTGTGTCATCTTGCTGTGCCAGCTCTCCTCTCTGGCCAGCACTCCATGCAGTCCAGCACTCCTGTACAGGCCAGCACTCCACGTGGGCCAGCACTCCATGTGGGCCAGCTTGTCTTCACCAGGAGGCCCCAGGAATTGGACCCTGGACCTCCTGTATGGTAGACAGGAGCCCAATCACTTAAGCCACATCATCTTCCCTCCCTAATGTATTTTTAATCTCATCCATCATGCCTTTCATTCCCCTAAGGTCTATTACTTTTCTTTACAGACTTTCACATTTTTCTTTATGCTCACCCAGTGTCTTCTTAATATCCTTAATCTATTTAGTCATATTTTCTTTCAATTTAAATTGATTTAGGAGAGTTGTGTGGTTATCATTGATTAATTGTCTTAAATTCTGTATCTCTTCAGGGTGTTTGGTTTGTTCCTTTGGCTTGGCCATATCTTCCTGTTTTCTATTATAGCTTGTAATTTTTTGCTGATGTCTAGGTGTCTGAATATATTGATGAGTTTACTCTGATAGCCAATTTCTCTCTCTTGCCTATTGTTAATTATTTTTTCAAAGCTCTTCTTTGATATTTGGTTCAACTTATCCTAAGTTTTTAAAATTGCCCAGCTTAAGTGATCAAAATCGTGGCAGGGACTCACTAATGGGTTGCAAATTTTCTCCTAGAAGTTAGAGAACAGAGAGACCCAATTGTAGTTTTTGTTCATGCAATTTCCAGACCGGCCAGCAGATGGTGCTCGCTGACGCACTTTTCCACAGAGGTGTATCTCTCGGTTTTCCTTTGTTTTGGTCTGGCCAGACCGAGATTCAAAGTGAACTCTGATGGCCCAATTCACTGAAGAAAAGCTCCCCAATTCCCCCTCTCTCTTCACTTGTAACAACTGACAGGGAGGAAGCTATCTGTTTCCCTCTGTCAGCTGCCATGAGCCAGGCATTTTACCCCTGCTTAGTATGTCAGGGGGTGGGGGAGGAGAGCCCTTTCCCTCTGCAGGAAGGTTTAGTAACTCAGAGTTTGTTGTTTTGGGTTCTTCATCTCTCTGTCCCTCACCCTCCTGAGTTGTGAAGCATTGTCCTGGTCTGATGACCCCCAAAGCAGGTTCCGCAGGCAGCTTTTGGCTTTTCCCCATTGTAATGTGAGAGAGCTGAGCCTTGTCTACCTAATCTGATGCCATCTTTCCACAATCCCCCTCTAATGTATTTTTAATCTCATGCATCATGTTTTTCATTCCCGTAAGCTCTGTTACTTTTCTTTGCAGGCTTTTAAATTGTTCTTTATGCTCACCCAATGTCTTCTTAATATCCTTTATCTCTTTAGCCATATTTTCTTTCAATCCTTTGAATTGATTTAGGAGAGTTGTATGAGTGTCATTGTCTTTTAAATGATAATTTAATTGTCTTAAATCTTGTATCTTGTCAGGATATTTGGTTTGTTCCTTTGGCTGGGCCATCTCTTCCTGTTTCCTAGAATAGCTTGTAATTTTTTGCTGATGTCTAGGCATTTGAATATGTTGATGAATTTCCTCTGATGGCCAATTCTTCTCTGTTGCCTATTGTTTTGTTTTCACAGCTCTTCTTTGATATTTGGTTCAACTTATTCTAAGTCTTTAAAATTGCCCAGCTTAAGTTATCAAAATCAGGCCAGGGACTCATTAGTGGGGCACAGATATTTTCCCAGGAGTGGGGTTAAGTTTTTCTTCTGTGCAATTTCCAGACTGGCCAGCAGATGGCACTCGTTGGCACTCCTTTCCATGGACGTGTTTCTTTCAATCCCAGCTTTCTTGTGTTTTGGACTTGCCAGAGCCAAGATCCAGAGTGGGCTTTGCTGGCCGAATTCACTGCCAAGAAGCCCTTCACTCCCCATCCCTTTTGCTTTGTAACACCTGACAGTGAGGAAGGCATCTCTTCCCCTCTCAGTCTGCTGCAGTGAGCCAGAGGTTTTATCCCTGCTTAATATCTTGGGTATGGGGGATGGGAGACCTTCCTGGCCACCAGGGGTGGCTGGTAACTCACATTTGTTGTTTCGGGTTCTTCATCTCTCTGTCCCTCACCCTCCTGGGGTTTTTGTAGCGCTGTGCTGGTCTGCTGACCCCCATAGCAGATCCCTCAGACAGCTTTTGGCCCTTTCTCCATTGTTTCTGTGGGAAAGTTGAGTCCTGCTTGCCTACTCTGATGCCATCTTCCCGGTACCCCTTTATTCTTGATGTTTCCCTTTGAGGACTAGTGACCAATGTAGAATAAGCAGAGCTGTTGATGTTTTATATTGCATATGTAGCAGTTATTTTACCAGTGTTTCTGGACTAACATCTATTTAAGCAAGTGTTTTTGCTTCTAATATTCATTATGACCCAAATTCAAAGAATGTGAATATGTATTAGGAAAACATAAAGCTATCATAGTGGTTAAAAAGACAGGCTATAGAGTCAAGCTCTTTGGATTTGATGATTGGCTCTACCCCTTACTAGACAGGTGATCTCAGACAAGTCACTTAACTTTTACAAACCCTAGATGTTTCATCTGTAAAGTGGAGGATATAATAGTGTGTATCTCATAAAATTGCTGTGAGGGTTAAGTGAGACAATACAAATAAAGTATTTAGTATTGTACTTGGCACATAAGTTAACTCTTGGCCCAGAGTTAATAAATGTTATTAGTGTTATTATTCATTGGAAGAAACAGGTGAAATATAGTTAAATTATTTCCTTTCCCTGAATCCCACACCTACAGGAGGGAGTACCAAAAAGAGACCAATGATATTAAGGTGGAAAATAACACCTTTTCTTTTGGCTAAGGTAATATGTGGAAAATGACATGGTTTTCGGGTTCTTTATCAACCAATATTATGCTCCCAGAAATTGAAGGAACTAGAGCTAGAAAAGAATCATCTAACTCTTTGATTCTTCAGTACTTGACTGAAATGAGGCCATTGCTGGAATGCTTTTCTAGTTTAGTGCAGACAGAAGTGCTAAGAACTGTTAAAAGCAGGATATAAGTTAGAGCCTTCTTAATCTGACTGCTTGGTGAATGAAGAGACCCAAATGTTGCAATTCTTCAAGAATACTTTGGATTTGTTTGATGGAATTTAGAAGGAGAACAAGGAATATATAATCTTTCATATTCTTTTCAACAGAATGAAGAGTTTCTTTCCCTATCTCTACTCTGCTTTTCCTATTCACTCACATTTATATAACTGATTTAGCTGCACCAAATAAATTCTTAAATTCACCTTGTCATCTCCCAACTTCATCTCTTATGAATTTAGATAGCTGTGAATTTGTACTGAAGTTGAAAGTCCAAATTCAAACAATATGACCAACGTTACTCAGTTTATAAAGGATGGAACAGATGGCTACTTCTCCTATCACCGAATGCATGACAAATATATTAAGTATTAACTAGGTTTCTCACATTGATTCTTCCAGAAAGCAGTAATATTCTTTTCCAAGAAATTCCAATATATAGTTTTCTCAGTTTTCCAAAAGTGCTTATTCTCTGTTTAAGAGACCATGAGCCATGCTGAAAATGCCCTGATTCAGCATCACATATTTAACAATCCTCTTCACCTAGATTTCCCACCTGCTCTTACAATTCTATCGTTAAATAGAATCTGAGCATCTGTCTGTAATAAATACAGCCAGTGTTTTCTCATAAACACATTATTCCATAAAACACAAACAAACATGGACTGAAAAATAGCAGCCAAAACGTTTACTTTCTTTTAGTTTCATGTCTTCATGTCCATTATTCATATTGCTTAAAATCCCTTAGGCTCATCCTGACATTTTTCATGCTCAGGGCAAATGAGGACATACTTATTTTAATGGCTTATATGAACCTGTACATTTCTCTTAGTTTGGTGTAATGTTCTTAACTGGAGTAGTCAGCCCGGTTAGAGCAGTGGGAAATAAGTACAGTCCTTAACATTTATCTATTGCCTCTGTTTGTGTCCTGTACTTTATTTCATCAATATATTGCCAATACTTCACTATAATTTAACAAAGTAGCATGTACAACTGCTTGCTACAGGCTTATCTTCAGTTTGGCAAAATAAAAATTTTACAAGTTGAAATCAGAATATGTAAAAAACACTTTACAGTGTATACAATAAATAAATTTGATTTAAAATTTTAGCTACTGGTTAATTGTCCTAAAAAAATTTTTTTCCCTAACCATTATAAAAGTGACCTGATATAGAAAATGCTACAAGCCACTATTTTCTATAATTTTCAACGCAACATTCTTTTAATGTTATGGGCAAGGAGCTCTTTATAGCACTATCTTTAAGATTTGTGCAAAAGAATTGCCTTATAGCAAAATGATAGCATATTGTAGTGGGTGAGCCCATAACTTTGGAATTAGATTGCTTATTTGAATTCCAGCTCTATTACTTACTAGCTTTGTGAACTTGGGCAAGTTCTAAACTTCTCACTGCTTCAGATTTCTCCTCTGTAAAATGGAGAAAATAATAGTATCCACCTCCTAAACTTGTTAGGAAATTAAAATGAGTTATTTGTGAAGTGCTTAGAACAGTGCCTGGCAATTATTGGATGATTAGTAAATTTTAAAAATCATTATGGGTTATTTAAATAATAGAACTCTTATGGAAATAAAATATGTTCTCATTTTCTTGGACTGCAGAGACCAAATGATAAATGTTTGTATTCTGATAATTTATGAATAACATTTGAAATAACATATAACAAACATTTGAAAATTACTTTACATTTTATAAAGTGCTTTTTATAAATACTACCTCATGTCATCTTCTTTAATTGATTAGAAAGTTGAGGCTCAGATTGAATGACTTGCTTGAGGTCACACAGCAGCAGAACTGGGACTCAAGCACAGATCTTCTGATTACAGCTCTAGGTTTCTATATTTTATGTCAACTTACTTGAAGCTCACATTGGGCCATCTGCTTCTAATCTTTATACGCATACCAAATTGGTAATAAGCTACCATCTATAAACTTGGAAATCACAAAGGCCTTCTTACCCATCCCCTATTATTAATTCGGCCAACCTGATTAACTAAACCTTTGACTAGGGCTTTTCAAAGCTTGTCAAAGATGTACAAAGTTTTGTCTTTATGTTTAGTGCATTGATTCCTAGCTGTTGATTTGGGAGGTTCATCATTCTCTCATTAAAATCTAGGAATTTTTTTGTTTCCTTGTAAGATTGTCAGTAACTGGTTATTATTAATACAAACTTTGATATCTCGGTGTCTGAGTCTTGTTTTGTTGTTGTACTTGTTTTACTTTTCTATTGGTTTCCAAACTTGCTGATCATCATATTCTTCTGCAGAGCACTTTAAAATTACATATTCCTAAACCTACCTAATAAAGAGTTTCCTGAGAATCTATATTCTTAACCAGGTTGGTTATAGTCTGCTCAATGGATCTCAAGAACTACTATATTATAGCAGATTATTTTCCCACAAATACCTTTTTTCTGTCTTATAGATTCTGTCCCCTGCTTCTCATTGCATTCTCAGTATTACATCTGATATATAGGATCAGATGATGTAAACGATCAGACTATCAGAGCTAGACTTTTTTTTTTTTTTTTTTTCCAACTAACTGGTTCACACATTCCGGGGAGGGTAGGGGGAGTGGAGGGACAGAAGCTGTTTTGATGTTAAAATCCTACTGAGGGGAAGCAGATGTGGCTCAAGTGATTGGGCTCCCACCTATCACATGCGAGGTCCCGGGTTCGGTTTCTGGTGCCTCCTAAAGAAACAAGGAATATGAACAGACACAGCAAGTGCAAGCAATGAGGGGGTGGGGAGGAAAAAAATAAAATCTTTAAAAAAAAATCCTACTGAGATAAAGTAAGCAAAAGTCTTGCTTATTCTATACAAAACTTAAGCAGAGTAAGCAACAAGTTAATACAATTTTCAAAAAGTATTTGCTTCAAAGTATTCAATAATTTGAATAAGCTGTCTTTTAGCATCAAAGGAACAGGAAAATTCTTATTGTTTAGATTACTGGTTGCTGTTGCAGAAATCCAATTCAAAAAAGACAAGATATCCTTGTGAGTAACTTTGTACTCAACTGCTTTTAGTGAAAACATTCTCCAACAGAGGAGAAGAGAGATAGCTTTGGTGCAATAATAAATAGAATGATGCATCGCATACCTGGTTAGAGTCAGCAAGCAATGGTGCAAGTTTGAATGAATAAACAGCAACAATTGACATAAACCACCAGGCAAAGTGCTTTATAATAGGTGTGTAGTGTTGATCTTCAACTACTGAATAGAGATACATTCCAAAGGAAAATTTTTAGACTATGAAATCTATGACTATGACTATATCCCCATGTTTCCAAAGACATATTATATATGAAATAATTTAAAGTAATGATCAATATTTGAAGTCACTTCAGTGAATTTATGAAGCTCAATAAAGCAGTTTCTAAGTACTTATCATTCTAGTTTTCTGGATTTTTAATGTATATAAAACACTTTGTCTAAAAGATACATTTTCTAAATTGTAAGTACTTATATTTTAATTTTGATTTAATATTGATATAATCAAAATTTTAATTGATAATGTTGGAGTGTAGATGTTGTCATTATAACTAAAGAATACTACTGAGGCTCTGCCATCCCCCAAATAGGTTATATTAAGAAGCAGCTGATTGAATTGCTTTGGTTTTAAGCTTAGATATTATTTTAATATAATATTTAAAGTGTCTGACATTAGACATACATTTTCCTTTCTTCAAGAAAAAAAAATGCTACTAATATCATAGAATAAATCAGTTATCCATGAAACACTTTATAGACCTTGGTTCTCTACAGAAAATGAAGCTCTACATTATCTTAGAAGTAATATCACCATAATGCCAGATAGTCATAATGTTTATAAATGTTCCCTTTACCTTTGTGGGGGTAACATATAATTTGGGATTAATATATAGCAGCCTTTCATTTTCATCTCTGATATCCTGCCTTGGTTTTACCCATGCCACCTAGAAGAAAAACTCTCTCTTTACAAAACCCAATAAATATTTACTGAGACTTATTATTTTGAGACTCTTCTTGGCTCAGAATTGAAGAAAACACAAAATCCAATGTACTCATGAGACCAATATTAGTGGCAAGAGACAGATAGTAGAAAAATAAATAAGAAAAATATATAGTGTGTTAATTACTGATGAGTTCTGTGGAGGAAATGAGGGGAAAGTGATAGGTAGAGTGAAGGATTGGGGTGCCAAGGGGTGGAGAGGAAAGGCTACTCTACCACTACTCTATCTGTTCTAATATTCAAAGTACCATAGCTAAGAAATTCTTTCCTGTATTTAACCAAATACCAGCAGTTAGTTGATAATAGTTCTGGTTTAGTTTGTGGTTTACCTCTCTTTTATTCCAAAAAGTAGTCAGACCACTTGTGTTGAGGTCATGCCTCAGAGGAAGTTTCTGTTATGTGGGGTCAAAAGCAGAGCTTGGAGATTTCTGATTAACTAAATGGTGGTGTAAGATGCTCCAGGGTTCCATTCCTCCACAGAATCTTTGAACAACTAGCAAAACCTGGCAGAACCATCTTCTTCAAACCTTTGGAAATAGTTAGAGGGTTGCAGTAACAAGGAAAATGCTAAATCAAAGCCTAAGAGGCCTCTAGGGCACCATCAAGTGTATATAACATGCATATTATGAGTGTCTCAGAGGTGAGGAAAAAGAGAAAAGGGTAGAAAAAAACATTCAAAGAAATAATGGAGTAAAAATTCCCAAATTTAATGAGGACATGAATATCCACATTGAAGAATCCCAATGAACTGCAAACAGGATAAACTCAAAAAGAAACACACCCAGACACATTGTAGTCAAACTGTGAAATGCCAAGGCATGCGAGAGTTCTTAAAGCTGTAAGAGAAAAAGAACTTGTTATGAACAAGGGAGCCCCAGTAATATTAAGTGCTGATTTCTTGTCAGAAATTTTGGAGGCAAGAAGGCAGTGGGACAAAATATTTTAAATGTTGAAAGAAAATAACTTGCTAACCAAGAATTTTATATTGGGTGAGACTGCCCTTCAAAAATGAGGGGGAAATAAAGGTATACATAAACAAACAAAAGCTAAGGGACTTCTTTATCACTAGACCTGCTCTACAAACAATGCTGAAAGGAGTTCTTCAGTGTGAAAGGAAAAGATACTAGAGAATAGTTTGAAGTGGCATAAAGAAATAAAGATTTCCAGTAAAGGTAACCATATAGGTAATTATGAATGCCAGTACTATTCTATTGTATCTATGCTATGTAACTACAGTCTTTACTTCTGACAACTTAAAAAATGCAAAATGCCTAAAAATAAATGATAAATTTATGATTTTTGATATGCAATGTATAAAGATATAATTTGAAACAAGTATAACAAAAATGTGGAGGGATGGAAAAGTATAGGAATGTGTATGTGTATGCTATTAAAAATAAATTGGTATTAAATCAAACATGATTATTATACATTCATGATGTTAAATTTAAACCACATGGTAACCACAAATGAAAATATCTGAAAATATGTACAGAAGGAAATGAAAAATGACTCAAAATAGTACACTACAAAAATATCAGATAAATATAAAAAGTAGGCATTAATGGAAGAATTAAGGGACAAGAAAGGTATAAGACTTAACAAAAACTAAATAGCAAAATGACAGAATAAAGTCCTGCATTATCAGTAGTTACTTTAAATGTTACTTTAAATGTAAATGTATTTATTTAAATAAAATAAAAAGAATTTTTAAAAAAATGTAAATGGAAAAGGCAGAGATTGACATAATGGATTAAAAAGCATGACCCAACTATATGCTGTTTACAAGAAACTCACCTTAAATTCAAGACACAAGTAGTTTGAAACTGAAATTATATATATTCCATGCAAATAGTAAACAAAAGGGAGTTGGGATAGCTATATTAATATTGGATAAAATAGACTTTAAGTAAAAAACTGTTACAAGGGAAAAGAAGAATGGTATATATTGATAATGAGGTCAATTCAACAAGAAGACATAACAATTTTAAAGATATATGCACCTAAAAGCATAGCCCCAAAATATATGAAGATTTGAAGGGAGAAATAGATGGTTCTACATTAATAGTAGGAGACTTTAATATACTACATTCAATAATGGATAGAACATCTAGACAAAAGATCAATAAAGACATAGAAGAAATGATCTATACTATAAATCAACTAAATCTAATGGACATATATAGAACACTTCATCTAACATCATCAGAATAGACATTTTTCTTTGGTAAACAAGGCTCATTCTCCACATTAGACCTTATGTTAAGTCACAAAACAAGTCTCAGTAAATTTAAAAAATATTGAAATCATATAAAGAATCTTCTCCAAACACAGTGGAACAAAGTTAGAAATCAATATCAAGGAAAAATGGAAAATTCACAAATATGTGGAAATTAAACAACATAAACAATAAACCCTAATGGAAACTATGGACTACGGCTATAGAACAATTATATAATATTGTCTCATTGATAACAAAAGTACCACACTAATGCAAACTGTAAATAATAGGAAAACTGTGTGTGTTTGGGGTGTATTTGGGAATTCTGTACTTATTGCATAATTTTTCTGTGAACCTACAACAAAAAAGAAAAAAGAAAAGTTTCACTTCCTGACTTGAATTCCTTGTGTGATACAACCCAAGTTATATCTTAATTAATTCTAATGTGAAGAATTAGTCTTAAAATATGAAGCAACAAGAGTTTCTGCCAGTTCTCAGATTTTTCTCCACTGCCCTTACTGAGTAAATAAATACATATATGCACTTTTCCTTAAAATTTCCACTCCATATTAGTCTGTGATGATAGCCCAAACCTTATTCAGTGAGTCAACATACAATTGAGAAGGGATGGTCAACTATCCCCTTATCTTTTGGGAAAGGGAGAAATGTTACTAAGTCCTTCGTTGTCCAATAACACAAACATAGGGCACTTCTTTCCCTATCTAGCCATGTGTTTTGTCTGAAACCCCTTACCAATCCCAAGCATTTCCATGCTCATTTATCTATCAAGAATGCATTTATACTTATCAGTTCATATCAGTTTTTAGACTAAATGCCTTCCTTTTCTTTCCAAGATGATTACTTCTTTTTCCATCCATCCTTCCTAAATTTAATAAAACTGATTGAGAAAATTCAAGTTGCCAAAATAATGTAGACACAGGTATTCTCTCTTGGATCATAGGATTTACTGGGATTTGAAGATCAGAGTGCCTAGCCCAGCCCTTCCTATATTCTCATCCAAGATCATTGATCTTAATCCTTGAATTTATAAGCTTTTAGTTCCTTTAAAGTTTGCAGAGTTTCATTGAAAATTCTCTTTTTAATCTATTTTAAAACTTGTCTGGGTTTTGTTTTGGGTTGGGGGATAAGCTGATTTGAAAGTTCTATAATTTTAGATATACTCAGGTTTGGGTGAAAGATATGTCTTTAAGACTAAAAGTTGAGGACAAAAATTATGAGATATTCTTATCTATGATGTAGATGCTTGTAGATGCATACAATATCTCTGGAAGACTATAAAAGAAACTGGTAATAATGGTTGCCTTTGGAAGGAACACAGTACTTGGGATGGTGTAGGAGTTTGGCAGTTTGATATAGTTATGAATTCCAAAAATAGATATTGGATTATGCTTGAAAACTGGTCTGTTCATCTGAGCATGATTAAGTTATGACTAGGGCTTTGATTGGGCCATGTCAGTAGGGCATTGAGCCCTGCCCCTTGGTGGGTGGGGAATCAAAGATAAAAGACATGGCAATGGACAAAGTTGGAGTTTTTGAGTTGGAGTTCTGATGTTGGAGTTTTAATGCTGGAACCCAGGAAAGCAAGCAGAGGAGCTTGGTCATGAGGAAGGAGAGAAGGCCGCGGGAAGAGACAAGCTGTTCGCCTGATAGTCTACAGCTGGCCTTGTGGAGAGAACAAGCAGCTGATCCTGGAGAGAATCAAGCCCAGGGAAGAGGAATCCAGGAAGCCGGAACCCTCACAGAGTTTGGTGAGGGAAGTAACTTATGCTTTATGGCCTGGTAACTATAAGATTCTACTCCAAATAAATACCCTTTATAAAGACCAACAGATTTCTGGTATTTTGCATCAGCACCCCTTTGGCTGACTAATACACTTCCCATCTGTATTAGTCCACAGTTACAAGGCCATAAAGCATAAGCTATTTCCCTCACCAATGTCTATTGCCACATGTTGGAGCAAGATGGCTGCTGATGTCTGTGAGGGTTCAGGCTTCCTGGATTCTTCTCTTTCCGGGGCTTGCTTGTCTCTGGGCTTAGCTCCTCTGCTATTTCCACAAGGTCAGCTGTAGACTCTCAGGCGAATGGCTCGTCTCTATCCCTGGGCCTTCTCTCCTTCCTCACCGCCAAATTCCTCTGTCTGCTGCCTCCCTGGGCTACAGCATCAAGACTCCAACATCAGAACAACTACAACTCTGTCCTTTGCTATTTCACCCACCAAGAGGTGGGGCTCAATGCCCTACTGACATGGTCCGATCAATGCCCTAATCATAATTTAATCATGCCCAGATTAACAGACCAGTTTACAAGCATAATCCAATATCTATTTTTGGAATTCATAACTATATCAAACTGCCAAACTGCTACAGAAAGTATAGAATGTGCATCTTTCATTTCTTCAATGAAAAAAATTTGTTTAAAATACAATGCATAACTGAGTCTAATTCTGGAATTCAAAATTTTTTAAATAAAATAAGCTGTAGTTTATGAGTTCCTTAAAAGGCATTTAATTGTATTACCACTAGGTGGCATATACCTGGGGATAAATTCTTAAAGACTCCCAGACACTAGTTTTAAACAAAACTTTTCAGTTTCCCAACTCTCCAAAGTTTATTTTAGCTATATCAAATTAGTTTTCCTTAAGAAATTTCCTTAACATCAACTATTTAGTACTATAGCAGTTTTTATAGAAGTTTTCACTACCTATAATTTCTTACTTAACATTTGATTTGCAAAAAAAATCTTAAATCTGCAAAAGCTAGTTTAGATATTCTTAAAATAGTTTGTTTACATTTCCCAGTGTTTATTGAATTGTATCTTCCCTTTCCTCTTTTTTTCCCATGTAATAACTTATTTAATTAATAGGTAAATTAATAGAATCTGTGTACAAAAGTAGCTTTTGTTTTATTATATTGTTTCACTGCTTTTATACCAAATTAATCAGTGTTCAGGACCAACGCAATTTAACAATTTAACAACCATTTACTGAATGCTTATATAATGTGTAGTGGACTAAGTTAGGCAAATGGATATTGTGAAGGATACAAAAATAAAATGTTATTTATTGCCTCTGTGTTCATGGACCTTTAATTTTATGGTTGGAGACAGTCATGAACACAAATAACTAAAATACAAGTGAGAAAGTGGTAAATGATGAAGTGGAAGTATTAAGTGCAATGGGAGCAGATGATCAATATTAATTTGGGGACTCAAAGAATAAGGTGAGATTTTGAGGAAAACTTAAAAATATATAGTTTCATTTTTTTGAATGGATTGGATGTGTGTATTTTATAGATTTACATTTCTGTGTGAAGGGTGAATTATCTTATGTATCAAAGATTATGGTATGAACTTTATACACAGGTGGTATATATGGTTTAATATGATAAACACTTGTATTCTTTTTGATGGTAAAGGTTTTAGAAAAGAATATGGCAGCATGAATCTTATAAATTGTAACATTTAAAAACATTATAAAAACCTTTTTTGGAAAGTTCTAAAATAACACTGGAAAAATTATTGGACCAGATAATTTTTATAGTTATTTTTAACTGATTCTTTTGTTCTGTTTCTCTTTTCAAAAAGTACATGTATTTAAAACTAAATAACCATTTAGAAAAATGGATACGTCCAAGTAGAATAATAACTCACTGAGTGCTTACTATTCCAGAAAACTGTCATTTCTTATTTCATTAAGTACTTATGAAACCCTATGACAGATGTCCTGTTATTTATTAGTCATCATTTAAAGATGAGGAAACTGGAGCATAGAAAGTTTTAGTAACTTCTATCAATCTGTCAATATGGTCCATAAGACTGAAACTAGATGCAAATGGAATTAATTTTCTTAAAATAAGCAACTTGCTTTTTCATTTATATTATTTCAGTAGTATTGCTCTATCACTTATAAGGGAATCAGTGTTATTCTATGAAAATCTATTAATAATGACTGCTTTATCACATTAGGGTTCTTTAATTTTTGTAATTTTCTAAGTGTGAGATGTGTCATTACAGTATTATTTTAATGAGTCAAGAATATGACCCTTTTGGCTGTTGACATGCAAAATTCCCACAAGCTTTACTATATCTAAAATAATAAAAATAAAATAAATTGTTAAAGAAACAAAATTATATATTTGAAAATGAATCTTTGGGAAATTTCATGTTATAGACATTTTACCACAGTAAAAAGTTTTAACGTAAGTATCTTATTCTTTTTGTGTATTTCTATAGCCAGGAACATGTAAGAATAAGAAGAAGTGGTATAAAAGTGCATTGCAAGAAGCATACCTACTCTATGGATATTCTCATGAGCAAAGACTGGAAATGTGCTGCCTATCAAAACAAGGTATATGAGTTTTTAAATCTCTTAATTCTCCAAGATAAGGATTTATTCAGATGTATGTTTTATGGAATATGTTTGCACATTTTAAAAATCTTTCTTTCTCTTCATAGGGAAATATATCTTTGTCTACTGAAAACTCATTTTTTTTTTTTAATTTTTAATTTTATTTTTTAAAAACTCATTTTTGTATGGATTGCTAGACTGTGTTGATCCTCTGAAATTATTTTCAATGACTAAAATATACTCTGTTTAAATGCAGGAGTTTTGTTTGTTTTGTTTGTAATCTTTTTTCTCTTTTTAATGCAGGGGTTTTAATTAGCACTTATGACATCTTCATTATTCTAACACTATCTATATAGGTTGTCCTGTATATTTCAGAAGAAGATATTTCAAAATTAGAAACCATGGCTTTAGAATATAATAATGGAGTGAAATTTTCCCTTGGTTATGCTGTATTATTTCAAAGTATTTTTAATGTTTTGCTTTTCAGTAAATTCAAAGCAGGGATAAAAGATAAGCATCAATGGGAAGTGGCTGTGGCTCAATCAGTAGGGCTCCCGTTTACCGTATGGGAGGCCCCGGGTTCGGTTCCCGGGGCCTCCTGGTGAAGGCAAGCCCGCCACGCACGGCGTGGTTAGCTGACCCAGCGAGCACAAGCAGCAAGGGGGGGATAAATGAATAAATAAATAAAATCTTTTAAAAAAAAAAAAAAAAAAAAGATAAGCATCAACATGTTTCCTTTTAGATAGGTGAAAAAATACATTTCAGGTATTTCCAAAGAAAGTGTGCTTGAATCATAAATATTATGGTTTATTCATAGTTTTTAAGTGAATTAATCTTAAGGATGATAGTAGGTATGACACATTTTTAACTCTAAAAAGAATATGGTTATTATATAAAAATGATAATTTTTAATAACTTAAATATGTTAAAAATTTTATGCTTAGTGATCATAATAACTGTATATTTGATGACGCCTCTTCTCACTTTATCATCTTAAGTTCTAGAGCAGATCATTTTATGAGAGGAACTGGCCTTTGGTGCTGATTCAATTTTAAAATAACAGTGGTATTTTTTCTCCTCTGGAAAAGTCTAATATAGTACAAAAATTTATATGTGAAAACATTTTATTTGAGAAAAAGTTAAATATTAAACGAAACCCAGCCACTTAGGTTTAGGTTTTAAAGCAAATAAGTAGGTTTGGAAAAGGGTGAAGAGAGAATGACAAGCACACTATTCGGGTTTACTCTGCGATTAGGAGGAAAGACATATATTACCACAAATGTGATTTTATTCCTTGTGCTGAAAATATAATGTCTCTGTTTATTAGCAATAAAGTTTGAGTTCACTCTACTGGCACAAATATAATTTTATGTCTTGCATGGACTATACAGCTCTCTTGTTTCACCACAATAAACTTTGAAATATTTAGCTTTTTTTAAACATTAATACTTTGAAAGAATATCACTTTTTAAGGTTATATTGCATCTATTTCACACTAGCTATCGATCCCCTCTCTGAAGTAATGGAATTATCCATTACGTCTTTTTCTGTTGTTGCATGTGCCAGAGTATTCCTTTCTGGGTCCTTTGAAATTCTTGCCCATCCAGAGCCTCTGCAGTGGGGTTATTTCTGATTGGTTTGCAGCAATGGACTATTTTCTTCCTGAAAGTGTAATGAATCTTACATGAAGAATTTGATGTATTCAGCCTGATTCTTGAGAGCCTTATGCATAAAGACTTAAACTTTGTCCTGAGTAGCCAAAGTGGAGTGACATAAACAAACTTGGAGGAAGAAGTTCAACCTTTGCCATAGCAGGCATACTCACTTCATGCTCACTCTTCACTGTCTCCAAAATAGACAACTTAATCCTCGTGGATGCTTTGACTCTGGAATGGATTCTAGTACAGTACTCAGCTACTTAGTATATTTAAACATAGGTTTTAGAGATGATTAGCCATAATTCAGATGTTTCACAAAAAGTGAGTAGCTTAGAGGCATTCTATTTATTTTATTCCAGCAACTTTGAGGATTTCTTTGTCCAAAAATTTCTTCTTCCAGCCCAGAAATAATTGCTATTAGTATTTTGGCTTATATTCTTCCCTCCCTGCAGAAACTGGTGCACTATAATATTTGATGCAACTTTTCCATTGTAAATATGTAGACCCAATCATATTACAATAAATTTCAAAATCTTGTCCACATTTTTTAATTGCCCTGTATTTTGTTGTATTAACTACTACTCCATATGTTATTCTTCTGCTGGAGCTAGAAAGCTTTGTCTTTTAGAGAATGTGGCAGTTTGATGTAATTATGAATTCCAAAAATATAATTGAATCATGCTTGTAAACTGATCTGTTAATCTGGGCATGATTAGGTTAGGATTAGGGCATTGAGCCCCACCCCTTGGTGGGTGGGGAATTGAACATAAAAGTCAAGGCAAAGGACAGTTGAAGCAGTCTTTTGAGAAGCAGTTTTGATGTTGGAAAGAAGGCCCCAGGAGAAGAGAAGCAAGCCGTTCGCCTGATCGTCTACAGCTGATCTTGTGGAGGAAACAGGAGCTAAGCCCAGAGAGAAACGCAGCCCCGGGAAGAGAGGAACCCCAGAAGCCTGAACGCCAGCAGCTGTCTTGCTCTAACACGTGGCAATGGACTGTGGTGAGAGAAGAAACTTAACACTTTATGGCCTGGTATCTGTAGACTTCTACCCCAAATAAATACCCTTTATAAAAACCAACCCATTTTTGGTATTTCACATTAGCACCCCTTTGGCTGACTAATACAGAGAAGCACTAGTTATACTGTGTATTTTAAAATAAAATGGGTATTATCCATATTCTTTATAATTCAACTTTAGGATTATGTATTATTTGTAAAATTGCTATTCTCTTAAATTCCCTATATTTTTAAAGAAAATGTTCTCAGCTGCCATATTTAAAGAAGCACATAATGATAAAATTTTTCAGAGGCCATGAATGGACAAACTTTAAAAAATTATTTAAAGAAGTCATTGAATTATATTAACATTTGTATTCCTTTATAACATGGTCATAAATGAACATTTTTAACATCTGTTATGGGTCATGAGGCATATCTACCTCTACTCATTTGGAACATTTTCATTTACTGCCTGCAGGTCCTCTTTTGCACTTTAAAAATAAAATGACTTGGATAGAGCTCAGAAGGGGAGTGAAGCAAATCTTATGAAGCCCCTTTTCATTATCCCAATCTGCATTTCCTGTTAACTCCTTTCCCTTGGTATGATAATGGTCCCTACATGCCCGAATCTCTGAAGGGAGGAAATTAAACCTTTCTCACTAGGGAAAATTCAGCTCTTAGAAAGTGGTTAAGCTTCCTGAAGTTGAACGCGACTTGCTGTTATTTTTAGGAAAATCACTAGTGATCATAGTGTTTTTAAGTATTACATCAGAATTTCCCTTTGGCGTTTGAAAAGCCGTGTGGTTGTTGATCCTCCCCAAGGCACTCTCCTGTTGCTCTGCGAGATGTTCTTCAGCGTTTGAACACAAAAGTTTCTTTGAACAATAGTCTGGATATTTCTCTTACTAATGCATCTCCATATTGGAAATTTTACATACGGAGGAGGCATGGTTTCAAGGGAAACATAACAAATTTACTCTCTATTTTGGTTAAGCTTCTATATACCCTCAGGGTCAATCAGATCCAATTTCCTTTTTTAGTTTCTTTTTTGTGCAATCCTAGCTATTTGTAAAGATTGCTGTTTATTCTTATCAAAAGAAAAAAGAGGAAATTTATCTTTTTTTTTGTTTTGTTTTTTAGATACCACAGAATTTCTATCTTGTAATGACCATATGGTCCACTGGACCCTTTTATAAGTCTAAGGTACATTATGGGATTTTAGTGATCTTATTTTTTCCTTTACTTAAAATATTTTTTCTATTTTAGCATTGCTCATTAATTATTCCCAGCTGGGTAGAATACTAAAATACTTGTTTAAGTGAAAGAATGAATGAAGTCACCTAAGAAGATAATAGTGAAATAAATAATCTGTAAAACAAATTTTCCTAATATTTCAAGGGTTAAGATCACACATACGCACACACACACATACATGTTCACCCCAAAATGTCTTCATTAGCTAAAATGGAAAATAACATTTACTGATTGCCTATTATCTGCCAGACAACTGTGTTAGGAGCTTTACATAGATTATATCATTTGATTCTCACAATATACCAGTGTGATAGTTATTATCACTCCTGATTTATCAATAAGGAAACTGAGACTCAGAGAGCATAAACATTGTTTTATATTGTATAGTATAATACATTGTATGGTATAATAGCTTATATCAAACAGGTGATCAAAATATTTTAATTAATAAATTACCTTAATTTGTTCAGGTAAAATTGATATTTCAGATCCATGAAGGTCAAGATTTTGACTGAGTAAAATTCATGTATAATTATTAATGAGTACTTACTGCCTATAAGCACTGCATCTGAGGAACAGAGTACTTAGACAAATGCAGAAGTAACCATAATATAAGGAAAAAATTCTACGTCATAAGATGACTATGAATATGCAAAAAAAGTAGAGATTTCTCCTACTTGGAGGAATCATCTGGGACGGTGGATGGGCCTTGTACATTCATCCTGCGGAGAGAGCCCGGAGGAAGGATCATCTCAAGCACAGAGCTGTAGGCAGGAAAAAGGGCATTTTTCGGGGGGTGGCGGGGGAAGGAGCCCATGTGGCCAGCCAGTGATCAGTATAAATATAAATATCTGGTCCTCTGGGTATTTATGTTTTATGTCAATGATTTTTATATAATACATAGATAGAGGTGCATATATCTTTTGCACATCTCAAAATAATGTTCTGGGATAATATAAAATCATTTACTAATTATTTTAGTTTTAGGATTGGTGGAATGAGAAAAGGTACTGATAGTCCCCATTCTTGCTGTCTTTCTCTCGAGCACTGCTGGCAGCTCAGTATACCCAAATGGAAGCAGCAGACATCCTGGGAAGATTAGGGGCTTACGGTCAGATGGGTCTGGCGCGGTTGCATGGCGGCATGCAGGGTGTTTAACTTAGCTTCAACTTCCTTAGCTGTGAAGCAGGAATGGAATACATACCTTGCAAGGTTATCATGAGGATTAAATGAGATATTGTCTTTAAAAGTCTTTATCCCATATCTGGCATGTAGTAAATGTGCAAGTAGAGGTAGCTAAGATTTAATTCCAGATAATTTATACTCCAGAGCACACAAGCTGACCAGACCTAGAAATCAGATATGCCAGGAGCTAACTCAAGGACATCTAACCAACCAATCAAACTTAAGGGAGAGATTTGTTTAGGAAGTATGCAAATCCATGATATTATTACTATAAGAGTACCCCACTCTACTCAACTCTGGAAAGTTGAGCTTTTAATCAAAGGGATCACTGAAAGCAAAATACTGTTAGCACAGTATGAGAAAGTAGAAAACTGTGATTGGGTAATTTTGTATTTATTAGGACAGGAACACAGGTACTCTTAACTTTTCCCAAATAACCATATTTTGTTATCTTACAGATAAACCCAAAGCAGATGCCAAAATTGCTGTGGAGGCCAAGAAAAGGGTAAGATCATGTTTTAGTATATAAAATATACAACCTTCAGATTCCATTTGATTAATAGTATTTTTAAAGAAAAGTAAATTAATATTTAAAAGCAAAATGACATATAATCAATTTTTTTTGTGTTCTACATGTTATTTGAATATATGTTTCCTTTCTTAGGCTGACCGTAGAAAATTACTATTTATGGCTACTGATAACAGTGGTATAGGATCATCAAAAATAGAACAATGGAAAATTATTTTATCAAGTATACAATTGCTTTTATTTAAATTATATATCTCATACACACTGTGATTTGATAAAACTTTTTATTTTCTTAAATACTATATTACTGTAATGTGTGCAAACAATTTCATGGAAAATTTAAATAATTAAAATCCACAGCTTAATATGGACTTTACCTTAAACTTAAGCAGAGAGCAACATCAGCCCTTTGAACTAATTTTCTGAAACTAGAATCTTTTTTTTTTTTTAATGAAAACTTGCAGTCTTTTAAAAAGACTTTAAAACATCTTTAAAGAATTTAAAAATTTGACATGTCATACTGGGTAGCGTATGCAGAGAGATATTTAACTCTACTTGCTGTCAAAACTATGACTGGAATAGGATGAGCCTTGACATACGGGATACCACTGAGAAAGAGAAAGAGGTGGTGGTTAAAACAAATCCTTCTGGACATATAATACATTGGGGTTACAAGAAAAAGAATTGTGATTAGAGGAAGGCCTGTCATGGGGACTTCCTGTGCTTGAATGGTGGGAATGGGGCAGGGTGGACTCAGGGAAGGGCGAGGATAACCAAGGGGAACAGAAAAGGGTGTTGGGGATGGACCTATAGCTGACCAGGCAATGGGGTGAGCATCCTCTTTGTATTCTGAATATGTATAAATTATGAGTTCTTTTGAAATCATATTTTGTTTTATCCTTTTGCTTTTTGGCTTTTGAAAAAATAAACTGGATTTTCACTGGCTAAATACTGTTGATACCCTTTGCAGGAAGGAATTCAATATCATAGAAGACAAGGTTGCCCTTTGTAAAAGAAAGGCATTAGGACTTGTGTGCAGGTCTAGAGGACTGGACAGGAACATGTGAGGTCGTACAGGGCTGTTAATGTGGATGCACTTGTTTATTTCCGTCTCAATTAAAGAATATTTAGAATACAAAATGATAAAGATATAACTATTTACATGTATATATATTTATATTTATATATAGTATGTGCATATTTTCAAATTGGTACAGGGACCAGATCAGAGCTGGTCTTTGAACTATTTATTACTAGTCTCTAATAAGTATAGAAATTGAGAGTAAACATTAGAAACTTCTATAGTTATTTAACAAAGTAGTTTTGGTCTATTGAATCTAATAATAAAATGGAACTTATATTTTCTATGTCTTGTTTTTTAAATTTCATTTTATTTTTTTAATAACTCATTTATTATTATATTTATTTTATAAAATTGTCTGAGGCAGATTGGGGTGGGGGGAAGTGGTCCTTCACCAGAGATAGCTTAAGAGGCACGGCCTTAGGAGACATTTTAGAGATTTTGGGGGTGTTTTGGGTTATGGTGATTTGGGGGAATACAAATGCATTTTGGACAAAAGCTAAGAACACTAGGTTTCCTGCAATGCATGGAACAGAACTATATAACAACTGTCCAAACATTTGGTATGACTTTTGCATTTACTACTGGACTCAATAAACTACAAATATAATTGCAGAGTGATTTCATACAAAATAATACTGAAACATTTTATAATATGTTAGGCAAAAAGCCAAAAATTTTAAAAAGCTCATTAGAGAGAAGGATGCAGAAATGGAATAAACACATTGTTCTCGAAATTATTGAATACTTTATTTATTCTTTACTTAACATATTGTAACATTTCCAACTATATATTTAGCTGTAAGAGGTTTCAGGATAGAAATGCAGTTACTAGAAAACATGAAAAGCATTTGCAAAACAGGAGATTTGAGATGTCTTTTTAACAGTCTTAAAACCAAGCATTCCTAAAGTAACAGAGGCACATGAAATACAATGATCTCAATGAATTTTTAAAAATAAATGTTTAAAAATATTTCATAGTATTGCTGTCCTTTGTATTTGTAAATATTTTAGTATAATATAGGAAATCTATGCTGTAAAAATTACATATTTCAATTATTTCTGAATAGCCTATTGTTTTTCAATCCTTCTCTGATACTGTTCCCAGAAGTTTACCTTAAAAGTCTTAATGATATCTTATATTATTTCTGCCTTTTCCAATTTATCATCAAGATACTCCTCCTCACTTATTGACAGTTAAGGTCAACTTAATAGTGATTTCTAGTCTTGTGTCCACCAGTCTTTCTGCTGCTCTGTTTTCTTAGAGATCCTTAGAGAATCACTCTGGTCACCTTATTTTACTTTCATCCACATTTATTCACGGCAAGGATGACTAGCGTTTACCTTCTTGATTATGTCTTGACAAAGTGGTTTTCCCCAAGCATATACATGTATAAATACATTTTATTTTATTATAAATATATTGCATTTTATTTATTTTTTATATTACACTTATTCTTTTTTGAAATTATGACGTAACCAAATGTATTCCTTAGGGTACAGGCTATAATGCTGTAACAAAGAGAATATGAATTGCAGCAAGTCACACAAAACTGAAGTTTATCTCATCTCTATCGATCCAAAGGTGTAGACATTAATTCCAGGTGGGAGGAGATCTTGCCCCACAAAATCATCTAGTTTCCCATGTGCCTTCTATCTTGTTGTTCTGTAAACCCCGAGGGTGCAGTCCTCATCTCTATGGAAATGGTTGATTACATTATAAGAGCCTCCTTCTGACCCATAGAAAGAAGCAAAGTGGAAGAGGAGTGCAAACAATCAGCTGAAGAAAAAACCATGAACTTTTTTCTTTTTGGTATAACAGGGAGTTACAGCTCTGATAGGACTAGGAAACACTGACCTAGGCCGCTTCACATGCTCCTCACAATAGCAGTAGAACTTAAAGATTACCATCATCGTTCTTACAAACGAGCTGCCTGTGCTTGGTTAAACTACGTGCACACTGAATCCACCTTTCTGTAGGTATGAACTTCTTTATAAACAGGACCTTTTAAAGATGTCATTTTCAGTTAAGGTGTGGCCTAACTGGATCAGGGTGGGCCTTAATCTGATTACTGGAGTCTTTACAAGCAGAAGAAATTTAGACACAGGGAGTTAGAGAAGACCACACAGGAAGAAGCCAGAAGTCAGTGGAAACTGGAAAAGCAAGCACAAGAAAGAAATCACCATGTGCTGGGAGGCAGAGAGGCAAGCCAGGGAATCCCAAGGACTGTGGCAAGCCAGCACAAGAACGTAGAGACTTTGGGAAGAAAGCAGAACATTGCTGATGCCTTGCTGACTTCTAGCCTTCTAATCTGGGAGCCGGTAAATCCCTGTAGTTAAGCCTAACCCCTTGTGTAGTACTTGTCATAGCAGCCTGGCAAATTGGGACTATTTTGGTACTGGAACGTAGAGTGCTATTATGACAAATATCTAAAAATGTGGAAGCAGCTTTGGGATTGGTAGAGGTAATGGCTGACATTGCCCCAGAGATACTAAGTGAATAACAGAGGAGTGTCTGAGCCAGGGTAGGAATCCAGTTCAGATGGTCCACACTAGTACAGCTTCCTTGAACAGTTCTTTGGTTTTCTAAACCACGTTAGCATCTCTCATTTCACTCTTAAATAACCAGGAACTTCGTGTTTATAAATAGAGCATAATCCAGTTAAGAAAAGTTCTTCATCTGTCTAGTACTTTCAGATTACAAAGCATTACCACAAACATTCTCTTTCATTCCAGACCCTTCCTTGGGAAGGAGGCAGAGCAAACATTATCACTTTACAAAGTCATTTAAGATTAGAGAAGTTAAGGGATGTGTCCATAGTCACACTGTGGTCCTTAGGTATTTTTTATTTAATCTTAATTAGTTTTCCTTAGGTACTATTTAAGTGTTAGCAAAGTAGCCTCATTAGAGTTTGAGTGTTAATTTCTCATAATGAGTTAGCTTTTATTTTTCTGTACTTTTTTGATCTGTGGATATTGAACACAATATATTTTATATAAAACATTAGAGATGGACAAAAGAAAGCTGTTGGCATGAAAACAGAAAATAATAGTGCAGTGTATGAAGTGCCTACTAAGTGCCAGGCACTACATATATGTTATTTCACTTGATTCCAGCAGCAGTCATGTGAGATAGTCATTATTATCTCTGGTTCACAAATGAAGGAAATAGGCATAGGAATGTTCAGCACAGCCAAAAACACACTACAAAGATGAATGAAGAAGAAGTAATAATTGCCTGTATAACTCCTCATCCTGAGTTGCAAATCTTAACAGTCTGAATTTAATTTATTTCTGTAAATATTTTCTTTTATAAATAAATATATGTACATGTAAAAATGCTTTGTGACTGTTTTTGTTTTTACATTTTACAATTTATTATATACATTACTCTATAAATTCAACTACCTAGACTAATAGACATAGATCTGCTTTTAACTTCCTGATTAGCATAACATAGCAGGTAGATCACAGCTTTAGTCCACCAGTCCTGTAATGACGAACATGTGGATATCTTCAAGTTGCTCTTGTGGTTTGCAGACGATGCCTTAATTAACATCCTTGGAGACAAATCCTTAAAACTGGTGCTATTATTTCTGTAGAATGGATTCCCAAAGTGGCACGTTGCCCTCCCTCCCGCTAATCAAGAGAGGGCCTGGAGGAATAAGTTGTTAAGGGCTGGCCTGTGCTGAATTGTAGTGGCAGTTGCTGCCATCTCTTTGAACTCAGCCGTGTCGCCACCTTGAATATCATTCCTAAGTCCCTCCTCTGTGCTTCTAGGTCAAGTATGAGAGCTCTCCCTACAAGTCGCTTCCACTCCCATTGCTCCTTTCCTTTAGCTCTCCCACCGTGCTGTGACTCCCTGTTAAGAGAGAGGTGAGTAGTAAGGTGTACCTGCCTGACCACCTCTGCCAAAATGGCAGCAGTCGGAGTGAAAGAGACTCTAGATAAATCACACTAATCTCTGAGTCCCGCTTGACAAAAAGAAAGGGTAGGTCTAGAATGTCTCTAGGTTCCTTCCCACTCTAATATTCCAAGAACTATAAACTACTTATAACAGCTCAGTAAGTACTTTCAGGATGTCAGACATATGCAGACCAGATTACTATCCACAGTAAATATCCGACTTCATTGCTCCTAGAAATAAAGAATAGAAACAGTAGTGTACCAGGAAGATGGAGTACTGATGGTGCAGTCTACTACAGATTCTGAAAGATGTTTGAACATATACAAATATTCAGGAAACACCATGGTGTGGTGGACAGAATACAAACTTATGAATAACACAGATCTGTCTTAAAGAGCCAGAGCTGCTACTTAGTAATTGTGTGACCTTAGGCAAGTCAACACCTCTGAGCTTCACTTAATTAAGCTCTGGATTGCGGCTAGTAATAATTACCTTGTATGATTGCTATAAAGATTGATTTTCAAAACAATTGTAATAGCATATAGTTACTGTATTATAGTAGGTGCTTGATAAATACTAGTACTTTCCTCCTAAATTTTCCTAGGAAGAGATAGAAAGTAAGGACTCAAGAAAATTTAAAATTAAAATAGTATCATAATTCTATTAGACTGTTAGGATTAGATAAAAGCCTTTTTTGTTGTTGTTGTTCAAAGTAGATTCTGCTGTTTTAATCATGCTTTTAACTTTTTTTCACAGTAATATAATAACATTATATTGCATAGTTTTAATCATTGAGTAATATGCCATATATTTTTCATTTATATATTATATCATGAAGGTTTTTTTGCATTTTTATGGGTTTTATTATTTTGATTAGGGGTTGTTTTTCCAGTTAAAGAAATAGCACGAGATTGAGAAAAACTTAAAAAAATATAGATAAAAGTCCTTTCCCAACTGTGATTTCAGTTAGAGAAACCACTAACAGTTTTATGTATTTTTTCTCTGCATAAATATGCATTTACTTGTATAAATAAATGTTGATGAATAAGCAAAACAATGTATTTTATGTATAAGTATATATATTTTATTAACTTGCTGTGAATGCATTAAATACTACTTTTTTCCATCCCATAATATATTGTGGACATCTTTTCAAGTTAAAAGATCTACCAGATCTTAACTGCCTGCATAGCATTTCATTTTATACATGTGCCTTAATTGATTGAATCAATCTCCTGGACATTTAGGTGATTCTGGATTTGCAAAATTACAATTCCTATCATTAGTTTATGGAAATGTCTACACCACCTTACCTCAATTATTTTAGCTATTAGCTAAAATTTCTTTATAATTTATTTTACTTTTTAATTATAAATATTCATGCTAGTAAAAAAATAAATCAAGAACTATAAAAGCTTATAAATTAAAAAGTTCAAGTCATTCGTTTTCCCCTGTTGTCTCATCTCCAAATATTCACTGTTTCAAAATCTGAAAATAAACATCCTTGTAAATTCATTTTTGCACATTTATGCACAAACTTCAGTAGAATAATTCCTAGAAGTGAAGCTGCTGGAATAAGGACTATGAACTTTTATAATATGGTCACATACAAAGAAAGATTAAGGAAATATTTGATTCAAGGAAACTAAAAATGTAATGTGAGTTACTACTTTGAATCCTGAAACAGAAAAAGAAAAGCTAGTGAAATTTGAATTATATCTTTAGTTTGGTTAATATATTGTTTCAATATTATTTTATTTTGGTTTTGATCATTGTACTATGATTATGTAAGATATTAACAGGGAAATGCAGGAACTCTCTTGTGCTATTTATGTAACTTTTCTGTATATCTGAAATTATTTCCAAAAAAATTTGAAAACTTTTGGTCAAGTAGTGTCAAATTGCTCTTCAAAAGACTTGTAGCTGATACACTCCTACCAAAAGGATATCAGTAGCCCGCTTTCTCCATTGCCATGTCAGCTTTAGATATCATCAATTTTTACAAATTTGCCAATATTTAAAGGGAGAAAAACAATTACATTGTTATTTTAATTTGTTATCATTTATTTCTTGAACTCTTTGTGATGTCAAGCATTTTTAAATATATCTATTGGATATCATATTTCTTCCGAAACGTGCCTGTTTATATCCCTTGACCATTTTTTCCATGGACTTACTATTTTTTTCTGAATACTTTATGTCACAAACATCTTTCAGTTTTCCTTTTTAATTTTTTGCCTTCCTTCAGCTGTACTTATAGGTTAAAATTAAAATCTTTTTTTTTTTTTTTTTTTTTAATGATTCTACTTTTATGAAACATCTAGAATAAGCAAATTAATGGAGACAGAAAGTAGATTAGAGGTTGCCAGGAGTTGGAGAAGAGATGAATGGGGACTATAAAATCTTTTCTTTTGCTTTTATAACATGACTTAAAGACCATCCTTTAATTAATACTATTTTTTACAATTCACTTAACCTTTCTCCTGTTGCTACTGGTAACACTTCCGTAATATCTTCATGAGTAATGCTTCCTCTCCTACCTCCATGTTTTGGGTTGTTTCCTTAGGACAGTTCCTGGTAGAAGGCTTATTGGGAAAGGGATAGGGACATGTTGTCAAGTTGTTATATTTTTACAGATAGTGGACACAAATTCCCCAATTATCATTGACAGATATGATAATAAACACACTGTTGCCAGTTCACATCATACTTTGTTGTTGTGATTGTTTTTGTTTTAATTTGCATTTCTTTGACTTGAGGTAAATTGTCTGTGTCTAAGGTCTTAATATTTCCTTAAACATTTACATGAACTCTTACTATATATTAATAAAAATGCTAATCCTTTGTCATAATTTCTGCATATACTTTCCCCAGGGAGTAGCTTGTTTTTCTGTTTTTTCTGTAAATATGGAAGTTAAATATTTTTGTGTTCTCAAATCTACATTTCTGAGATTTTAAATTTATTTTATTACTTATAATAGTATGAACTTCATAGAGAATAGTGCAGTGGAGTGGTTTAGAGCGAGGGCAACTATAGATATCTTGAGGTGGGAATCTCATCTCTATTACTTACTAATAGTGTGATTTTAAGTTAGCTGCTTAACTCTCTAACCTCCCAGTTTCCTTATCTGTTAGATGGAAGAATAAAAGTATTACTTCGTAGGCTTGTTCTGACTGTGTAAAGCTCATAGCACAGTGCTTGGATCATAGGAAACACTTCATAAATGTTAGCTATTATTATGGGAGTTTGGGTTTTTTTGTATATGGTATAAGGATAGGGTGTAAACACACACACACAAATTTCACCCAGCTTGCTAACCAGGTATCCCAATATTCCATTTACTCACTAATAAGTAATCTTTTATTTCTTTACAGTTTATATATAATATAATATAATATGATATGATATATAATTAATATGATATAAATATAAGTATTAAAAACACAATAAACATAATACAAGGCATTTAACATGTCAAAATACCTATTTTTATATCTATTCATGTATCTCTGGTAACGAATGAGTTCCAAATTGCTTTAATTATTGTTCCTTTATCTTTCAGTTTGTTGTTGAGTGATCCTTCCTTACTCAATTTTTTCAAAGACTGCTTTTATGTTCTTGCCTGTTTACTTTTTCAGATGTTCATTAGAATTTATTTTGTCAAGTTCCAAGAAAAATTCCATCAAGATGATGATTTATATATATTTTAGAAAATCTATGTTCTAAGATAGGAAGAATTTTTACATGTCTATGATACTACATGGACCCATCTAGAAATGTAATTTGTGTTTCCAGCCATTTTCCTTTAGCTTTTTCAAAGTAGGTTTGGATATACTTCTAATTAAGTCTATCCCAGTATTGTTACTGTTAGGGAAAGGATCTCTTTTTTCGGTTTTTCATTTCTTTTCTAATTTTTTTGGTTTGCATATAGAAATTTCACATGAGTGTTTTTTCCTAAAACTTTTCTTTTATTAATGACAAGAGTTTGACTTATATCATTTTGAAAGACAAACTTAATGACCACTTTCTTGATTTATACACTTGTACATGAAGAATTTAGGCTACTGTATTTTCTGATGAAAAAATTATTTTCCAAAAATTATTATAAAAATTCTTTATAACTTGCAGGAAATTTTCATTAGCCCTGTTAGCATGATAAGTTGCTTACATTTAATGAGTAGATATCTGGGTGTTTGAATTAATTACTAAGCTTGCTATTAATATGGAATTCATGTACTGTAACTCCATTCATTTAGCTTATGTGCATCTTTTCCCCAAAGATAAATATAATAGATCCCCTCTGCTGGCTTCTAGCCCCAGGCAGAGAGAAAGCTCAGAAAATAATAGTAAGTAGCGGAACCTCTTGGGAAGAGTCACATTTAGCCTTCAAAACCCATTCAATTTCCTTCTGGGTTCTGAAATGTGCAGCCATCATTCACCTTTCCATAGGCTAGTGTTGCTAAACTTGAATCACTCAGGTATTCCATCACCATTTTTATATTGTTAGTTAATATAGTTTTCTTTCAATTGATTTACCTTTTTCTTAATTAATTTTTAAATTGAAATAAAATTTAAACAGTGAAATGAACACATAAGTGTTCAGTTTGATGAGTTTTCTTTTCATAAATTTATAGACCCATGTAACCGCCAGCCTCAATTAAGATAAAGAATATTTTCATCACTGCAGAAAGTTCTATAACCCACACTTTTCAAATAGGTATCAAAACAAATATATATTAATTAGGAAATTGTCTAGTTATCTCCTTAAGTCATCAGGGGTGTATACTTAGGAAAACCTTGATATAGAAAGTTATCTTCATGCTAATTTAATTTACCCTATGCTCAAAATCTTCAGGGTGAAACTGTCGCAGTACAGGGAAGTTTTATGCACAAGCCTTCCAAGGGGAGTGGTTTTTAACAAGATACTTTTGAGTAATTTATTGTCTAAACCTGCCAAATTATATTCCAAGATTTACCTCTTTTATCTTGAATTACAGTCTATTATAATTCTGTAGAATAACCATTAAGTAAATATTAAAATTAAACAAAGTAGATTAATCTCTGATATTAAAAACTCTTTTTTTTTTTTTTTTTTTTTTTTTTACCTGGAGGTCCCGGGGATCGAACCCAGGTCTTTCCATATGGGTGACGGATGCCCAACCATTTGAGCCACATCCACCTCCCTAAAAACTCTTTTATACACCATTTATGAAAGCAAGAAAAGATCCCTTTATTTGGGGTACCTATTTTCTAGTGTAGATATTTATAGTTGCTCCTTTAAAAAAAAAAAGTCTACTTAGGGACTTGAATATTTGCTTAATTAACCCTTTGATTTGACTTTGAGTCCAAAGTTGTGATTTATGTCTAGAGTTTGTCTCCACAGTTGTGAGCCAAATTAATGCTACCTAGATTTCTCTCCTGGTAGTTCTCATTACATGGGTAGTGGGCGTGGAAGAGCTGGAGCCTAATGTGCATCAGGGGTGAGTACAGTGGAGTAGAAAACTTTGTTTTTCTTCCCTGGAGATTAAAAAACAGTGTCGTGTTGTGAGGGTCATGCTGTTCTCCAAGTTCAAGGGGCGTATGATGGTTGAGGTGTTGGCCAGCGGCCAGCGATAAGGGGCAATTCTTCTCTCCGCAGGGCAGTGGGAGAGCAGTTCTGGTGGGGCACTGTAGAAGGTAAGAGGGGAGAGGGCTATTGACGTTGCCTTCCTAAACTGTGAGTTGTCTCAGCACTGTGGTTGTGTGAGAAAATTCAGAGTTTAGTTATGCAGGTCTCATGCTTGGGAAATGGAAACTGATGTCTAACTACCAATAATTTTTCTCATCTATTTTTAAAATTTTATTATGGTAACACATACCGAACATAAAATTTCCCACTTTAACCATTTCTAAATGTACAATTCAGTGACCTTAATTACATTCACAGTATTGTGCTACCTTCACCAACATCCATTACTCAAACTTTTCCTCACCCCAAACAGAACCTCTATAGCCATTAAGTAAGAGCTCCCTAATGCCCCCTGACTCAACCCCTGGTAACCTCTAATCTGCTTTCTGGCTCAATGAATTAGCTTGTTCTAAATATCTCTTGTAAGTGGAATCATATACGATTTGTCCTTTTGTATCCGATTTATTTCTCGCAGCATAATATTTGCAAGATTTATACATGTTTTAGCATATGGCAGAGCTTCATTTCTTTTTCAGGCTGAGTATTATTCCATTGTATTTATACACCTCCTTTTATTTATCCGGTCATCTGCTCATGGACACTTGACCCATCTCCACCTTTTGGCTCATGTGAATAATGCTGCCATGAACATTGGTGTACAAGTATCTCTGAGTCCTCCTTTTCAATTATTTTTTATATATACCTAGAAGTGGAATTGTAGGATTATATGGTTATTCTATCTTTAACTCTTTGGGGAACAACCAAACTATTTTCCACAGCAGGGGCACCATTTTACATTCGCACCAACAATGTACGCGACTTCCAATTTCCTCACATCCTTGCCAATACTTATTGTCCTTTATTTTTTTAAACAGTCATCCTGGTAGATGTGAAGTGGTATCACATTATGGTATTCATTTGCATTTTTGTAATAACTAAAGATGTTGAGCATCTTTTCATGTGCTTATTGGCCATTTGTATATCTTCTCTGGAGAAATGTCTAGATCCTCGGCCCAATTTTTTCATTTTGTTGTTTTTCTTTCTGTTGTTGAGTTGTAGGATTTCTTTATGCTTTCTGGATATTAAAGCCTTATCAGATATACAATTTGCACCTATTTTCTCCTATTCTGTAGCAGTTTGGCAGTTTGATATATTTATGAATTCCGAAAATAGATATTGGATTATATGATTAGGGCTTTGATTGGGCCACGTCAGTAGGGTGTTGAGCCCCACCCCTTGGTGGGTGGGGTCTCAAAGATAAAAGACATGGCTAAGGACAGAGTTGGAGTAGTTTTGAGTTGAAGTTCTGATGTGGAGTTTTAATGCTGGAGCCTGGGGAAATAAACACACAGAGGAGCTTGGTCGTGAGGAAGGAGAGAAGGCCCTGGGATAGAGACAAGTAGTTTGCCTGAGAGTCTACAGCTGGCCTTGTGGAGAGAGGTAAAGCCTAGAGAGCCTCATAGTCTACAGCTGACCTTGTGGAGGAAACAGAGGAGCTGAGCCTGGAGAGAAACAGAGCCCTAGGAAGAGAGGAACCCAAGAACCCTGAACCCTGGCAAACGTTGGCAGCTGTCTTGCTCTAACACATGGCAACAGACTTTGGTGAAGGAAGAAACTTATGCTTTATGGCCTGGTGTATTAGTCAGCCAAAGGGGTGCTAATGCAATATACCAGAGATTGGTTGGTCTTTATAAAGGGTATTTATTTGGGGTAGAAATCCACACTTACCAGGCCATAAAGCGTAAGTTTCTTCTCTCACCAAAGTCCATTACCACATGTTGGCACAAGACAGCTGCCGACCTTTGCTAGGGTTCAGGCTTCTTGGGTTCCTCTCTTCCCGGGGCTGCATTTCTCTCTGGGCTTAGCTCCTCTGTTTCCACAAAGTCAGCTGTAGACTATCAGGTGAACAGCACACTTCTCTTCTCCTGGGGCCTTCTCTCCAACATCCAAACTCCAATATCAAAACTGCTTCTCAAAAACTGCCGCTTCTGTCCTTTGCCTTGCCTTTTATATTTGATTCCCCCACCCACCAAGGGGTAGGGCTCAGTGCCCTACTGATGTGGCCCAGTCAACGCCCTAATCATAACTTAATCATGTCCAGATTAACAGATCAATTTACAAGCATGATCCAATTATATTTTTGGAATTCATAATTACATCAAATTGCCAAACGACTACACCTGGTAACTGTAAGCTTCTACCCCAAATAAATACCTTTTTTAAAATTTTTTATTTATTTATTTTTTTTTATTTTACCGGGAGGTCCCGGGGATCGAACCCAGGTCCCTCCATATGGTAGACGGATGCCCAACCAGTTGAGCCACATCCGTACCTTTTATAAAATCCAACTGATTTCAGATATTTTGCATCAGCACTCCTTTGGCACTCCCAGTACCAAGCTATATTAGCCAGGGTTCTCTAGGGAAATAGAATCAACAGGAGATATCTGTCAATAATATGAGATTTTATAATAGTCTCTCACGTGACTGTGGGGATGCACAAGTCCAGGTTCTGCAGGCAGGCTGCAAACCAGGGGCTCCGATGAAAGTCCAATGAAAGGTCCTTGAGTTTCTGGGAGAAGTTGGCTGTCCAAAGACAAGCTGGGAAATTCTCTCTGAAGGTTGAAATCACTTCCCCTTTTAAGGTATTCAACTGATTGGATAAAAGCCTGACCCATTGCTGACGGCAATCTCCCTGATTGATGCAGCTGTAATCAGCCATCCACCCAGTAAACTCACTGGTGACCAAAGTCCATAAATGTTCTTGTATTACAATTAGCCCAGTGCTTGCTGGACCAACCACCTGGACACAATTACCTGGCCGAGTTGACACATTAGCCTAACCATCACACAGTCTATAGGTTGTCTTTTTACATTCTTGAAATGTCCTTTGCACAGAAGTTTTTAATTTTGATGAAGTTTATCTATTTTCTTTTGTTGCTGATGCTTTTGGTTATCATATCTAATAATCTGTTGCCAAATCCAAGAGCAAGAGAATTTTCCCTTTTGTTTTATTTTAAGAGTTTTATAGTTAGCTCTTATATTTAAGTTGTTGATCCATTTTGAGCTAATTTTTTTATACGATGTAAGGTAGAAGGTCCAGCTTCATTCTTTTGCCTGTGGAAATCCAGTTTTTCCAGCATCATTTGTTGAAGAAACTCTCTCTTTTCTTTTAAGAATCATTTTCATCCTTATTACTAAAAAACAAACAAGCAAGTGTCATTTTTGAATGTCACCATTTATCTTAATAGTATTTTCGTATGAATTTTTGCTTATCTATACATAATGGCCATTTAGAAATTCACTCAAAATATTAATTCACTGGAAATTTGAGTTTGGGCATACTTAAAATCTGATGCCATGGATTCTAGAAATTCAAAACTTTTTAAACATATTACTCCCTGTTTTCCATTTTATGCCTTTAACCTTGAGCCCGAAGGCAATAAAGAGATTTCTATAAAATAAGAGTGCTTATGTAGAGAGTTAGATCCAGAAAAAAAATTTTAACAATCTTTTTTAAAAATTATGCTGTTGTGAAGAGTCTGTCTATTCCTGTGTGGGAGAGAGATCTTCTTTGTATGGGTTATGCTGAGGATAAATGCTCAGAACATTTGACAATGATCTGTGGGCTGAAGATTCAAGCTAGGTATCCTTACTACTCAAGTTTGTGGAAAGAAAAATTATCAAATAAAGAAGCACTCAACATTCATTCTTTTATCAAGGAAAAAAAGTGTAATGAATGGGGGTACTATACCCACTGGATGAAATTTATGTTTCAGCTTTTTAGAATTTAGTTGAAATTTCTAGATTCTAGAAAGTCTTCCCTAGAACCTTTGTCTTCTCCCAACATACATCTTGCAAAAATATTCAGGGGCATTAGACAAAAGCTGTACAAAAATATGGAAATTGTTCACAATTGACTTGGAGTTTAGAGAGTCTTTAGTTAGAGCTCAAATAATCATATTTGTCACCACCATTCAATCAGATGACCAACTATCCCATAAGTCTTGATTTTCATTGGAATTTACCCTTTCTGGATTTCTTGTTTCAATTAGCCATTAGTACTCTTAAGCTCTCTCTCTATATATGAGTGAAATCTGTTCTGTTAAAAAAAAAAAAAAAAAAGTGGAATTTCCATATTTTATCCCTGGTAGAGATGGTCAAAGACCATTTTTCTAAAAATTATAACTCCAAGGCTTTAAAAACTATCAGTGAAGTACATAATCATAGAGCTCCTTAAAGTTTTCTGCTACTCCCATCCTCAGCCAGGATTAGGAGGTATTAATAGCCCTTTCAAACCCAAAACCTCATACATGGGAAGCAGGCGCTCCCCAATAAGAGTTGATTGTTTTGTTTGTTTGTTTGTTTGTTTGTTTGTTTTTAGGAGGTAACAGGGATTGAACCTGGGACCTCATACGTGTGAAGCAGGTGCTCAACCACTTGAGCTATATCTGTTCCCCTCATATCTTTTGTTTAAGGTAGACATAGTGGTCAAGTTCTATTTTTTTTTTTTTTTTTTTTTTTAGGGGAATACTTTTTGTGTTTCAGCTCACTGCTTAAATACACACTCCATTGTTTTCACTGGTAAGCCCCTGGAAGCAGAGAAATCCACAGTACTTTAGTGTGAACTTACACATGGCTGAAGGATAATGCAGCGGACAGCAAGATATTTATAAGTCATGTTTCAGGGACTGGTCTCTGAAATTGTCTCAATCTAACAAGAATGCTGAATCTACCAAAAATTGAATAGACTGGAGCACGTGGTAATTGATGATTGACATTTATGTAAGAAACACTAGCTTGGTGTCTCTCCGTTGAATTTGTGTTTAAAGTACAGGACACTTTATGATTTCAACAAAAAAAATGGGGCTATAAAATGAGCATCGCGACCTTTCCCCTTTTTTTAAAGAAGTGCTGAAAACAGTCATTGTCTAGGCCCTGAAGACTTAACTATATTATTTGTACTCTTCAGAAAACTAGGTTAAGTAATAATCATCATTTACAACGCTTTATGAAGCTAGTGTTCATCCTTATTCCAAGCAGATTTCCCCAGCAGGTTTTCCAAGTAGAGATGAAGATATTGGCTTTTCCTTCTGTGTGATAACTTTTGACAAGCAGTTTGTGTACATTATTCAAGGCACACAGATTCACTTTTGGAAATTCTGTCAAAGCAAGTAGCTCTTTAGTGATTGCTAGCTGACAATTACTCTCAAAAGAATGCTACAAAACATATTTCTATGAGCATAAAATGCCAAATCAAAATTTTAGACCCTCATATTTAATGCAGTTAACAAACTTGTTCTTTTTGTTTAAAAATAAAGAGATTTTTATTTAGATGAATAGTGACTTAAGGAAACAGGCAATGTCAAGTCAGTTTATGTAGATTATATAAATCTGATATAAACAAAACTCTTATGGATTTTCTGTCTTTTTCATTTAAAGGGAATTCTATCATTTGTCACTCCAGTCAGCAATCCTAATAATAATTATGTACACAATATATATAATGCTTCATATATTTATATACAAAATAAATATTAGCATATTATATATATCCAATATATGGCATATACTATCTATACATATACCTCTTTGATTTTTATATCCAACAAGAAAACAATTAATGTATAATGTGGTTTATTTAAAATCAGTGACACTTAAATAGCATGATATTTTTACGAATGGGTGTGGGCTTTCTGATTCAGTAGGTCTAGAGTGGGCATGAGAATTTGAATTTCTAATAAGCTTCCAGGTGTTGCTGCTTCTGTTGCATTTTGGACCTCACTCTGAAAAGCCCTGGGCTAGACAATACTGGAGAATCATAAGTACAACAGGAGGAGAATGGAAGGGATGGAGTGCACAAAGTTTAAACTATCTACCTGTAATGGGATGAATAATGGCTTCCAAACAGATATATCCACTGGAACGGCAGAATGTGACCTGATTTGAAATAAGAGTCTTGCAAATGTAATTAATAAGATCATCCTGCATTAGGCAGGTCCTAAATCTTATAAGGATGAGTGTCCTTATAAGAGGTAAAAAGGAGAAGATACAGAAACATTGAGGAGGAGGCCATGTGAAGATGCAGGCAGAGATGGGAGCAATTCATCTACGAGTCAAGGAACACCAAAGATTGCTACCGACCACTAGAATCTAGGAGATAGGCATGAAACAGCTTTTCCCTCAGAGCCACCAGATGGCACCAACCTTACCAACACTTTGATTTCATACTTCTGGTCTCCAGAACTGTGAGAGAATAAATTTCTGTTGTCCTCAGCCACCAGCTCTACTATAATTTGTTTTGGTAGCCCTAGTCTTAGTTTGCCAAATGGCTGCTGATACAAAGTACCAGAAATGGGTTGGCTTTTATAATGGGAATTTTATACACAGTAAAAGCTTACAGTTCTGAGGCCATGAAATGTCCAAATCAAGGCATCAGCAGAGATGCTTTCTTACCACAGTCAGCTACTGGTGATTGTGTAGTCCTTCCATATGGTGAAGCAAGATGGTGGCCATTCTTTATTGAGGTCTCTGACTTCCCCTTCAGAATTTACCATCTCCCAGAGTTCAGCTGTTGACAACCAGGCATAGGAGTTGTCTCTTTCTGGGTCTCCTCTCTCAGTCTCGGCTGCTCTGCTTTCTTCCCTAGTTCAGCTGTGAACTAGCAGGCAGGGTAACTCATCTCTTCAGCCTTGAACTGCTCCATGGACTCATCCCCGCATGGGGACTTCCTGCTTAAGTTTTGGTTGTTTGTGATCCTTGAGTCCCCTCTCACACAGCAGGGTCCAAAATGGTGGCTTCTTTTCTCTGTGTCTCTCTCTGTGTGTCTCCGTTTATATCAGACCCAGCAAAAGGGCAGAGACCCTAACTTAAGTCATGCCTCACTGATATAGTCCATTCAAAAGGGCCCTACACCCACAGGAATGGATTAGTTCAAGGACATAATCTTTTTCTTTTGGGGATTCAAAAATAATTTTCAAACTGTCACAGAAATTAATATACTATCTAAAGTTTAATGATATAAAAAGCCAAGATCCCTCTGACAGATGCTATAAAGAAAATGGATACAATTCCAATTGACTAATGTATTAAGTTTAAAAAATGATTGAACATCATCTAATTGCCAAGCATGGTTGGATACTTTCTGGTGTATTATTTAATTTAATTTTTCCTTAAATGCTTTGAGGTAGTTTTTTGTTTGTTTTTGCTTTGTTTTACGAAAGAAGAACCTAAAAGGCAGAAGGGTCCTTTAATCAGCAAATATTTATTAAGTGCCTACTTTATACCAGGCTCTTGAGAGGTACTGGAATGGTCAAGTGACTTACTTAGAGTGATACAACTAGTAAGTGGTAGAGTTAGCATTCAAATATAGATCCTATCATGCCAACTTCAGTGCTCTTCTCTGTCACATCACTTTCTTAAAGGTTTGGAGCGGAAAGACAAAAGGCATCATGACAAATATTGACTAGTTCATTTTGACTGCTGTGGAATATTTAACAAAGTAGAAAAGGAATTTATTACATCCTATACAAATCCCCTGAGTTATGTTAGCTATTTAACAGTATTCTTTTTATTAATACCTATGAAGAAATTTGCACTTTGTTACCTTAATCTTTTTTTCCCTTGTAGCAACCCCTTCATTTCATTGTCAAACATGCAGATAATTTAAGCTGATGCTTAATAGCAAGATCGAAATAATAGCTTTACCTTGTCTTTAGAGATGTAAGACCAATGATTTGGCAACAGTAGTTCTATATGCTTTTATACTTTGCTTACTTTTTAAATAAAAGTCCTGGAAAAATATATGAATATTATATTGAGGTTGAAGATCAAAAAAAAAGACCACTTAGTCTTTATCATCATAATATTATGAATTCCCTGGGTGTTTCATACAAACCTCCCTGGAATTCTTATTAAGGTATTAAAGCTGCTTAACAATGCTTTGAGAGTCATTAAGTTCAACCTTCATCTCATTATTGTTCATGCTTTTGAATGTGCAATGTGAATGGCACTCTGCTAGCTGCTAAACATTTAGTGTATTAAAAAAATTGTTCCTTACCCTTGAGGTTTTACATGCTTCTATTGTATGTTCAATTTCACTCTTCATCACGATTTTTTGTGCCCAGCATTGTTGCTTTTCTGTGAGATTAATGTGGGTTGTAGCTACACATTTTCCAGATAACCAAGGAGAGCTCCTATAGAATGTGGATTTAAACAATGCTTTGAAGAAATGAGAAGCCTCTTGGCAAATGTGGGTCAAAGATTATTTCTAGATCAAGTGAAGTCTAGAAAGTGGATTCACGGTCAGTAAAATCAAGATCTGTGAAACAGTGAAAAAAATTAGACAAAGTGGGCTAAGAAACTGCTCACTTTAGCAAGCTAAAGTAAAAAGGCAAGAAGTAAAAGAAGATAAAAAATTTTATGTGAGAGTTGCATTGAGATCTGGCTTAGAAGCTGAGGGTAAATTTTATGAAGTCATTAAATGTCTAAATCAACAAAAAAGACATTAAAAAATGGACAACAACACCAAAGCTTGTTTTCCTTGTGATGATATTTGTGTTTATCCTAGCTTTATCCCAATGTTTCTTCATTACTTTATTCTACAAATACTTTAACTGTACCTATAGCATGCAAGGCATGGCATGGAGAAAAGTACATTATCCAGTGAGAAGATGTCAGGTATTCAAATAATTAAAATGTGAAACAATAACTCTGATTCAAATGATATAGAACATAACTCCTATGATTCAAATCATAGAAGAGTTCATTTAAGGCTAAAATGAAACCTTAATGCAGAAGGTAGAGTTTTATCTAGATTTTAAAATATATCCAAAGTTCAATAAGCAGTAATGATTTGGAGATGGAACAAGTATTACAAGAGTTAACCAAACTTATTGATGTTCTTTTTTTAAAAAAATTGCTAGATTCAGTTTAATATTTTATTGAGGATTTTATAGATTATTTAAATATACACATATGCATACATATATACATGTATATTTGCATTATATATGTATACTTTAAATAGAATTGGAATAAAATTGGTATAGAATAAAATAGACTTTCCAAAACATGTTGTTAATAATTTCTGTTTCTATTTCCTTCTTTCCACTATCTTTTGTTAACTTTGTTCTTTTTTAGTTGAATGTCCACCTCATTATTTTAGTCTTTTCTAATACACATTTAAAATTATAACCCCCCCCAAGTGGTATGCAAATTTGCACATGTAACTTTTCAATGTCATTCAATTCTAAATAATTTGCAATTTTCAGGGTGAATTCTCCAACTTTTTCCAGTTACCTTTTGGTTATTGATTTCTAATTATTTTTCATTGTAGTCAGTGATTGTGGTCTGTAAAATAGAGATTATTTTAATAATTTGAAACTTCCCTTGTGATCCAGTATGTGATCAAATTTGTAAATGTTTTTGGCTTGAAAACAATTTGTATTTCTTAATTCCTCCATGCTAGGTTCAATGTATGTTTTTTTAAAACTATTTATTATGAAAATTCAATTATGTATACAAAAGTGAACAAACATAAGCCCCCCCTCAGGTATCATCCAGATACAAAACTTATCAACGTTTGGCCACTTTGTTTCATCTGTTTCCCCCCTAGTCAGCCTCCACCATATTATTTTTCAGCAAATAGCAGATCTTTTGTATGAATGTTTTAATATAACCACGATATTCTCGTTCTAGAAAATAATTCTTTAGTACCAAATATAGGGAGTTCAAATTTCCCTTATTGTTTCAAATATTTTTTAGTTGATTTTCTTGAATAAGGCCCATACATTGCCTTTGTTAATATGTCCCACTCTCTTTTTTTTTTAAAACAAATCAATTTTTTGATACATGTTAATAATGCATGCAGTTCATCCAAAGTGTACAATCAATGGTATTTGGTGTAATCACATAGTTATGCATTCATCGCTTCAATCATTATCAGAGCATTTTCATTATTTCAATAATAATAATAAACAAAAAACAAGCCAGCAAGAAAATTCTTCACCTCTCAATCTCTCTATGCTTCTCATGCTGTACATAGCTACTATTTCTGGCTATTCTTGCACATTTATTTATTTATTTATAAGCAGTTTTATTCAGATATATTCACATACCATATGCTCTATCCAAAGTGTATAATCAGGGAAGTGGTTGTGGCTCAAGCAATTGGGCTCTGACTACCACATGGGAGGTCTGTGGTTCGGTTCCGGGTGCCTCCTGGAGAAGAGAGCGAGCTGGTGCAATGGACAGATGTGGCAAGCTGACACAACAAGATGATGCAACAAGAGGAAAAACATAACAAGAGACAACAAAGCAGGGAACGGAGGTGGCTTAAGTAATTAGGTGCCTCCCTCCCACATTGGAGGTCCTGGGTTCAGTTCCCCGTGCCTCCTAAAGAAACAGGGAAGACGAACAGACACAGCAAGTACAAACAACGAGGGGGTGGGGAGAGAGCAATACATAAAATAAATCTTTAAAAAAGCAAAATCAGAAACAAAAAAAAAAAACAAAGTGTCTAATCAATGGCTTTTACTTAATCACAATGTTGTGCATTCATCACCACAAAAAGTTTTAGAACAATTTTATTACTCTAAAAAGAAAAAACTCCACACCCCTTTAGCAGTCACCTCTCAATTTCTCTATCCTTCCCCAGCCTTACATAGCCACTAATCTAATTTCATCTTTATAAATTGATTTATTTTACATTTTATATAAATGGAATCACACAATATGTAGTACTTTGTGTCTGGTTTCTGTCTCTTAGCATAATGTGTGTTTTTTTGTCTGATATTAACATCTTGTAGTATTAACATGTATTAGCTCAGGTTCAAAGAAAAATGGTCTTAAATATGCAATTTTACCTATATCCATATTTCACATGCAGTTTTACTATGCTATACAGTCCCATGTTACATTTTTTTAGCTTTCCTTTTAGTAATATACATGACAATGTATGTTTATTAGATCACACTTATTATTTGTATTATTGAATCCCTCTCTTTGCTAATTTTTGTGTCTGCTATGTTAGTTTTAATGATGCAAATTTTTGTAGTAGATTCATCAGTTTCTACTTGTAAGTCTGCCCATTTTAACTTTGTATATTTTAAGACTTAGATTGTAGGTATATTCAGGTTCAGGACTATTATAGTTTCTAGGTGGATTGTTTCTTGTTTAGTATTGGGTAATAAACTTTTTATCTCTGATTATACTTTTTGACTTATCTGGGTTTTTTTCCTGACATTAATATTGCTATATTGGGTTTCTTTTGTTAGTAATAGATGGCTATACTGTTTTCCATCTCCTTATAATCACTTTTTTCCATGTAATTATGATTTTTAAATTATAGATTTATTGAGATATAATTCACCCTTTAAAAGTGTATAAGTCAATGATTTTTAGTATATTCACAAAGTTGTGCAATTATCAGTGCTATCTAATTTTAGATAATTTTTATCACCCCAAAAAGAAACCCTATATACAGGAGTAGTCATTGCCCATGTTTTCACTTCTACTGAGTATTGTAGAAGTTTGCCATTGTTTATGAATTCCAGAAATAGTTATTGGATTATGTTTGTAAACTGGTCTGTCAGAGGTATCACTTTTAATTGATTAAATTATGATTAGGACTTTGGGCCGTGTCAGTAGGGCATTGAGTCCCCACCCCTTGGTGGGCGGGGACTCACAGAGAAAAGACAGAGTTGGGAGTTTTGAGCTGCAGCCCGGGAAGTGAACACATAGGAGAAGAACACAGAGGAATAGAGACAGCTCCTTCAACACAGCAGAAGCCCTAGGGAGAGAGACAGAGCCATTTGCCTGATAGTCTACAGCTGGCCTTGTGGAGAGAGCACAGCAGCTGAGCCCAGAGAGAAATGGAACCCCAGGAAGAGAGGAACCCAAGAAGCCTGAACTCTTGGCATACATTGGCAGTCATCTTGCCCAAAATATGTGGCAATAGACTTTAGTGAGGGTAGTAACTTATGCTTTATGGTCTGGTAACTGTAAGCTTCTACCCCAAATAAATACCCTTTATAAAAGCCAACAGATTTCTGGTATTTTGCATCAGCACTCCTTTGGCAGACTAATACAGGTATATACCAAGGAGTGGAATTGCTAGATCTTGTAATAACTTTATGCTTAATTTTGAGGAACAGTCAAACTGTATTCCAAAGTGACTGCACCATTTTACCTACCCACCACCAAAATACAAGGGTTCCAGTTTCCTCATATCCTTTTTGACACTTGTTATTATCTGTCTTTTTAATTTAAGTCATCCTAGTGGGTATAGAGTAGTATCTCATTGTAGTTTTGATTTGCATTTCCATAATGACTAGTCACGTTAAGTGTCTTATCACATGGTTATTGGCCATTTATATGTCTTCTCTGGTGTAATGTCTATTCAAATCCTTTGCCCATGTTGAAATTGTCATATTTGTATTTTTATTGTTAAGTTGTAAGAGTTCTTTATATATTCTAGATAAAATTACTAATTCTGTGACTTGTCTTTTCTTTCTTGATGGTGTTTTGTTAAGCACAAACGTTTTGAATTTTGATAAAGTCCAATTTATCTATTATATTTTTATTTCTTATGCTTTTGGCATCACATATCTAAGAAACAATTGCCTAATATAAGGTCATAAAGATTTGCTCCTGTGTTTTCTTCTAAGAGTTTTATAGTTTTATCTCTTAGATTTAGATCTTTGATCCATTTTGAGCCAATTTTTGTGTATGGTTTGAGGTAGGGGTCTAACTTTATCCTTTTGCATGTAGATATCCAGCTTTCCCAGTACTATTTGCTGAAAAGACTATTCTTTTATATTTGAATTAACTTGACATTCTTGTTAAATATCAATTGTCCATAATATGAGGTTTTATTTGTATACTTTCAATTTTACTTTTTTGGTCTATACTTCTATCCTTATGTCAGTAGTCACTGTTTTGATTACTATAGTTTTATCATTAATTGAACCTGAGAAGTGTAAGTCATCTAACTTGGCTCTTGTTTTTAAGATTGGCTATTTTGTATTTCTTGCATTTCCATTTAAATTTTATGATCAACTTATCAGTTTCTGTAAAAAAAAGAAAAAAAAAGTAGGTGGGATTTTGATGGCCATGTTATTAGTCTTAGGTGTTTCTTAGTGGATGTTAGATTTGTTTTAGGCCAATCTTTCAAAGTTTATTTGATCCATTTGTCCTACTTGTTATTATGGATATATTTGGAATTATTTTTAACATCTTATTGTATTTTCTATTTATAGTTTTTTCCTTTTTTCTTTTTGCTGATTTCTATTGTATTGCTTATGTATTTACATTTTCTTTTCTCCCTTCTACTAGTTTAGAAATTACACATTGTATTTATAGTCTTTTATTGATTGTTCTTAAATATGAACATTTAATTTATTTCACAATTTAAATTTAAATCACCATCTCTCTCTTCCTGAATAATTCAAGTATCTTAAAATGTTTTTGCCCTAGTTTAACCCCTTTCCCTCTTATGTGTTATTGTTTTTTTTTTCAACAATACTCATACAATAAATAACTAATAGATAAAACATAAAACCGTACACATACAATAAAAAATACAAAAATAACTAATGGGGAATGGAGTACAGAACAAAGAGGATTTACAAACCATGTTTATTTTGATTTATTACCTTTTTAGTAATTACTTTGCTTATCTTTACTTTCTTTGGATCTTCATTCTAGGTTCAGTCATCTTCCTCCTAATACGTTCTATAGTTGTTTTTTCAGCAAAATTATCTCTTAAAAATATTTTTAATTAAAACATTTTTTTTTAAATCATGGAAATCTACAATTGAATAAAGTAGAGAAAATAGTATTGTACTGCCTTTTATCTATCAAACAGCCTCAACAACCACCAAAATATAGCTACCCTCTTGAATTGAAGATATATTATTATTTCTTGTGTATTTTTGTTAATGTGGTGTCTATCACAGTCTATTTGTCATTCCTTTATAGTGTGTCTTTTCCTTCTGGTTGTTTTTAAGATCTACTCTTTGATTTTTGCTATTGTGCAGTTTTACCATTGTGTGTCATGTTGTCAATTTTTATTCCTCTTGCTTAGCTCTATTGAGCTTTTACAATTTCATATATTTAATTCTGGAAAATTCATAGCCATTATCATTTCAAATATTTCCTCTTCCCCTTTCTTTCTGTATTATCTTTATGGAATTCCTTTCATATGTGCCTTGGATCTTATCGTTCCATTCTCTATGATTCTTAATTGCTCTTTGATATAGTCTTTTTATCTTCTGTCTGTGGTAGAGTTGGTGATATTTTCAAATATACCTTCTAAATTACTTACTCTTTCTTTGTTGTATCTAATTACCTCTTTAATCTATTCACTGAATTTTAATTCCTATGACTTGAGTTTTCTTGTAGTGCTATTTGTTTTTTTGTTTTTATTAATCCTTCTATTTTTTTTTTTTGTCATAGATGCTATGGAGACATAATGTTGTTTATTATGGTTTATATCTTTTTAAAATCCATTTTAATGACATTCATTTTTAATATAAATTTTATTGATGTAATACAAGCATGTAGAAAAGTGTACATCATAAATGTGCAGCTCGTTAAATTTTCACAAAATGAATATTCCAGCACCAGGTTAAGAAATAGATCATTTCCAGAACACTTAAAAGTGTTTTTATGCCTTCTTCCAATCACATTCCCCACGTGCAAGGGTGGCTACTATCATGACTTCTCGTTTCATAGGTTAGTTTTGCCTGATTTTGAATTTTTTATAAACAGAACCACATGGAACCATACAGTGAAAATATAATTATTTTATAGTGATATTTTTCTTTTTCATTCTATGTGCCCTTCAGTATAATACTTTTGAGCTAGTGGTGTTCGGATCCTATTTAAGTCCATACAGTAATTGCTTGGCATTTGTATTTATTCCTGTGTTGGTGAATTTAGGGATCCTGGATAAGTCATATTAATTATATGACTTGGGGGATCCTGGTACACTCAGAAATCATAAATTTGGATTTCTCACTTTCATAGTGTAAACCTGGGGCATTCATTCTTCATTATGTTCTTTCACATCTAATTCCTTAGACAGCCTACATACTACTTTTTTGCTTTTCTGTCCTGGTGAGTAGAGTTTTTCCAATTCTCTTAACAATGGATAGAAAGTCCTGTAAGTCCCTGGACCTTTGGGGAACATTTTCAGCACAGCTCTCAAGCCAGTGCAGACCCCAAAATATGTCACTTGTCCTCTTATAGGCATTAAAAATCTAGCTCAAGCCCCTTTGGCCCTATCCTGGTACAAATTCCATGTGGTCCTTCACCATGTCAGTTCCCACCTTTAGCTATAGCTTTGCATTCCACATGCTTGTCGCATCTGAATATTTCTTTTTTCTTCTTTAAATGTCAGATATACATTAAACTTAACATTTGCTTTATTTATTATTTTTATGTGTTTTTGAAGGTGATTGCGGGTGGAGATGAGTTTAGGCATCCACATCAGGTCAGTCTCCCATTTTCCTGGAAGTTGAGCAGATCAATGTAATGGCAGTCTTCTGACTCTATGGGAGTTGGTCAGAGTTACAGGGATTGTTTAAAGCTATGAGTCAGAGTTTTTCTGTGCTACATTATTTGGACCATATAAGACCATATTGGACCATTATTATACTGAGCTAATCCAATTCCATATTAACCAACTCATTTTTTTTTTTTTTTTTTTTTACAGATGCAAGGTTCCAAAAGTAATATGGAAAAGAAAAAGCCAAAATTTAGAAAAAGGAAAAGGTAAAAATTAAAATTAAAGTTAAAATTAAAAAGTATTATGATAAAATTGAAATACACACACACACATAAACACACATATACACATATACATATTTGATTTATTGCATGACATTTTCTCTGATTCTTGATTCTGTTTCTCTAGGGAAACATTGTGTTTAAAGTTTTATAAAAGAATTGATAAAATGATAAGTGGTAGTCTTAGAAGTGTGGAGAAAGTTTTATATTTATACAAAATTGTTAAACCAGAACTTTCAAAGATTAATACCATATGAGCAACCAACCATATAAAAAGCAGGTTTGTAGTTTAAAAATAGGTAATGCAAACTGGATACAGGCTTTCATAATGAACTAATAAGCCACTGATGATATGTTAGTATTTATCATTAAACCAGCCATGCAGTTTATTTATTTATTTATCTAATAAGCAGTGTCAATGCTGCGTTAAAAAGGAGTCCTACTCAAAAACAAAGACTGGCACCAATAGACATTCCTTCTCTTGTTCTTTGTCCTTTTTCAAATAATTACATTTTTTAAAAAGGATTTTCACTGTCTTATCTCAGTTATACTTCACAGTAACCCCATCAAGTATGTAGGGGGCATATCATAATTATCTCCACTTAACTGATGAAGAATACATAGTTTAGAGAAGTTAAGTGGCTTTCTCGGGATCTTATGGAATACTTGTCTTCTGGCTCTAACCCAACAACATGTTGTAGTGACAAAAGCATGGATTTTGCACTCTGACAGAACTTAGTTCAGCCCCACTTAACCATATATCTATATTATCAAATTTCTCAATTGCTCTAAATTGCAGTTTCTTTATGTATACAATAAGAGTAACAATTACTTAATAAGACTTTTGGGGAGGACTGCACAAAATAGCCTGTGTAAGGTATTTGGTGTATCACTAGTGCTTTGTACATAGTGAGTGCTCAAATCAATATGAGTCCTTTTTATTTCAACCAAGAAAAAGTACCTCAATACCAAAGAATATACATGAATTATTATTTAAATATACATGATTGATTTTTGAAAACTAAATCTGTCATATTGTTTTTCTAGGAAAGCTATTTTAAAATGCTCTTTTGAAAATGTTTGTTCAGATGATGCCTTATCAAAGGAAAACATGGGTATGTGAAGGCCTGTTCTTCTTTTAGTTCTTTTACCTATATTTAATTTCACAGAAACTAGTTGTAGTCCTTTGAAGAAAAAAAATTTGTAGATATATGCATATACAAGAAATCTTAATGAGTCATTTTTTGGTATTGATTTGCATCCAAAGGCTTTTCAATTGTTTTTAGGTTTCTACTCCTGTGAATTAAATTTTGGAATTGTCATATATATAAATGGAATCACTAATGATACCAGCAGTTGTGGGAAGAAATGCCAACGATGATACATTTCTCTTTAGACCTTTCCATTCCTAATCTATTGGGGTCCTGGGGGTTTCTCCTAGGAGAGAGAAGGAAGAAAGGCAGGTGCCTGGGGTTTCCAGCAGAATTAATTGCTCATGGTATTAGAAAACAGGGTGAATGTGGAATGTGGAATGCAGGGAGACATTTTTTTTCCTCAAAATTGATTTACTCTTTCTACATTTTCAATAGTCATGAGAAGCAGCTAATGCTTATTTGCAAGCTGGAACCTTGGCAGCCTTGCAAAGCATTTTCAAAGCCCCTTCAACCCCAAGGAGTAATTTGCGCCATATTTCCTCTGCCTTTTAGCCATCCCCAGATCCTATGGCACTGTATTCCAATTAGCTAAATAAGTCACTCATTTATAGGCTCCTTAAAAGGAAGGAAAACAGGCAGGGAAAGGACAGAGAGAATAACTTATAGTAGTCTCTTTTTAAGTTCCATGCCTGGTTGTCCTGGGTTTCAATCCTTAGTTATGTAGATCTGCCCTGACTCCTTTTATAATTTGGATATATGATATAATATTTTCTTTCAGGCTATACTTAATACCACATCTATATGCATATAAATGTGCCTCAATTAAACCAACTCAATTTTCTTTTCTTTTAGTTGCCAAAATTCTTATTATTTTCTCCACAGAGTAGTTTTTTAAAATCCTTTTGTTTCTCTCCTAAACCACTATAAAATTCTGTTGTTTCTCTTTTCAAACCTATTCTACTGCTGCTTTCCTACTAATTAAGGGGCCTTTTCTTGGTTACCCCTTCCCTTTGCCTCATATGGTCAATTGAACTCTTCCTGTAGACTAAAGGCAGAAGTCAATTTATCCCTGGACTGAGATGCCATTCCAGGACTCTAGCATGGCAGCTAAGGCCTCCAAAGTTAGGCATCCTTCACCCCTCCAACTCACACAGGGATATGACAAAGAAAACCACTGCAGCCAGGAGGCATTCATTGACAGGAAATGACTAAATGACTCTTCTGCATAAATGAACACATCTCAGTGGTTATCTAGGCAAAGGGAAGCCCCTTCAGAAATTTCACATTGTTTATGACTCTAAAAGTCTCAAAAGTTCATTGTTAAAATAGTTAATCTAATCAACTATTACTCCTCCCTCCCGTTGTCAACAGCTAAAGAGCAGGAACATCTAACCTATTATATTCTTTGCAAGAGGTGCCTCCCTTCCTGAAAGAGTTGTTCTTTTCAATAATGTTAACCCTCCTCAAGTTTTGTATCTCTCACCTATATATCTATGGATCCTTCTATCCAAGTCTCTGTTATCTCTGAGTTCTTCTTAGCTTTAAGATAGGATGAGCCCTAGACCAAATGATGGGGGTAAGTTATACCATCTTCTTCCTGAATCCCTGTCCCACTTCTTAGCCACACTCCCTACATTTGCTGTTACTTTAAGGGCTTTGTGCTCCAATGATTGCTTTTCATTCCTTTATTGGCCATCAAAAGGAGAGCTAATTAAGTACAGCTACTTTATATCTCCAGGTATCAGTTTCCTAATCTGCAAAAAAGAGATGCAGTAGAAGCCCTCTTATCCAACAAGAACAGGATCTGCTTCTGGAAATTAATAGAAAAAAAATTGAGGAATCATTAAATTAAACTATATAATCCATTACTGTATAAGGATTTGCTCTAACCAATAACTATTTGTGCTACATGTCTTCATTTTTTGGAAAATTGCTACCAGGAAAATCATCTATTATCTATTTTTTGTACCCATAACTAATTTCTTCAGTGTTTAGTGTAAGCCTGATTTTACGTGCAGTCTGGTGTAAGTGTAAGAAAATTAATCTATGATGACAAAATGATAATAATGATAAAGAACACCTGTAGCAGTCACCATGTGGCCTCAATGATCTAAGCACCCTACATATATTAATATGAATGTACTCATAAGCGCTCTGAAAGGTAGATAGGTAAGTACTCTTGTTTCCCTTTATATTGCTGGGGAACTGAGGCACCTAAGAGGTTATATTAGAGCCTCTTAATATGTGCACCTCTTTGCTTGTTTGCTTTGAGTATCAGGAAATGCAAAGCTAAATTTATGTTTTTGCCTTGTAAAACATTAGTAGTTGGTCTAAGAATATTTAAAATTTAACTATTACATTCTTTATAGATTTTGAGATTTTATCTTTTGTTTTATTGTAGCACTGTTTTCTGTTGTAAAATACCTACCTCATTTGTTGAAGGCAGGTATAGGGTTAGGGTGGACAGCCTCTAAATAAGAGTTTGAATAAATAAAAGATTGACATATTACCAGGGGCTAACAGTAATCTATTAACATTCTTAATTAAATTAGCAAATATATGTTTATCAGCCACCTGAGATGGGTGAGTTTTGAAGAGGAAGGCTAATATAGGAAAGAGCTGGATCATGGAGTGAGCCCTAGAGGAGCATGAAGGCCCTGGGACCTAGGTCTGTGGGGTGGGAAAGGTAACAGGGAGAAAGGTGCTGTTACCTGGCCAATTGAGACAATCCTCACTCACCTGTTCTTGATTTGCACTTACCTTTAACCTCCACACTAAAAGGTAGATTTGGCCCTCATGCTCCTTTCCCCCAAAGCACCATAACTACTATTTCTGTTTGTATCTGCAGGAATAGTGCTCTCTTCTTTATTACATTTCAAAAAATATTTTACTCATCTCTACATCTAATTTGCAAACACATAGCGAGTGTTTGTGAGTGCTTCAAAACAAAACAAAACCAAGTACTTTTTCTTCTGACTTACCCTCTTCCTCTTTTAGAATGCCTCCAGAATTTGAACATTGAATGGACCTTTAAATTTATTTAAGATTGTTTTTCTCAATGCCAGCTTTGAAGCAACCCAACTAATAATCTCTTTACATAAAGAAGGAAACAGTTTCTTTAATCTTTTAATTGAGAAGTAGAGAAAAACTCCATAAATATATATTTGAAAACTATAAAAGTAATGTCTGATATGTTGAGACAAACAGTGAGTTATTTCTTATCACGAATGAAGAAATAATACTAATTTATTTTACACACATTTATTTTTAAAGGACTTCAGTGTAAAAGATACTTTTCTCTTCTTGCTTGCTTTTTTTTTTTTTTATAACATTCTCTGAGTGATGGACCAGCTGTATTGCTACCACTTTACTCTCAACAATAAATTGAAACAAAATGAGACTACAGGATAATCAGTATTGATAGAAGATGATTGGTCATGCAATCAGCAAAGGCATTCATTCTCTCTCTATTTTTGGAAGAAATCATTGACCAATTTTGATAACCTAGTTTGTAGATTACAGTAACTGCTGTCTTTTGAGAATTATTTGTGAACTCTATCAGTTTACAACATCAGGATACCTTTTTAGAAAAGCAAACCTCCCATTGCTCTGGAAACAGAATGACATCAGTCAAATTGGTGTTACGAACTCTGATTGATTTATGAAGTCATCTATTACTTTGTCTACCTTTTGATCAAAAGGCAGTATAAGTATTTTTCCAGATCATTTGAAACCAGAGAGCCTACAATGCCATTTGGCAATGACATTCATTATAATAAATTGATTGTGTTTTAGCCTAGTCTTAGGAATATAAAGATATTTGCATGCCATTCTTCCTTAACAGCATAGCTCAAAATCCATCTTCTTAACAGTGCATTAAATGTCAGTGTCAGTTTCCAGACTCAGAATGTAAAGTAGGAAAATACAGCATCTGTGAGCGGGACTAGAGTTCAGTATGAAGATAACCACAAGTAGTCATATATTAAGTAAAAGTTACTAAATAAGAAATCTGTCATAAAGAGGGGTTAATTTCATTAGCAAAATTGTTTCAATAACAATATACATTCTTGGTGATGTCATCAACATGGTGATGTAAGACATCCCCTGAAAAAACCTCCCCAGAGATTTAGCACCTGGAGAAGGACGCCACAAATGCTGAACCAAAGAAACAGAAAAATCTCAGGTAGGAGAATTCTGGCCTGGATCACTGGTCACTTCCATTTCCCCTCCCCCTTACGTGGTCCTGCAAAGCTTAGGAGTTCTCCAGAGGCAGCAGCCTAGGTCCCTCCCACCAGGGACACAACTACAGAGAAACTCACAGCTGTAAGTTAGAATCCCACACAAAACCAGGCTCTGGGACATAAGTCCATAGAGACCTAGGTTAGAACACAAACCACTGAGCGTGTTGCATAAAAAAGGGCCCCTGGGGGATGAGGGGCAGAGAGAACACAAAGGAAAGACTGGTAAGAACTGTTCTGCTCTCACTTAATCCAGTTTCAATTGGCTGGACCACCTAAAAGCAAACGTACTTTTCTGGAGTGACCCACCTTTCTGGATTGACCCCATTTGGCTTCCTGAGGCAAGATGCCCTAGTAGGGAAAAAAACTGGAAGCATAAAAGCCTAACAGAAAAATGAAAAGGAGGGGATAAATTGAACTACTGTAAGGCTAGAGGGTTCCAGAACTGAAAAGTGTAAGGAAAACAGGACACTGAGTGAGGGAGAGAATTTGAACAGATCTTGGAGCTGGGGAGAAAAGTCTGCATAAAAACAAACAGAACAGGGGTGGGGGGGTGGATGTGGCTCAAATGGTTGGGCATATGTCTGCCGTATGGAGGGACCTGGGTTCAATCCCCGGGACCTCCCGGTAAAATAAAAAATATATATAGAAGGCACATGGGCTGCCAGGCTCTGTGTGCCAGTGAGCCGTCAGGCCCCGGGAACCATGCAGCAAGATGATGACATAACAGGAGAGAGACTCAGGGGAGAGACAAGATACTCTGAAAGCTCTGAAAACCGGGAACCGAGGTGGCACAGGTGGCAGAACACCTCTCTCCTACATGGGAGGTCTCCAGGATCGAATCCTGGTGAAGACTGGAGGAGGAGGATGAGAAGAGATGGCAGGAAACAGACACAGAGAATTGCCCAGTGAATGGAAACAAAACAGCAAATGGGGGAGGGGGGTTTAAAATGGATAAAGTAAATAAATAAACTTAAAAATAAAATAAAATAAAATAAAAACAGAACAGATTAAGATTCCCATATAAGTAATAAAGGAAGGAGGCTCTTTCCTGGAGGTGAAACAATTACACAAAATATACACTCTTAAAAATTGCACCACAGATCTAGGGCAAGAATCAGATGAAAAAGAACTGAGAAGATATGAACAGTTAAAAATGGGCTAGAATTCTAAAGGTCTAAAATAAGTCAGACCAAGCATCAAAAAAAGAGTCTCAACACAAAACCAATCAACAAGACAAGACAAGAGGGAAAAATGGACCTACAGAGTTAACGTATCAAGATTCAGATGCCCAGACATCAGCAAAAAAATAAAAGCCATACTAAGAAACAGGAAGATATGGCTCAGTCAAAGGAACAAATAAAATGTTAGAGGAGACTAAGAAGTTGGAACAACTAATCAAAGAAGTTCATACAAGTCTCCTAAATCAATGCAAGGAGATTAAGGAAAATATGGATATAGAGCTCAAAGTTATTAAGAAGAAAATGCATGAGCATAAAGCAGAACTTGAAAGTACAAAAAGAAACATAACAGAAATTATGGGGACAAAAAGCATAATAGTGGAGATTAGAAATACACTAGAGGCATACAATAGCAGATTTGAACAGGCAGAAGAAAGAATCAGTGAACTAGAAGACCGGAGAATTGAAATCATACATTCAGGAAACAGATAGAGAAAAGAATAGAAAAAAATGAGCAGTGTCTCAGAGATTTGAGTGACAGCATAAAGTGCACAAATATACAAGTCATGGGGATCCCAGAAGAAGAAAGGAACAGGGGCAAAAAGAATATTTGAGGAAATGATGGCCAAACATTCCAACTCTTATGAAAGACATAAATATATATGTCCAAGAAGTACAACATACTCCAAACAGAATTAATCCTAATAGACCTGCTCCAAGACATATACTAATCAGAATGTCAAATGCCAAAGATAAAGAGAGAATTCTGAAAGTAGCAGGAGAAAAGTGATTCATCACATACAAGTGATCCTCAATAAGAATAAATGTCAATTTCTCATCAGAAACCATGGATACAAGAAGGCATTGGTATGATATGTTTAAGGTACTGAAAGAGAAAAACTGCCAGCCAAAAATTCTCTTTCTGGCAAAACTTCCCTTCAAAAATGAAAGTTTAAAATGTTCATAGATAAAGAGAAACCAAGAAAGTTTGTCAACAAGAGACCTGCCTACAAGAACTATTAAAGGGTGTTCTGCCAGCTGAAAGGAAAAGGCATGAGAGAGTTGCTTTGAATAGAGTGAAGAAATGAAGATCATCAGTAAGAGTAATTAAAAGGGTAAATGCAAAACTCAATAGTACTGTATCTTCAATATACAATTCTCCTCTTTAATTCATATAAGAATCAGAATATAGTGGAACAAAAAAAGGCCTATTTCCTGATAATGAATGTACAAAATATAATGTGGTAAAGTGAGACAAAAATGACATAAAGAGGGGAAACAAAGGGATATGGGAGCAGAGAGCATGTATGCCCTTGAAACTAAAATTGGTGTCTTTTCAAATTAATAGGTTATAGATGTAGATTGTATAATGTAAACCTCAAAGTAACTACAAAGAAAGTATTTTAAAAATATACAGAAACAGAAATGAGATAGGGATCAGTCAGATACATCACATAAGATCAACTATACAGAAAAGAAGGTTGCAATGAAGGAAAAGAGAGACAAAAAAAAGACATGATTTATAAAAACTAAAGGACAAAGTGGCTGAAGTAAGTACTGCCTTTACAGTAATAACACTGAATGTTAATGTATTAAAATCCCTAATCAAAAGACAAAGGTTGGCAGAATGGATAAAATGGCACGATCCAACTACATGTTGTTTACGGAGACTCACCTGAGACCCGAAGGCACAAATAGGTTGAGAGCAAAAGAATGGAAAAAGACATTCCATGCAAACAGTAACCAAAAAGAGCTGGGATAACTATACTAATATTGGACAAAATCGATTTTAAGTCAAAAACTGTTATGAGATAAAGAAGGACACTATTAATAAATAAAATTCTCTTTAACAAAAGAGAAAGTTTGGGGTTATATATGTTACTAGAATGAAAGTTAGTAGATAAAACATAGAACTGTATAACACAGTGAACCCTGTTGTGGACGATGGACTGGAGTTAATAGTACAAGTATAAGAATGTTCTTTCATGAATTATAACAAATGTACGACACTATACAAAGTGTTAATAGGGTTGTATATGGGAAAAATACACCTAATGTAAACTGTGTGCTATAGTTAATAGTACTATTTTCATATTCTTTCATCAGTTGTAAAATAGGTACCATATTAATGCAAAGTGTCAACAATAGGGGGGTATATGGGAACATTGTGTTTTTTACATGGTTTTTCTGTAAAACTACAACTTCTCTAATTAAAAGAAAACAAAAAATATAAACATTCTTCTAGAAAATCCTGATTGAGTAGATATGCAGTTATAAACATATTTTTAATATACTTCCCAGGTGATTCTTTTTTTTTTGTTTTGTTTTGTTTTTTATTTTATTTTTTTATTTTTTTATTATGGGTAAAAATCAAAATTCTCACAATACATACAAACATTTGCAAAATGATACATAAATATATATGCATATATGTGTATTTGCTTACAAAAATGTTATTTATATATATATATATATACATATATTTTAAGAGGTGATTAGATTACCCAAAATATTACACGGAACCCACTGGAATTCCCATGTTGCCCACCTCCCACACATCCCACCACATCCCACACAAACATCTCCCACAGTGTGGCCCACCACCCTCAATGAACTTACACATCCTGGAGCCTTGCCACCAACCATAGAACACAGTTCACACTGTAGACCACACTCTCTCCCACTCAGTTCTGAGTGGTGTGTGTTGATTTAAAATGGCCTACATCCGTTGCCACAACAGTACTCAGGACAACCTCCAACTCCCAAAGAAGCCCCTGTATTTCAACTGCTCATCCCCTCCCTACCCCAAAAGTGTCAAGTGGCTACTGGCTCCACCTCATTGTTATAATTTCTTGCATTGCTAGAATCACCATATGTGAACAAAAGAATACCATCAAGTCCACTCTAGTCCATAGTTCTTACCCCAATCCTGAGGGGATTGGGATGGTGATGTCCACTCCAACTCCAAGTGAGAGAGGGCTTATATCCCATGGATATGGTGGGTGGGATGATCCTGCCTGCCGATGCAGGCCCTCTCCATTCCCTGGGATGGCCATTGCCCATCATTGTCTCCTCACCAGGTGACTTGGATGAGTCCATTGAGCTGTAGGGTAGGAGTTGCAGCTCCACCTAGATTTCATGCACACCTGGCACATAGGTAGGCGGGAGGCTCCAGTCTCTGGAAGTATACCTAAAAACTCCAGCATCACATATAGGTTTGAATAGAAGGGACTGGTGAACCATGTGCAGGGAGGACTTATTTGAGTCTAATTCTGTCACTCTCAGGAGCACAGATTCCAAAATAGAACCCACTGATAAGGCATCAGTCTCTGGGGCTATCCCCCCTTATATAGGACCAGGGTGTCTCCGGAGCTCTCAGGAACCCCACTGAGTGGGGTGATAGGCACTTAGATGTTCTATGAGCTCCTACTGAGGTGTGCGTAAGAGTTACCTCTGGGATGACCTCCTGACTCTCCAGGTGATTCTTATGTCCACCAAATTTTAAATATCATTGTTTTAGAATGTAACAATTCATACTGTGTTCTTAGGCTTTAGCAATAACAGCAGACCTGAGATCCATCTGGTTGCAATTAATATGCAAATTACACTTTCATTGGTTTGTTTTATTTTTTCAGCATAGGTTCTGGTTCTAAGGTATGGAATTGCCTAACAGAAAGGTTATTTCAAACTGGTATTTCTTATTTTGAAAGGAGTTTTCCATAGAGAGAATCTAAGATTAGCTGTGAAGAGACTATGGCCAGGAAAGCTTGTTAATATATGCTTTTTCTTTTGAGTCCTTTGCCCTTAGTAGAAACACAATAAATATTTGCTGACTGAATATAAAATATTCTTGGGGCAAGCAATAAATATTGATGCAAAAAAAATTTGTAGATAAAACTGTAATGTGAAAAATGCAAATAAAAAATTTTCCGTACTATAGTGACAACCAAGAAAAAGAAACCTTATGTCGTAACCTCCTATGACTTTAACAGTATTATTTATTTAATAAATAATATTTTATACAGAATTCTGAAACATATTCCTAATAAGTAATTCACAAGAGCAAATTATTGACAAAAAAGAGAATAAAATATGGACACTTTTGAACTGGGCATGGAAACAGTGCATAAAATCTTTTCCATTAATAATTTGGTTTCTCCCCTTAAAACATGCTTAGATTGTAAGAAAACATATATTTGCTTGAATATTAGTACACACATATATAGATTGATATGTATATATCATATGCAGTCTTCCTAAAAATTATTAATCAGAAAAATTTTAAATGTGTTCAGCAATTACATTAAAAAGTATTATATTGTTGAGAACATCTCATTGCTGTATTCACTGATGATATTTTTTTACTCTAAACATTATGCCCTGCTTGGGTCTATTTTCATGTTCCATGAACTTTCAGCTGCTCTACCTACTGTAACCATTCGTGACCTGCCAATTAACAACAGATAATAAGAGGTGGTATGCCAAATTTGTAACCAGAGTGGAAGATGAAGACCTGTGTACTCATGGCCTTATCTTCCAAATGATGTAGACTTTGGACGGGCTCCTTAAAGGCGCCATCTGTCAGTGGTGCAGGGTAGCAGGCCACATGTGGCCTCCTTTCCTTGATCTTTTTTCCAACAAGACCATAAATCAAATGAATAGTTTTCATTTTATTTAAATCAGAAATTCAGATACATATTGTTAATCAGTAGTTGACTCTACAGAGTTATAATAAGCTTTTTTGTTGTTGTTGTTGGGGACATTAATCCCAGCAAGTTCAACAAATTACCAGATTTTTTGCATGCTTTTGTATTTTTGTCACAGTACCACAAAATATAATAGTTTCTGTAAGTGTGGTGTTTCTTTTTAAATATCAGATTAGGAGCTAAATATGTGTTCACATTTGGATTAGGAATGGACCAGCCTGTGTTTAGCCTAGCCACTTGATGAATTCAATTAAATTAATTTATTAAATTAAACTAAATTAATTAGTTAATTAATTACTTTAAACAGCTTCTCCTTTTAAATAGTAGTAGTGCTAGTCTATAACAGATATGGGCAATCAAGACCCATAGGTCACCAGCTACCACCTGTTTTTATAAAATTTTATTGGAACATAAACACGTTCGTTTGCGGCTGTGGTTTGTGCTACAAGAGCAGAACTGAGCTGTTGTAACAGAGATCATCTGGCTCAGAAAACCCGGAAAATTTACTCTCTGGCCCTTTACAGAAAAAGTTTGCTGACCCTTGGTCTATAACATAATTTAGTTTGGTGTCCTTTGCCCCTGATTTTTAAAAAATTCCAGTAAGCTTTTGATATTTCAGAGATGCTTTATGGACTACACCTACCAAAAATGTCACATTTTTCAAGGAAGAACTGTAAAAGATTCACCCGGAAATTCATAATAATTTTGCATCAAGCAGAGGCTATATGTGAAAACCATATGAAATATTTCTTTTTTATCTTGTAGCATTTAGACAGTTTTTCTTTCTGGGTGGGTAAGATTTTGAACTAGATTGAGTTAAGATGTAGCATTTTTTACTACATTAATGATGTTTCTTTAGTTGTCTCTGAGACAGAAGTATTACTAAAAGAGCTAGAGCAAATGCTACAGCAAGCGCTAGAGCCCACGGCAACTCCAGATGAATCTGAAGACGAATGTGGCGAGGAAACAAATACAGGGGAAAAGGTATTATTGATACTTATCATCAGGTCTAACTAGCAACTTTAAGCTATTTAAATAGCAGGATTGTTCCTGGTTGTACATTTTAATTACATGGAAAATATTTTTCACTTCTGAAATTTAAGCCTTTGATTATCATAATATATTCACTTACCATAAGGTCATTATAAACTAATAGCCTATTGCAAAATAAGAACACATCTATCAGTCTTTAAAAAAAAAAAATACCTGTTTGAGCAGAGGAGATTTTTTTGTTTCAGATCTCTGGGGTTAGAAGATAAAGGGGGGGCTCACTGTAGCTAAGGGGTGCCTCTACAGAAAGACGTCTCCTCTGCTACAAATCTTCAGTTAGGAGAAAGGTCTAGGAAAACAGCAGCTCACTGGAAAAGCTGCCCTGTTGAGTGTCTGAAGCCACCTGCAGATCCTTACCCCCTGCCTGGGAAATGAATGGTTCACGCTCCAGAAAAACCTCTATATGTTTTTATTATTGCCTGTTATTAGTAACAAACTGGAGGTAAAATGTTGAGTTGGAATAAGTTTCACCATTCATATCTAGATTTCTCTTTTTTTTCCCTTTGCCAAACATGTTGTGCTCAGAAAGACCATCTGTGCTTACTTTATTTAACGCTTATATATGACACGATAAATTTTAAGGTGTTTAGCAAACTGCTCAGCACATCAGCTCCCTCTCTCTCTGCAAATTAAATGACGTTTTATGGGTGCCAGGCCCAGGGAGGTGGTCATTAATACGGAGCAGCGATGTCGTAGGGGTGAGAAATGGAAGTCGTAGGGAGATACTTCCACAAGGCAATGCAGCAGCTCCCTAAATAGTTAGGAAGACAAATGGCAGTGAGGAATTGTGTGTCCTTAAGGTTTCATTCATTCATTCATTTGTTCATGCACTCAGTCACTCACTTAGAGACACAGTACGGCGTGCCTGGAGGCAAGAGAGCCTAGTTAGAGCATTGACACTGAGTGACATAATGCATGGGTCCCCATCCTGCTGCTGCCAAGTAGGACCTGTGTAATCTGTCCAAGTTTCTTATCACCTGCCTCAGAAGGTGGTTTTGAGTATTAAATAAAGTAAAGCAGGGAGAGGACTTTGCATAATAACTGACATCTTCTGTTAGCTACTATTAGAGATGAGAATTGGCAATGGCAACCAGAAAGAATAAGCCCAAAGATTCTCTTACTTCATCTCTCTTTTCCTGCATTCTCAGTTTGAGAACTATCTATCCCCAAGTCTGTCTGTTCTCAGATGCAGAAAAAGATGGATTTGCAAATGGACACGGTGGTTTATATACTTTGGCAGACTGCCCAATTACATGATTTCACTCGGAACTTTAACAAGAGTCAAGTTGATCTTAAACACCTCCTTTATTGAGTTGGAAATTTTTTAAAAATACACAAAATTTACCATTAAGGATATAAATGTGTTAAAAGAACATAAAATTGATGTTAAAAACTCTAGCTGAGCTGAAATACATGATAGGTGGTGTTTTGTTTTTTTAAAATAAGTACAATATCAACTTTTACCTGATTTTCGTGGGTTGTAAATGCTATTTTTCAATTTGGAGTTTTATTTTCAGAAGGCTTGTTTTCTATATATGGGTTTTACCTTTTGTAGAGCAAGGTCTATAGGTTGGTGACATACATCATATATACATAGAATTAATATACAAATTATTATTTTTCAGCAAATGTGTATTTGTTTGAATACCATATGGCTTTGTGAAATGTTTTTCAGCCTTTTCAGTTTTTCTTTTCAAAAATACAGCCAGATTGATTTTTATAGCTATGTCCTGGAGATTTAGGGGCATAGAATTGGTTCCTATTTTGGCCATTATAACAAGTTACTAGATAGAAGAGAAAACTACTTATTTCTGATTTTTATTTCTTAAGGTAAAATACATAGTTATAATACATCACCAGGCAGGAGTTTGCTTTTTGTTTTAGATTCTGATTTTATACTTTCAAAAGGCATTTAGGAATTGTAAAAATTAGCCATTTTAATTTGCTGGCATGCAGGTGAGTGCCTCCTGCTAACTGCTTCATGAACCACTCTCCACATTGAGCTTTATAAGCCTGGCATTCATGCCACATTCAGGATACTTAGAACCTTTTTCACTTTTAAATGAGGAGAGGAACAATGAAACAAACGATATCCGAGCTGGAGCCATTTCCAGTTTGAAAGTGAAGAAATTATCCCTTCAGGGGTTTCATTATTATTATTACTTTTAGTAGTGAGTTGATAGAATTAATGTCTCCCAAAGGTAACGCCACTTAAAACTGAAGATGTGCTTTTTTAAAAGAGAAAGTAGCCTTTATAAACATTCCCCAAAGAGCCACCTGACCATTTTAAAATCCTGGGCTTATTTATTCTCTCAGAAAATATTGTTTGAACTATTTTCAAAGTTGTAAATGTGATGATAGTTTCATCATTCATTTCACCTATGAGGGTTCAGTTTGATTACTCGCAAGCATTTACACCAATGGATGAAAGCAGCAGCATGGAAAAAAGCATACACACATGGGTAATCCAAACTCATTCCTATTTGTCACTGAAATACTTTATGAGATTATTTTCCTCGGTAGAATTGTCTTCCTAATTATGTTCTTCTTTGGCATATATTAACACTGGTTGACATGCCCTGACTTGGCATTAACTTCAGATTTTCATAAATCCATCTGAATAATTCACAAATTAGATAATCCATATACAAATAAAACAGAGTTTACTGAATAATTATTCGTATTAAAAGATACATTTTTGGTATATGAAAATACTGGTATAAATTACATGCATATTCTTTTTTTCTTGAATTACAAGAAAAGTTTACCCTACCTTTAATGAACCTTGAAGTTCTAAATATCTTATGTATATCTATGTGTGTCTATTTTTTTTTTACCAGTGCCCTTTCCCATTAAACTAGAGCAAACTATCATTTGTAAATAATGCTGATCCTTATGAGAAAGTGGCCACAGGAAATGTGTCTAAATCACTGTTTATTAGTGTTCCCTATAATAATAAGTTTGAAAATAAACTAATATAGAGAACTCACACAGAATTTAAAATGGTCACATTTTTCCAGAGCATAAAAACTTGTAATGATGGGAATAGAAATGGACCAAAATAAGAGGTTAGTCTTACACAAACACATTTTCTATACATTACTCTATAGATGGGGGTCATTATTTGATCACCAGCATAGAAGAAAACTTTTCATAAGTGCTGCGGCTTGAGCGGTAACTGACGACTCTATGTTTTGTTCACATCAGTTAGCCTGGTACACTTGGTATCGTTCTGATGACTTGTATGGTTATTGTTACAGCTGTCCAAATGCGGCCCCAAAGCACCTGTGGGCAAGCCGTTTGAAGACCACTATGAAGACGACTATCTTGTAATTGATGGAATAAAACTAAAAGCTGGAGAGTGTATTGAAACTATAACTAACAAGTTTAAAGAAATAGACGCTTTGATGTCTGAATTTTAGAGTATTATACAGATTTTCAGAAATTAATTGTAAAAACATTTGAGTCTTTATATTTTCCTGAAATCAAAAACGTGAAAATGTTAAGATAGGCAAACCCTATAACAAAGCTGATATTTGTAATAACTTTCTACTTTATATTTTGAGAATGTTCATAGTTTTGACAGCCAATCAAATGGCATTTAAGTTAGTTTTACATATTTGGAATTTAAGAAACCCTTTGTATTTGCAGATTTTCCCATGTTTAAAATGGTTTATGAAACTTACTACACAAAAACAGGCTTTGCGATGAGTATTTGGACACTTTATTCAAATATGCCTAACTGGTAAAATGGCTGCCAAAGCTATTATAATTCTTAGAAATAATTCAAATCTAATATACTTAGAGAATGTGTGTTTGTAGTGGAATTAAACTATTACAAAATAAAATAATTTAAAAATGGTCATGTACTAGAATCGGAGCTTTTCTTAAGAAATAAAAATATCAGTTACTTCATATTAGAAACAATCATTTCAACCACAGTTCCCAAAATTGACTGATTAACAGAGCCTCTGGGAGACCAGAATCCTGGGCCCTTCCCCCATTGAATCCATTTCTCCATGGGTAAGGATAAGCAAATGTAATTAAAATTACATATAGAAGTTATACATGTTTCCTATAAAAATCCAAATAATATTGGGAATTACCAAGTACATCATGCAATGCTGCTCCCCTATCTTCTCTTCTGGGACCCCATTCCTTAGAGATGGCTATGAACACTTTTCATGGGTGTCCTCCCAGATCTTGTTCTATGCATATCAAAATGTGTGTGCATGCACTCCCACCTCTGGTTCCAGCTCTTGCTCTCTCTGTGCCCGGCTGCCTCTGAGGGCAAGGGGTGGGGAAAAGGGCATCCAAGCACATAAATTCCAAAATCAAGCTTGAGGAGAAGGGAAAAAAGAGAGCATCTGAGCCAGGCTGCTAGTTGAATTAGCTGGAGAGATGAGTGATGGTAAGAAGGTTATCCTCTGCAGATGGGAAGGCTGTGCCACAGGCTAAGCAGCTCAGAATGTACCTGGAAAGCTATAGGAACTAACTGAAGAGTTGTAAGCAGAGAAATCCCTTTTACATTTCAGAAATCTCATACCGGCAGCGGTGTGGAGAATGAAGTGGGAGGAGGTAACACTATATAGGCAGAGGTAATCACTTTGCTTTCTTCAAAGCCATTCTCATCAGGAATTCAGATGAGAGATCATGAGAGCCTGTACTGTGGAGGTGCTGTGGTGGAGAGCAGTAGATAAATTCAAGCTGTATTAACATCCGTGGAACTTTAGGATTTGGAGACTGAATGTAGGAGTGAGACAGAGAGAGGAATCAAGGGCAAATCCAGATGTCTAGTGTTTATAGTGCTATTCAATGAATATTAGAAGCTAGGGGAAAAAAATCAAGTTTGGGCCAAACTGTACGAATTCAGCAGAGATTCTAAGCTAATCATGCTTTGATACGGTCTGCATTTCAATACCATTCTAAGAACCAGAGTGATAGGAACGGTATCTCGAAATAAATTTAATTCCAAGTGGTATAAAATAGTCGAGGCTAAGATCTCCTCCTTCTTACAGCAGAATTTGCTTAACACATATTTCCCTGAACGGGATGCATACCCTCTGGCCACAGCATTTCAGAAAACCACACCCTTCCTCTCTCTTGGTGGTATGATTTTATATTCACAGCCTATAAGATAAGAAGTAATTGATCCCATTTCTTGTTACTGTTAAGAATCAACTATAAAAAAGGACTATAGCTGTAAGTGAAAGACTTGATCTACAATTCAGGTGTTTGGTATAAAATCCCCAACCAGGTCACTTGCCGCTAATTCCTCTGCGAGAACTGCTGGTACTCCTCAAAGTCAGATTCCACAGGCACGATACTGAAATTTCTAGACTGAAGTCATACAACTGAGGTATACAACTCAGGTACAGCCATGATCTGGATTGTATAAGTCTGGGATTTTCACTAAAGTCTTTCTGTACTTGAGCAGCTCAAGTACAAACATTTGGGTTGACTCTCTGCAGAGGAAAACTCCAATTTTCGGCCAAGTAGACGCTTGGGATGTTATCTATCCATGTAGGAATAGACTTTTTTGAATTTCAAGATAGAATGTGCAAAGGAAAAAGGATGAAGGAGCAGTTTCACATCTCTGTCCTCGGGGATGAGAACCATGGCTGGCTGGCAAAACCTCACTACTAATAAATATCCCACGTTCAGAGGCAGGTCGTATAACAGACCAAGACACTGCGGTGGGACTGTGGACCCAGAATGCCTACCACTTGCTAGCTGGGTGACCCGAGGCAAGTTAGTGAACTTCTCTGATCCTAAGCTTTCTCCATCTGTAAAATGGAGGTTGTTGTGAAGAGAAACATATCCTTGGGCAGAGGCCATGGCAAATTGCCTCATACCTCAGATATCAAACTTGGTTTAGCTAATATACTTAGAATTGAACCTCTGTTGGTGGACAGAAGCAATTTCCCTACGATGTTCTCCTTTGGGCCTAGCAAGAGGCTCTAGTTATAAATGTGGGGTAAATCAATTTGATCTTCTGTTTACTCCTTCATAAGAGAACTGAGTATGTGTTCAAATACATTGCAATTAATAATTACTGTTAAAATGTAACTATACATTTGCAATGATCACTTGTCTTACTCTTGTATTACCCCATCGTCTAGCAATCAATATCAGAATTCCTTTTTTCCCTTTTTAATAATTAATCTTTGGGTACTTTTGCCAGCAGCATGACAATCTTTTCTCTGATGGGTATGTTAACAGCAACATCTATCTTTTAAGGGACATCATATTGTTGAATTTTAGAAATGGCTTTAAATCACTTTGCTTTCTTCAAAGACATTCATTTATTAAAAAGGGAAAGGAGAAGAGTTCTTACTATTGACGGGCAGTGGCACAGTTCAGTGTCGCTCGGGACGCATCCCAGTAAATGCATGGATACTTCTCACAGGGAACCCATGCCGTGCTTCAGGATGCCCTCCTCCAGCGAGTTGAAATTTGGGCCCAGGCTCAAAGGATTATTCAAAAGTCAAGAAGTTCACCAAAATATTTGATTAGCAATAGTCTATTTCAGGGTTGCCACTTCCTTATCACACCATGCAATTAAATTTCATATATTTGGAATTTTATAACATAAAATTCCTTGCAATTTGTAGAGGAAAAAAAGAGGAGGCAGGAGAGAAATGTGTCTGTGGCTCTGCCTCTCTCTTTTGGAGCTTACAATCTAGTATTGGACAAATTTACACAAATATAGGTGGTCCTCAAAGAGGAAAATGCATTTGAAAGGTGAATAAGAAAGCAGAAGGGGGTTCTGTTTCTAGAGAGCTAAGTGTCAATTATGACAAAATTTCTTTATACAGTTCCTCCAGGTCCAGGGGTCTCCTACCAGTGGTGAGAAACCACCTCACAGAGTCCAAGGTCAGCAAGTAGCTTTAGCCCTGGACTGCTAGCCGCTGTCCATACAGGGAGTTAAGCCACTTTCCCCATTCCAGCCCCTCCTTTGGTTCCTCTTGAATTACAGAGAGGGATTTTTGAATGACACAACTGAATGACATTGACCCCTGGCCTTTAAATCCCACTAGGTCTTGGCCTAAGGGGACTTTCTGCTTCTACGGGCACAAATGAATCAGAACCCAGATGCCGTCTACAACCACTGCTATCCCTGCTCTCCACGTGCTGCTCATTTGCCTGTCTGCAACCCTTTTATGCCCTGCCCCATTACCACCCCTACTGCTGGAGGAAACCAAGATGTGGCAGGCATCGGACAGAGCGTCAGCAAGGGACACTCCTCCTGGATGGCGGTTCTAGGTAAGCCAGCAAGTTCTGGGAGCCCCTTCACAACAGACTAGGTGGAAGCGGGCAGTGTGTGAAGGAGTAAGGGACTGTGCAGTCAGCCTCCAGCTCCTGTCCACAGCCCTTCCTCCCACTTCTCGTGAGACCCCCCTGACCCTGTCTCTCAACACCAGCTGCTGTCAGGTGGTGCCAGAGCTGGAAATCACCATTATTCCTGCAACAGTCACTGTGAAAGCCTGACTTCTTCCGAGCAAAGGAGGGTTAGCATGTCAGTGTACATGATGTGTGAAAGTACAGGTCATTTGGAGATCAGAGCTCATTCTTATGAGATAGAATGTGTTAAGTGCTAGGGTGGAGAAGTAAAAGCAAAGGGGAGTGAAATTAATTCTAACTGCTGCTTCATGGAGACATTTCATTCATTCATTCATTCATTCATTCATTCAGTACTATGAACCAGGCCTTGGGCTAGGTACTGGTAATATAACATGACCTCCAACATCATGGAACTGATACTGACCTCGGGCAAGTTGCTTTATCCTTTGTGGGCCTCACTTTCCTGAACTGTAAGAGTGATTATACTGATCTCATAGATTTGTTGAACAGAGGAAAAGGAGTAAGAAATGGGAACCACCTAGCAGGGTACCTGGCACGTTGCATGTTACGTTATATCCATGCTGTTGGTACAGGCTGGTGGGGGAGAGAGACCTGTGAAGCAAGGCTGGATTTTAAAGATAGAAGAATGGGCTGGAGAGGATGAAAGTGTAAGTCAGACAAAGCACAGAGGTGAGGAAAAGGGGAGCAGCAAGTAACTAACTCTGGGAACCAGAGTGCAGGAGGGATGGGGAGGGAGGGGAGGAATATGGGGACTCAAGGCTGGAGCAGGCAGGTTAGGCCTCACTCAGGGAAGGCCTCGTATATATCACAGCAAAGGGGAAGCACCTCATGCAGCAGGGGAGCCAGACTTTTCAGTAGAGAAGAGCCATCACCACCAGAATTTTCAGCACTAGACACACCCAGAGGTGCTGGGGGCTGTGGCCAGCTTGGAACGAGAGCATTCTGCAATTTGCACATGTGGGAGGGCAGGAGGCAGGCATTACTATGCCGACCTAGGCCCCTGTATCTGGGGGAAGCCGTGACCTGATGTTAGCTCAGATTGTCAGCTTCCACAGCGAGCGCCTTGGGTTGCCAGCAGGCAGCCAGGGACTGGAGGGTTAGGTGTCTCTGCACAGC
>JAKSZT010054202.1:12524795-12577300 GCA_026826555.1 Tolypeutes matacus
TGCCAGCAGGCAGCCAGGGACTGGAGGGTTAGGTGTCTCTGCACAGCCTTCTGAAACTCTCAGCTGCCTGGGAATAATGCACCATAGCGGCAGAGTTTTAAATGGCAAAGGGTCCCTGGCTGTCAGAAAGGTTACAGGTAGATACTTTCATTTGTCCTCCATGAATGCTTAATATCATTTTCTTCATGTTCAAGTCGACTTACAGACCTCATTACTTCAAGTCCATCGGGTGGCTAAAGCAGCTTTTTAAAAATTTTAGAGTGCTCTCGGAATCATGTTGGGGAAAAGCTAATGCAATTTTAACCACCATCAGCAATTTAAAGACCTTTGGTGCTGTACCATGTTAATGCAATTGTTGATAACTCTGGGAGAGCATTATCTGTGTCAAGAGGGATTCCGGCTAGTGCAATGTGAGTTCCTGGAGGTATGTTTCTTTCCACTTTCTGTCCCATCCAGACCATAGAATAGGGTCTTGCATATGTTAGAATATTAGTCCATATTTTTATATTGACTTTAAACTTTTTGGTAATCTAGCCTGTTCAAAAAACTTGTCTGATAACTTCTATACTCATTCACCTTTGGTTTGAACCTAAGGTTTATTTGTTTGTTTTCTTCTAACTTCCCCCAACCTCTCATCACACACACATGCGCTATCATCAGTTATCTATTGCTACAGTGATGCAGGGTAGCAAGAAACCACAAAATGCCAGTGGGAACAACAAACACATTTTTTAACTTGGGAATCTGCAGGGATTCATCTGGCTTGGTTGACTTCCACTGGTTTCACAAATCACTTAGGTGTGACTCTGTTGATCTTTCTAGGCTCACTTGCCTCCCTTGGGGTCTGGGGGATATAGGGCAATCTAAGGCAATCTTAGGTGGGAAAATTGGGGCAACTTGGCTCTGCTTCGTGTGCACCTGTCCTCTTCCTTCAGGCTAGCCCTGGCATGTTTTCATGGAGATGGTAGAGGCACAAGAGCAAGAGCAAGCTTTGTCATGCAAGTGTCCTCCAATTCTCTGCTGTGTCATTTGCTAACATCCCATTGGCCAAGGTAAGGCCCACGGCCAACCTCAGAGTCAGAGGGGGATGTTCTGCCAAAGGATATGAACACAGGGATGGGCCTTTCATACAATCCATCGACCATACGTGCTCATGGAAATAAAAAGAGGAAATTTCAGGAAGAATGCAGTTTACCTGGAACCCTATCAACTATTAGAGAAATCATTTTTCATACTTAAATGAATCCTTGCCACCTATCCCCCAAGTAAATATGTACTTTTTAAAGCACATGTGAAATAATGCCAATCACATAATTGTTTCCATTGCTTTTTTCTGTTAACTGTGAAAATATCGTGAACATATTTCCACATCATGATTTTTAATGATTTATTTCATTTTACTTATATCCATAAAATACCCTCTTGTTGGACATTTCATTTGTTTTCATGTTTCACAATATAAACAATTCTGCCATGAACATCTTTGTTGCTCAATCCTTGACTACATTCTTATTGTTTTTTTCCCCGTCTTATTGTTTTTAGGGAGGGGTTAAAAATTAGCATTAGCATGTGCCTGAAAGTAATTGTGATAATAATAATAAATCAGGCAATAGACAGGGGGGAATAAAATGTTAAAAGAAGCAATAATGGGTCACTTGATTTAGATGCTGTCTTCTTGGTCAATCAGGGTTGTGACAAATACTAGTGGAGAGTCATTGGGCAGGTAAACATTTGGTATACGAATAGGATTTAAAAATCTAGGCAGTTATAGTCCAGTTTGAGAAGGGAGGTGTGGAGGAGTAGAGATGGTTTAGAGAATTAGATCAGTCTCTACCAATTCCTTTTATTAAGGTCTTGTGACTTTCCTTCTTGTAATATAATCATGATCAGCAAAGTTTTTAATGTCAGATTTCTTAGCTGGTAATTTCCAAATCCACCTTTCTTGGGTTAAATTGAAATTGCTTGTAAAAAGAGCATGGGGACTATTTTATTTTTCATCCATATATGTGTTTAGTTTAGGTATTTGTAATCTCTGCTCATAGTGCCCAGAGGAAAACTGGCTTTGGGATGCTGGTCCTTGCCCCATAGCCCAAAGCACTTGGATTCATTGAAATCCATCATTGCTCATAATCATAACCTTATACACAATGCACTGTGAGTACCTCCAGGTCAAGATCTGGGCTTTATGGATTTCATAATCCCTGGACCTAGCACAGTAAGCAAAGGCTTAATAGGTATTTGTTCAATAAATTAATGAATGGAATTTACGTTATGAAAACACCTGGAACAAACACCCTTGGCCAAATAAACACCCTTGGCCAAATGAGTCTGAGATTTGCCATCTAATCAGCCTTTCCAACTAGGTAAATTCAAGCTCTCAAAGCTGGTTGAAACTTGAATCTTTACACAGTTTAACTCTTCATTTTATATGGCCATGTATGCTTCATTTCTTCATGAGTGTGGTGGCCGGTCTCCCAGATAATTCTCATCTGCAAGGTTGACCTTTGGAACCACTAAGATAGTACAGACATGACAGAGTGTGACCTTCAAGGGTAGGGCATGAAAGACCTTGCAGCTTCCACCTTGCTTTCTATGAGCTAACTCAGCTCCCATGCTGTGAGGACACTCATGCAGCCAACAGAGAGCTCCTTGGGTGAGACACCGAGGCCCCTGCCAAGAACCAGCACTAACCAGCCGGTCATGGGAGGGTGTGAAAGTGGATCCTCCAGCCCCTTGAAGCAGGGATTGCCACCTCATGAGGCCCTCTGAGCCAGAACCAGTCAACTAAAGCGCCCCTAGATTCCTGTGTGAGATGCTAAATGTTTATCATTTTAAGCACTCATGTTTTGGGAGAATTTGTTACACGACAATAAATAGCTAATACCATGTGTGACGGGCTTGTCTCACCAAATAGATGATAAGCATCTTGAAAGGAAAAAAAAAAAAAACCTGTATCTTTCATTTCTCACAGTGACTTTCATAGTTTTTTTTGTTTTTGTTTTTGTTTTTTTACTTTCAGAGTATTGAGACAAAATTGGGCTCAATAAATGAATGCTAATGCTTCAGAGTTACCCTCAAGTCAGGTCAACACATATTTATTTAATACCCACCAGATACTCTTCTAGGGGCTAAGGAAAACAGTAAACAAAACGGGACAAAGTTGGGGAGCGCGTGTTGCTCACTGGTTGAGCACCTGCTTTGCAGACACGAGGTCGTGGGTTCAGTCCCCAGTATCTCATGGAGACAAAAAAAGGGACGAAGTAAGTTCTAGTGGGGAAGACAGACACTAATAAAAAATATAGATATAGACCAGGCCACTGATGATATGAAGCTAAGAAAAAAAAAAAAACAAAGATGGCAGATGCCGTCTTATAGACTTCATATAGGGTCTCTGGTAAGACTTTCGAACAGAGAGCTGGTTATATATCTGGGAAAGATCATGTGCAGCAGAAGGATTTGCAATTTCAAAGGCCATGAGACTGGAAAGGCTTGGTACATTCCATAAGGCCAATATGGTTACAGTTGACTTCACTCTCTGTTTCATATTTCACTATTTAGTTCATTGAGGTGTTTTATAAGTGCAACTTTACATTTGTATCTCTCTCAGTTGCTTGGAGTCATCTTCTTCCCTTTCCCTTTTTCCTGAATTTGAACAGAGCACCTTATATTGGTCTACTTTTAACAGACCTGTTGGTGCAAATGGGTCATTATGTAAAAATGAAAATGGGCAATGAGTCAAAACAGGCTAGTATTTATAGCTGGGGTGAAGAATTAGAAAATTCAGTGATTGCAATCTTCCTTTTATTACTTCTGCTACTTGAAGCTTTCTGACTTCATTAAAGCCATTAGCACACATCAATAAATGATATAGCGTTCGTATTAATGCAAATATGCTTGAATGTTACTGAAATTGCAGGAAAGAATCAGGCTCAATCAATACTTTATATGTTATTAAAAACAAAGGGTCTGAAATCTAAAAGTATTTAGCTCTCCCAACAGAATAACAAATAAAATTCTGTATCCTAAATATTCTGTCAATCCATGCTGTGAACTTTATCTCTTTTCCTCTCTTGCTGAAACAAATACAGGACCGAGAATTAGATCATTGAATAATGTGTTCTGCCTTGATTATATCCTGTTAGTGATCATAAATAAATGAAATTGTTTTGAATTCATACACATACATCTGAATTTTTTAATCTTACATTTAACCCCAGGTAAACAAGTTTATCCTTACTTGAATAAGTAAACACCCCTCAGGGAGGCATAATACAGAACTTAAATTCACATTTAACATTTTAAATTATCATGTAAACAAGAGTTCCTGCATTGTTCTACTAGGGGCAGCAGCTAGAATTCTCTATAAGGCTGAAATTTTTTTTTCTTTCTTATTCCCTTTTATAAACATAATTTTGGAAAATTAATGAGTTATATTATTTGTGCTTTCATTCTGAAGAGTAGATTTTGTAGAAGGCACATGAGGGATTGTGTACAGAAAGAAAACAAAGAGAGGAAACCAAAGGGAGAGAGAAAGATTGATGCAATGCACAAAGAATCCTGTAGGTGGTGTGTGTGTGTGTGTGTGTGTGTGTGTGTGTGTGTGTAGATAAAAGGGTGAAAAGATAATTGCTGAGATATAACCAGAAAGCAAAAGGACAACGTTTTTAAAGACTAGAATTTGTTTATAGGAAGGAATAATAGTACATTATATAAACAGTGATTAGCATTGAAAAAAGTAATTACTGTACATGCTTTTGCCTCTTAAAAATAAGAGGGAATTCAAATTATAAGAGGCAAAAATATTAGGAACAACTGAAAGAAAACTCAGTAGTTTGCCTGGAAATTTACTACTGTACATTTTTTATCAAAGCAAATTAATTTAAAATGTATGAGGACTAGACATGTGTAGTACCACTTATAATCATTTCTTCAGTCTAAATGCTTTTACTATAGGGCACAGGTTATGAAAACAATAAGTTCTTTAGATCTCGATCAGAATTTCTTTTATTAAATTAGTCATGCATAGGCAAAGGTATTTAAAAAATCTTTCTTTGATGCATATTTAATTCACATGAGTTGCTTAAAATATAGAATCACTTGGATATGATAATAATTTACCAAAAATATTTAATTTTGATGGAAATCATGTAAATGAATTTTCCAAACTTAAAGAAATTTCAAACTTTCTTACAAATTTATTTTTCATGCGTTATAATGCAGATGATAACTATAAATTAGGTGTAAATGTAAATATACACAGAAGTCCATTCATGTTAAGTTGCACAAACCTTAAAAATATTTTGTCATTGGTTTTTGAGAAAAAACTATTTTTTTCTTTGATTGGCAAAACCTCTGGAATTTGTCTCCTTAAGCAACAAAAACTTTAAATATTCATTTTCCAGGGAAATGGTTGTTTCTTAATGGCAGTTTAAGAGAATTTAGGGATGCTTTAATTGAAGAGGAAATTTTCAACAATTCTTCAAATCATTTAAGTAAAAACAAACAAACAAATAGAACAAAGCAATAGATCCTCATAAATATGTCCCCCCAACGACTCCTTTTTCCTTTTAGAAACTGTCTATTTCAAAAAAAATTTAATCTGTGTGTTCCTGATTCATTTATACATCTCAGAGCTATTTCAAACACCAACACATCTTATGAACCTTTTATAAACCTTTTCAAAGATATTTTTATTTGAACTAGAGAGTCAGGTTTTGTTGGCATTAAATGGAGCTTGGGGTGAGAGAGAAAAAGTTAGCTTGGAGCCTACAGAGTTCAAGTGATTCTAATCAAGGTCAAAGCCATTCTTCCAGTCTCAAATGAGATTGAAGTAAAGAATAGAAATGTTCAGTGTGGGATAGTGTTTTTGAACCAAGGGTTTAAGAAAAAAGCCATAAATTCTCCTGAAACCATCAAATATCTAAGGCCTGAAACTAATTGTACACAAGGTAGAATAAGTTGTAATTTCTTGAATTTGCTTAGTGTTGTTTTGTTTTGTTTTAGCAAGTACCGGGGCTTGAACCCGGGACTTTTTACATGCGAAGCACGCCCTCAGCCACTGAGCTACATGCCCTCTACCAGTGTGTAAGGGAAGACCCAACTAAAGGTGCTGTCCTAGTTTCCCAGCTGCCAAAGCAAATGCCACACACAATTTATTAGTGGCTTAAATAACGGGAATTCATTGCCTCACAGTTTTGAGGCTAGAAGAAGTCCAAAGTCGAGGTGTCACCCAGGCGATGCCTTCTCCCTGAAGACTGTGGCGTTTCTGAGGCCGACTGCCTGCCATCCCTGGGTCCTTAGCTTTTCCATCAGCAAGCATGCCCGTGGTGATGCCTTCTTCCTCCTCCAGCCTCCTTTGACTGCTGGCTTCTTCCCGGGACTTTCTCTTTCTCTCTCTGTCTGAGTTTCATTCTGCTTATAAAGGACTCCAGTAATGTGGATTAAAGCCCGACCTGATTCCCTTAGGCCACACCTTAACTGAAGCAACGTCTTCAAGGGACCCCATTCACTATGGGTCCACACCCACCAGAATGCGGACCAAGATCCAGAACCAATCCAAACTGGGGCACATAATTCAATCCACCACAGTATGTTGTCAGGCAAGGAACTACCATGAGCAACTGGAGCGCACTTCTACTGGAGAATTCTGAGAGCCAATGTAGGACACTCACCTCAGAGAGATCCCACCCAGGGGGTGGAAAAGCTGGACTATGTATATGCCAATTCTCATCAGTCCTTGGTTAAGGGCTGCTCCCAGAGTCTTCAGGCCTGCCACGCACAGCAAACGGCATTGAGATGGTCAGGAACCAGTGCTGTAGGGTACACGGACAACATCTGCCCCTCTGACCCACACTCTTTTACTTCAGGATAGCAACCCATAGGAGGTTTATGGTGGGCGAGGAAGGAAAACTTTGAGCGGAGTGAGTTCATTAAAGCAATTTTTCAAGCAAAAGAAAATTTGTGATTGATGCAAAGGATGATTATTCGAAGGCCTTAATTACTCCAAGTTTTGAAAACCAAGCTCATTGTGTATTTACTTTGATACTCCACTTTCCTTTACATGAATAGTAATAGCTAACATTTATTAAATGCTATCTGCCCAGCACTGTGCTAAGTGCATTAGCTTGTAATAAGATATTTAATCCTCAAAACTACCCCATCAGTAGGCATTATCCATGTTTTACAGACGAGAAACTGACACACGGAAGGGTCTGTAACTTGCCCAAGATCTCACAGCCGAACAGGGATTCAAATTCTCTCTGGTTTTAGAGCCAATCAGCCTTGCTGGGTAGTTCTACATTTCTTCTTTTGGTATTTAAAGTCATAGCTGATTTCTCCCCGAACTAACTGTTATGACTAGGGATGGAGTCAGAACCAGCCTGTCTATCCCCTCCACTTCACTAGTGCACATTTTGACTTAAATTCTTGGCAGTCAATCCAAGACTTCCCCAGTATGGGTAACTAATGCTTGCCTGAAGCGAAGGTGCCAAGAATGCTCGTTCCTCATCTGCTGATGGGCTCTCCCAATGACCTTTGAGAATTTCCACAGTCTGAACTGGGGCATCAGTTTTCCCAGACATCTCTATAGGCGGGAGACATGAGGAAGTCTTTTGGAAAGTCTTCTTTCTGCACCTTTACTTATACCAGGTTTTCATCCTTTGGGGAACTCATGGTTACACTGAAGTCAGACCAAAGTTAGAAATAACATTGTAGACAGAAAAGAACCTTTGGGACCTAATAAAGTCTAAACATGAGTGTTTTGAAGCACATAGAAGCAGCACACGTGTATGACAGATTAGTTGTCGATGAGGCCAATTCTTTATTGCCCCTTAGCATATGAATGAAAGCAAACCACTTTATATTTGTCTACACAACATGCACAATTTAAATTTGTTTGATATGATATTTTACGACTGGAAACTGTGTGTTTATTGATTAGTGTGCCTTTGCCTGAAAAGGTACAGTTGAAATATCACCACTTACAGCATATTTATTTATGTGGTGTGTGTGTGTGTGTGTGTGTGTGAAAAGCTATTATACCATGCCAAAATGAGGATGAGCTGGAGAAAAGATGTAAGAAAAGTGGTGTAACTTTTTAAGAGCTATTAACTGAACAGCTTAAGTGAGGTAAGTCTGCAAATTTGCTTTTCACTTTGTGTGAGGAAAATACAAATCTGGCATGAATGACTTTTCATTTACAATATTGTGCATTTTTGAGTTGTTTTTTAAAACTGTAAGTCTTAAAGTTTTTTAAATTAACAGGCAAAACTTGTTTTGGTGTCAAATGTATTATTAGAAACAGAACTGAGTTAAACTGCAAAGGCAGGAAATTCAAAGTTGGAAATATTCGTCTATATAAGAAAAAGAAAGGGGTGTTACTGAAAATGGCTAGAGAGACCAAGATTAGTGCTTTTATTCTAAAAAGAGAAGAAAATAACCCCCAAATGGCAGAGTAGTTAGCTTCACTCAAGCTCCAGAAAAGCCATCTTTTAGGGTAGCATTTCAAGATCCTAGTATACAATGTAGAGAAAGATTAAAGAGATAAGCTCAAACAGACCCTTTTTTGGAAGGAGAAGTAGATGTTAAATTCTTATAACAAAGAGTCAACAAAAGCAGAGGTAAGTAGAACTTGATGAAAGTAAATTACTTGGATTTCCAGAATCTGAGATAATATTCTTGCCAGTACAGCCTGTGAAAGAGTCCACAATGCCCATGAGACGGAGCTCAAGTCCTCACAAAACTGGCAAGGTCATAGTATCTGGAGGTCACAAAGCAGCTGCTTTTCTGGGTAGAAGGGACCAGGTCCCAGCTTATCTCAGGAAGTACCATTGATACTAGATACTAGTGTCCAGTGACCACGTTCTGCAGAGGAAGAGAAGAGTCTATGTTGTGGAGAACAAAATGGGTTGTGAGACATTCCAGGAATGGGAGAGCACCAGCAGAAATGATAAATGCATGTTGGTTTTATTACCATTTATGTTTTCTTGATTGCTGACATTGTATTTTTCATGTTTAATAATCAGCAATACAAGGAGATGTGTGTTGAAGGAGTGATCCCTCAGTGTATGACCTGGGGAGATGACCCATTTGTGGCAGTCATTTTTGGGGGAGGCTTTCTGGCCCATGAACCCAAAGAGATTTATGTTTCTTGAGATTCAACTGCACCCTTTCTGGCTATTTGTCCCTCTCAGGAATTTGGAACTAGGGACAAACAGGCAGAAATTGGGAGTTATTGCAGGTTAATGGAAGATGTTTGTGAAAAGGTCTGTACATTTGAATGCTGAGGTCCCAGGATCTGTCCTAGTTCCTGTTGTATCAGTTATCTATTTCTGTGTAACAAATTGTCTCAAAACTCAATGGCTCAAAAAAACAAAATTTTTAATGCACATATTTGTGGGTCAGCTGACCTCAGGTGGGCTCACTCATGCATCTTTGGGTTGGCTGGGGCATCTGATCTAGGCTGGCTAGGCTGGGGCAACTCTACTCCATGTGTCTCTCATCCTTTTTCTGGGATGGAGGATGAGGTCTGGTATATTCTTTTCATGGTGATAGCAGAAATGCAAGAAAAGAAGCAGAAACATGCAAGGCCTCTTGAGGCCTACCTTTAGATTTAGCACACTGTCATTTCCTCTTTATTCTATTTGGCCAAAGCAGGTTACATGGCTGAGCACATGGACCAAGGTGGGGAAATAAACTGCTTCTTTAGTGAGAGGAATGGGATGGCAAATCATGTGACAGAGAGGGGTGAAGAATTGGGGCCCTGAGTGCAATCCACCATGCTGCTCTTGCAGAATATTTGTAGTATTGATTGTTTAACCCTCCGTATCCATCCTATGTATGGACTTCTTTTCCCTACTGTGGTGGTTTGAAGCTGGAAGTACCCCAGAAAAACACATTTTTAATTTTAATCCATTCCTGTGGGTTAAAGTAGAACCTTTTGATGAGGCTACTTCAGTTAAGATGTGATCCACCTAATTCAGGATGGGGCTTAATTCTTTTACTAGAGCCCTTTATAAACAGAAAGAGTTCAGATACGAGAGAGAGGAAGCCACAGAAGCATGAAGCTGAAAGCAATGAAATCCAGGAGAGAAGGAAGAGCCAGCAGATGCTACTGTGTGCCTTGCCATGCAGCTGAGGAGCCAAGGATTGCCCGCAACCTGTCTTCGGAAAGAAAGTATCGCCTTGATGATGCCTTGATTTGGACATTTTTCTCAGCCTACCCATTGTTTAAGCCAACCCATTTCATAGTACTTGCTGGAGTAGCCTAGGAAATGAAAACACCTACCTGCAGACTCACAAGCAGGAAGTGCATAGGAGATGGCTGCACTTCCAGTTTTGCCCGTAACCATTTCCAAAGGAGTGAGCCCTACATTGTCCTGGCTTAGGAGCCAATTCTCATATCCATGGCATTAAGTAAAGGAGGCAAAGGAAAGGAAATTGAACTCTGATTTACCTAACTGACAGGTCATTTGGACGATGGAAGGAGCAACAGTCTGTAATCCATGCTATCTCAAGTCACATTCTTGGATTTCAATTTTTATTCAAATCCCCAAACTCCTCTTTTAGCTCCACCCAATTTTTTACCTGGTATCTTCCTTGGGGAAGTCTGTACCCTTGGACATTCCTGCAATGCTGCCTACTTCCATTCCCAAATTAGGCCTTTTCATCCACTTCCTTGTTTCACCATATCATTAAAATATGGAGGCCAGTTTGCTGTCCCCAGATACCTTATTTGGTAGCTTTCCCAAGGCTGGAGATTACAATGGACTATGCCTAATGTTCACCCATGCGTTGCATAGGTCAATAGCAGCCCCTGGCTTTCCCAGTCCTTCCTTGGGGTGACAGTTTGAGGCTTTTGTGAATCCCAGAAAAGATCATTTTCTTGGAGTTAACTGTGCGAGACCCTTTGGTTGGATTGAATTCGGTTGGGGACCTTTAAGTGGAGCACTTCAGTGAACTGTAACCCTGGGTGGGTCTCAGTCCTTTTGTTGGAGTCTTTTATAAACAGGAGAAATATTCAGAGACACACCCAGAAAGAGAACTGTAAGCTTTTCTCCTGACATGTTAGAGAGTTCTCCAGGATCACACACATTCGTGAAAATAGAAAGAAACCCCGAGAGGCTGGGAGGGAGGTGGGAGGCTGAAATCAGTTGAGCAGCCAAAGCTGAAGAGATGAGGCCTGGGGAGAGGAGACATATGCCTGATCACCCACAGCTGAGCTTGGGGAGGAAGTGAGCCTGGAGGAGAAGGCAGAGACAGGCGCCATTTTGCCTTGCCATGTGGCAGGAGTCCAGGATTGCCAGCAGCCGACCTTCACTGAGACAGCATCTCTGATGATGCCTTGATTTGGGCATTTTCACAGCCTCAGAAGTGTAAGATGTTACCCTAATAAATTCCCATTATAAAAGCTGACCCATTTCTGGAATTTTTGCATTGACAGCCTATGGCAAACAAACACTTGGTGATAATCCTAATGCTTGTTGATTTTCTTCCAAGTATGTGCAAACCACAGACACATTTGTGGTTCTAATTATTCAAAGAATCAATTTTTACTTTCTAGTATATCTTGTAATGGCCACTTGGTCTGATATCAACCTTTTTTTTTTCTAATTCTTGTTATATTTTGGTGCAAGCCAGAATGTTAAGGCTCCTTATTTCTCAAGTAGTATTTGAACTTGAGCATTCTAATATATTTTATTTTCAATTTTATTGCCCATCAATAGCTGAGACAGATTCTGGTTGCTTCTATGCAAAAATATCGTAATTAAGACATTAGCCAAAGAAATAGCACAAAGAAGCACCAGGATTGCTTAATCAACGTGGCAACTCAAACTGCAAAAATTAAAAAAAAACAAACCCAAGTTGTCTTGGCTGTATTAGCAGCATCAGGCAATTATGGAATCTGCTGCAATAAATGGCCAAGGTTATGGCACCCATAAAGTTTAATTTGCATTCTGAATATTGTGATGTGTTCACTGAGAATGCAAAGCAGATCCTGCAGGACATGAGCAGCTAAATTCCAGCGCATTTCAGGATTGCTTTGGTTCATGCAAAGGCAGGAGGAGAGTGACCTGCTGGATATGTGGTCTGCCTCAACCTTTGCCTCCTTCTGTAGGGTACACAGAGCATCGAAGCAGATGGTCCTTCTGGGCTACCCTTGGAGAAGATAGAGTTGCCAGATGGTCTGATGCAAATTGTGACTGGGCCGCACTGCAGCCAATCGGATTATCTGGGTCATTTTCAGGATTAATGTAGAAGGCCAGAAGATTGATTAGGTTGCCATGATTGGAACCTGCTGGCAAGAGGATGAAAATGAATTAGCCGATTGTGCCAAATATGTGTTGGTTTGAGTCTTCCAGTAAGAAACTGAGCTGATGTTGTACAGTGACACTGAAATTGGATGATGACCTCGTTGCTAGAGAACTAAAACATAGGAAAAGATATTTCCAGATCAACAAAATGTATAGGAATCACAATACTATAGGAGGCAAACGTTCTAAGACCATAACACTTTCCCACAGTTTTCTCACACTTACTATCATGTATCCATCAGCCAGGCAAAGAAGGGAGGTGCCCTCTGACTGAATGCTGATAAACTGCTCTGCTACGGGATGGATCTCCTGCTCCCTATTTCTCCTATTCCTGCACCTTCTCACATGTCAGGTCTCTCATGAACCCACAGAGGAGTGACCTGTTGTCAACTTCCCAGTCTGCATAACTAGGAGTGTCCTTCCAGGATGTCTACATGCTCCACAGCTCCCTGCCCTATCCCAGGCACCAACATCGTGGACTCAGAGAGATGTCAGGAATTCCTTTTTAGTGAAACAAGGTGGGATTTTAGGACACCCATGGAAAGAGAGAGAGAGACTGGCCAGAAGTTTCTTACTGTCTTTTATTCCTTCCAAATGCAGTGCCAAGTCATACCTCAACATGACCCCTCTAGAAGGTCAGGGTCTCAGTTGACTAATGCTCCAAAATGTCAAGTCTAGCTTGGACCACTCAATCTTGGGTGTGAGGGAGGGGAAGGGAAGGGCAGCAAAGAGGGGTGTGGAGGTGCCACTACCTGAAATTGAGCCTCTTGGGCCCTCCAGAGGGGGTAACTGTCCTGACCCGTTTTCCTGTATTGCTGAGGCCAGGAACTGGGGACCAGCTCTGACACACAAATAGAGTCTTTTCACCTCAGTTGAGATGCTGATGAGCCAGCATTTAAAAATTTCCCACCCACTTCTTTAATAAGTTTTAACAACAAAATTTTTAAACAAAGATTTTTTAGCAAGGAATTTGAATTGCAGATATCTTATGTAATAAGGTAGTATACATAGATGCACATGAACAAACAAAAAGCCTATGTAAATACACTAAACAATTTTTTTTTTTTTTAAAGATTTTATTTATTTATTCATTTATCGCCCCCTTGCTGCTTGTGCTCGCTGGGTCAGCTAACCACGCCGTGCAGGCGGGCTTGCCTTCACCAGGAGGCCCCGGGAACCGAACCCGGGGCCTCCCATATGGTAAACGGGAGCCCTACTGATTGAGCCACAGCCGCTTCCCTACACTAAACAATTTAAAAATAAATTATTAGCATTTAAATCACTCAGGGAAAAATATAAAATGTGAAGTAGGAGGAAGAAAATAAATATTATAATTTCTTTCTAATCATTCTCCTGTGTGTGAGTAATTTTATAAAAATTTGTGTTGTTGGAATATATATGTGTGTGTATCTATAGATGCTTTCCCATTTGACACCAGATAATGGTCTTTCCCTCATATCATTAAATCATCTTAAAACATAACTTTGGTGGTGAGAGATGTAGCTCAAGTGGTTGAGCACCTGCTTCCCACGTACGAGGTCCCGGGTTCGATCCCCAGTACCTCCTAAACACCAAGAAACAAACAAACAAATGAAAAAACCAACTCTCATTGGGTAATAGATGTAGCTCAATGGTTGAACACCTGCTTCCCATATACATATATATATATATACATAATTTTGGTGATTACACCATAGATTATACAATATTTTCCTATTATATCTATTATCTTAATTGTTTATAGTAGGCAACAAGTTGTTTTTTTTTTTTTTTAACTTTTTATTTTAGTAACATATATACAACTCAAAATTTCCCAGTTAACCACTTTCAAGTATACAATTCAGTGATATGGATTGCATTTAAAATGTTGTGCCATCACCACCCTTTACTCCCAAATCTTTTTTTTTTTTAACTTTATTTTGTACATTTAATAATTGAAAATATAAACAGTTAAAAACTAAAAAGTAAACACAGATGAATGAATATATACATTTCTCAATTAAATGTAATGGATACATGTAACATTTTTTTTTCAATTGAACAATATGTTACACACTATATTTGGTTCATAGTAACGCATTCATACAGTATTTGTCCTTTTGTGTCTGACTTGCTTCGCTCAACATAATGTCCTCCAGGTTCATCCATGTTGTCATATGCTTTAGGACTTCATTTCTTCTTACAGCTACATAATATTCCATCATGTGAATAGACCACAGTTTGTTTACCCATTGGTCTGTTGATGGACACCTGGGTTGTTTCCAACTTTTGGCAATGGTGAATAATGTGGCTATGAACATCGGTGTGCAGATGTCTGTTTGTGTCACTGCTCTCAGTTCTTCTGGGTATACACCCAGTAGTGGTATTACAGGGTCATGTGGCAAGTCTATATTCAGCTTCTTTAGGAACTGCCAAACAGTCCTCCATAGTGGTTGTACCATCCTGCATTCCCACCAACAGTGAAGAAGTGTTCCTATCTCTCCACATCCTCTCCAACACTTGTAGTTCTCTGTCTTTTTCATAGTGGCCATTCTGATAGGTGTGAAATGATATCTCATTGTAGTTTTGATTTGCATTTCCCTAATCATGAGTGATGTTGAGCATTTCTTCAGGTGTTTTTTTGCCTTTTGTATTTCTTCTTTGGAGAAATATAATTTCAAATCTTTTGCCCATTTTTTAATTGGGTTGTTTGTCTTTTTATTGTTGATAGACAACAAGTTTTTATGCTCAAATATAATGTTGGATGAGTATCTATTACTTATAGTAGTGTGATAATCTATTTCCTTAAGTTAAACTTCTGTTTGATTATGAGGAAAAATAATGCTAAGTTATATTTCAAGGATAAAAGCCATCAGGGAGACAGCAGTGTTCAGGGACAGACCCAGAGGATCCATGGGATCTAGGTTGTCCCCACTTTTCCCCCCTTCACATTCTTGTTCTTGGACTATGGACTATTGACCACAGCCAGCCCAGCCAGGCCCACCAGCAGTGGCCTTCTCTACCAGCTCCCCTACCTGGTCCCACCCGGGCTGTGGGAGGCGCCTCCCAGTTCCCACCATCCACCTGTGTCATACTCCCTGTTTCTGACTTTCCTCTGGTCCTCTAAATCTCCTTTCTGGACCTTTACTTCCTGTGCTCTCCCCGTAATTACATCAGGTCTAATTACTTTGTGACAGTTTGGAGCTTTTTGTAGACCCCAAAAAAGATCATGATCTTGGGGCTAATCCATTCTTGTGGGTGTGAGGCCCTTTGATTGGATCGGATTTGGTTGGGGGGGCCTTTGATTGGATTGCTTCAGAGATCCAGGGTGGGTCTTGGTCCTTTTGCTGGAGTCCTTTATAAACAGACTAAAGCAGAGACACACAGAGAAAAAGCGGCAGAGACAGAGAAACCCCAAGAGGCTGGAAGAGATGAGACCCAGAGGAGGGGAAGAGACAAGCCATATGCCTGATCACCCACAGCCAAGCTCAGGGAAAATGTAAGTCTGGAGGATGAGGCAGAGACCCAGACTGGCAGAACTGCCATTGTGCCTTGCCATGTGGCAGGAGGCCAGGGTCACCAGCAGCCTGGTGAGACGGCATCTCTGAGGATGCCTTGATTTGGACATTTTCACAGCCTCAGAACTGTAAGCTTCTAAACTGATAAATTCCCATTATAAAAGCCAGCCCATTTCTGGTATATTGTTCCCAGCAGCTTTTAGCAAACTCAGACTTGCCTCAATACTTTCCATATTCCATGACACTCAGGTGGTTCTGCTTTCCTGATTGACTCCTCACTGACACAGGCAGTTTACCTCTCTGGGTCTCAATATCTTCACATATAAAGTTGGACTAAAAATAGTGATCTGCCATAGGGAGGTATCTATCCCATACTGAGACCAGTGCCGGGTACATAAGAGGTGTTCAACGAGCACAAGCTGCCATCTTCAGCATCATTACCATCACCTGCATGCTCAGTGCCTGCTTTAGGCTTGTAATTTAGTCCAGGTGTGAAGCTCCACTTCTTTCTTGGTTGCAACAAAAAACTAATAAAACTCACACAAATATTTGCAAAGCACAGTAAATTTTCTTCAATAGTCATTGCAGGGCAAGTGTAGGAGGATATAAAAGAGGCTTTTAGATCGTAACATTGCAAACAACTTCAAGTTGAAGAACCAACTTTCCAATTCTTAAATTTTCTTCTGCTGCGTGACCCTGGGCATTCCCACTGGTTCTTTACCCAGTGCGGAGCCCACCTGTATCTTTTCCTAAGCAGCTCTCTTCTTCCCTGCTCTTCTCGCCTCTCTTCTCTCCCTTCGAGGAGGAAAAAGCCTCCTTTTCGTTATTTTGCCCTGCAGAATATTTTGGTCATGGCTTTGGTACTCGAACTATTGTAGTAGTTCCCAACCAGAGGTGATTTTGGCCCCAGGAGAACATTTGTCAATGTCTGGAGACATTTTTGGTTATCACGATCAAAGTGCTTACCCATGAGACATGGGGTGGAGGTCCTGCTGGCACCTGCTAGGTAAAAGTCAGGCATGCTACTTGTAGCAGTTTGGTATTGTTTATGAATTCCAAAAATAGATATTGAATTCAGAGGTTTCACTTTTACTTGACTAAATAATGATAAAGGCTTTGATTGGGCCACATCAGTAGGACGTTGATTCCCAGTCCCCTTAGTGCGTGTGGACTCAGAAAAACTGCACCTCAGAGAAGGGAGGTTGGAATTTGATCCTGGAGCCGGGGAAGTAAACACACAGAGAAGCAGATACGTGAGACACGGCAGAGGCCCTGGGACGAGAGACAGAGCCGTTCACATGATGGTCTACAGCTGGCCTTGTGGAGCGAGCACAGCAGCTGAGCCCGGGGAGAAGCAAGCCCCGGGAAGAGAGGAACCCAGGAAGCCTGAACCCTCGCAGACGTTGGCAGCCATCTCGCTCCAACACATGGCAACGGACTTTGGTGAGGGAAGTAACTTATGCTTTATGGCCTGGTAACTGTAAGCTTCTACCCCAATTAAATGCCCTTTATAAAAGCCAACAGATTTCTGGTATTTTGCATCAGCACCCCTTTAGCTGATTAATACACTAATATACTGATGCTAATACAACAATGCACAGGACAGCCCCCTACCCCCAAAATTATCCAGCCCACTGTGTCAATAGTATGAGATTGAGAACCCCTGAGCTAGTGTAACACCTATGTTCTCACGGCCTCACTGTTATCCCAATTAGCTTATTACCGAGGTAGTTTTCCAAGGAAAGACAATTCTTTTCCCAAGAGGAATTTTGGTGCCATCTGTTAAGGAAATAGACTTCTACCTCTGTATAAATAGAAGATGTGGCTCTGTCGGCTCTGTAATGCAGGATGTGCGCCGACTGCTCAGCTCTCGGATGAGCTTCTAGAGCTTCCCTGTCCAAAACAATAGCCATTTGACACATGGGATTGCTAAAGTATTAAAATTAGATAAGATTCAAAATGTAGTTCCTCAGTCCTACTAGCACATTTCAAGTGGCTACCCCAGGTAGCAGAGATGAAGAACATTTCCATCATCCCAGAGCATTCTCTTGGACAAGGCTGTTGGGGCACTTCTGACAGGCTCCTCTCTGCCTTGTCCCTGGACCTCTTCCAGCATGTTCTTCTGTTCACTTCTCTGTACTGCCTTGTTCTTGCTGGCCCAGTTGGCGAGCCTGGCAGGTCTCCCCCCAGTACCAGAGCCAGTTTAAAGTGGATCTCTGGGAAAGGCATTCTACCTCAGGTGTGTGGAGCACAATTTGAAGAAAAAGCTTAAGTCTTTTGAAAGGAATTATAAACTCCTTGAGGGCAGGGGCCTTTTCTTCCCTAAGAATCCACAGGACATAAAATGGTGCCTGAGACATGTAAGCACTTAATAAAACTGTCGCTCGAGCCAGTGAATTAATTAATCTCTATAGATGCTAATGAGTTACATATGCATGCACTGGCATGTATCTGGGGCTCTCTGAGACTAAGCAGAGGTGGACAAGTCGGTTTCAGGTATCTAAAAACTACATGGCAGAGGTAACCCGGCAATACCATTGCTAGGTATATACCCAGAAGAACTGAGAGCAGTGACACAAATAGACATCTGCACATTGACTTTCATAGCAGCATTATTATGAAGCCAAAATTTGGAAACAACCCAGGTGTCCATCAACTGAAGAATGGATAAACAAATTGTGGTGTATATACACGATGGAATATTATGCAACGGTAAGAAGAAATGAAGTAGTGAAGCATATGGCAACATGGATGAACCTGGAGGACATTATGTTGAGTGAAGCAAGCCAGACACAAAAGGACAAATACTGTATGATTGTGCTATTATAAACTAAATATATTATGTAAACTCATGGAATTAATAATTAGAATATAGTCACCAGAAAACAGAATGAGGGTAGGGAATGGAAAGCTGAGGGTTAATCTGTCCGGAATTGGTGAAAAGCTTGTTTGTAAATCTTTGGAAATGAATGTAAATGGTGAAAGCACCTGATGGTGTTTGTGATGAGCGAAGCTATTACAGGGATATGAGAGTTTGAAAGGGAAAGTCTAAGGACATTTATATTACTAGAAGGAAAGCTAAAAAATGTAACATGGGACTGTATAACAGTGAAACCTCATGTAAAATACGATTATGGGTGATATTGCATATGTAAGACTGTTTTTACAAAATATAGATACAAATAAACTAGAGAGAAGGAAACAGAATAGCAGCTATATATGGTAGGGGAAGCATAGAGAGATTGAGAGGTGATGAATTTTGTTTGTTTCAATTTTGCTTATTATTACTGGAATAATGAAATGCTCTAAAATGATTGAAGGGATGGATGCACAACTATGTGATTATACTGAATACTATTGATTGTACACTTTGGAGGGATTTATGCTTTATTAACATGTATCAATAAAATTGATTTGTTAAAATAGCATGGCAGGACAAAGTAACAAACAGAGTGGGAGTTTGCATCAGAAGGTGTGGGTTCCGTCTTTTATCAGTGGGGGTGACCTTGGTTGCTTCCTCAGCTGATTGCTCAGCCTCCGTAAGCCTTAAGTGTCCTCCTCTGCAAAACAGGGATTTCATTCTTGACATCTACTTCTTGGGTTTTCTGTGAGGTTCAATGAGATAATATAAGTGATAGTACTTTGTAAAATATAGATACCAGTTTTTATTATCATTGTAATTCAGTGTCCATGGTCCTGGTTAGAATTAGCAGGGACCTTGTATTTCTCCCCACCACAGAACTCTAGTTTTCAGACTCATGATAACCTTTATTTCACTACTCAAAAGGTTTTTTTCATTGCCTTGTGTTCAACCTTTGATCCTCTCTCTTGGTATCTTCATTTTTTTAAAAAATGAATCTAATTCACAAGGTGCTTCTAAGGAATAGCTAATGAATCACAGATGCGAAAAATGCTAAGCAGTGAAAACAGGCTGTCTCAGGGGTCCAGCGTCATTGAATTCCACCGCATCAGTCTCTTCCACTTTCTTCTCAGCTTGGCATTTACCGCCACACTTGATGACATCTCACTCTCGTCTTCAGAGAGTGGTGTCAAAGAAGTTAACACTTTTGTCATTAGCCATTGAGCTGATTTTGAGATTCCTCAGAGAGCTTAAAAGCAAGATCAGCTGGTTCCAGTCATAGCAGATATTCCAGTTGCAATATCTCTTCTGAAATGGCTGTTATTACTGCATCTACATTAAAATTCATCTGCGGCTGCGTTTCCCCTTCATTTAATTTTCATCCATGTTGAGGGCTTTTCAACTATGAGACTTCCAAGTGGAAGGCAATATTCCCTCAGCATATATTTCCAACTAATTATTCTGACTGCAATGCTCTTTCATTTCACTTTTTTTTAAAATAAAATTTTTTTGAAGTATACCATTCACACATGAACGTACCTAAACAATAAATTTAGAGTAAAATTTGTGAATTTACAAAACAAACATGCACATCATAATACAAGGCTCTCATACATCTCCCTCCCACCAACACCTTGCTTTGTTGTGAAGCATTTGTTACAAACTATGAAAGAACATCATCAAAATATTACTACTAACTAGAGCCCATATCTTATATTTGGTGTTATTTTCCCCCCAACCCACCCAATTACTAACACCCTATATTAGTATTATATATTTGTTATCGTTCAAGAGAAAACGTTCTTATATTTGTCCTGTTAACCACAGTCCGTCATCCACCACTGGATTCCCTGTGTTATACAGCCCAATGCTTTGTACAGTCCATTCAAAGTGTACACTCCGTGGCTCTCGTTGTCATCACAGAGTTGTGCTGTCATCACCTCAGTCAATTTTAGAACGTTTTCATTACTCCTAAAGGAACAATCCCATACCCCCGTACACCCCCTCTTGTTGTCTCTTAGTATTGCAAAAATATTCATAGCCTACCCACCTTCCAAGGCACATGTTTTTCTTCTCTTCTTCCCTGAAACTTTCTGCAATTAATGCTGCCTCCTCTGACTTTTTTCTTATCTATAGTAAGAGAACGATAGAAACTTGGGCTTGGAAGAGACCTAAAGGGTGCTCAAGTCTCTATGGTTCTTAAATATGTACCTCCTAGTTGTTTCATCAGTCTTTTCTTTTCTTTTTTTAAAATACATTTTTATTTTTATTTTTAAAATACTTTAGATTACATAAATGTTACATAAAAAATATAGGAGATTCCCATATGCTCCGCTCCCTATACCTCCCACACTTCCCCACATTAACAACATCCTTCATTAGTGTGGTACATTTGTTACAATTGATGAACACATATTGAAGCATTGCCACTAAGCGTGGACTATAGTTTACATTATAGTTTACACTCTGTCCCACACAATTTTGTAGTTTATGACAAAATATATAATGGCCTGTATCCATCAGTGCCACATCATTCAGGACAATTCCAGTGTCCCAAAAATGCCGCCTTATCACACCTATTTTTCCCTCTCCCTGCCCTCAGAACCTCCGGTGGCCACTGCCTCTACATCAGTGATAAAAGTTCTTCCAGGAAGCGGCTGTGGCTCAATCAGTGGGGCTCCCGTTTACCATATGGGAGGCCCCGGGTTCGGTTCCCGGGGCCTCCTGGTGAAGGCAAGCCCGCCCGCACGGCGTGGTTAGCTGACCCAGCGAGCACAAGCAGCAAGGGGGGGAGAAATGAATAAATAAATAAAATCTTTAAAAAAAAAAAAAAAAAAAGTTCTTCCATTGCTAGAATCACAGTAAGTCTATAGTAGGATAACAATCTACTGTCCTGTCATCTGTCCTTGAACAAACTATATCCTACTCATTACCTTCGAGTCAATGGTTCTAACTATTTTATAACTTAGTTTTTATGTGCCTGGTGGGGCTAAGAACAGTTGTAGGTTTTGCCTCCTTTATCGCTTTCATCCCTTTACATTGCATTCAGTATTCAGATCGGTTAGGATTGCTTTCAGAAAGCTGAATGAAGTTGACTTAAACAAATAGGGGTTTTATCTTCCTCCCATACACATAGTCTCAGAGATGTTGTTTCAGCAGCTCAGTGATGTTGGGGCCAGCAATATCTTTGCTGCAGATCTCTTTGCTGCAGTGCCAGACATCACAATCAAATTCAAGGCAGAAGGAAGGGAAAAGGTTATAGCAGTCACATCTATAACTTTTTATCAGGAGAACAGCAGCTTCTCCAGAAAATTCCCATTAGCTTTCTGCTTACCTCTTATTGTCTAGAAGTGATCTTTCTAACTACAGGATTGTCTGTTAGAGTTGAAAATGGGATTGTCATGATTGGTTTATCCCAATAATGAGCCATCTCCCGGGGCTGGGTTTATCACCTCTCCCCAAAATATGTGGTATCTGTTAGCCAGGAAGAAAGGGAAATGGCTATTTGGACGGCTACTGTCAGTGTTGACATCAATCCAAAAGCAAATCATGAGATAAGGGTGGCAAGTAAAAGGGTGGATGTAGGAGGTCACCCCAGGAAACATTGGCAGAGGGTGAGGCAGTGAGACAAGGAAGAGAAGGAAATCAGTGCAAAGAATGTTAACGAGCAGGTTAGTGCTGTAGGCAACTGGAGCTCAGCGCCTCTGGGAGTCAGCAAAGACATGCCTTAAAGCAGTCCTGGTGGAGAGGCAAAGGAGCTGGGCTATTTATCTACCCATTCCCACCCAGCATTGGTTGAGAGCTGCTCCCAGGACCATAAGCTGCCCGGCACCTCCAACCTGCCCATGTGTGGGCCAAGCTCTTCCAATGCCAGAGAAAGCCCTGAGGCAGAGAATCTCAAATGCTGGTAGTAAGAAGCCATCCATGTACATGGGAAGGGGAGGAATCTGTACAAGTCAACATAGGCGTCTGCTGAACTACCATCGGTGCCTGTCACAGTACTTAAGAGGTGCTCAATAAATACTTTCATTCACTCAACATTTATTGAGTACCTACTCCTTGCCAAGTACCATGCAAGATATTTACTAATTGATTTATTACCAGAGGGACTTTCTTGATATGAACAAAAAACAAAACAAATACTATTTGGACTCAGATCTTGATAAATTGTGAAATGCACTTTCCCAGTTGCTGTGACCCTTTCCTATTCAATATTGGTGTGTAAACATCTTGTTCCTATCAGAGGAATCAGTCTGTCCTGGAACGTCCTGTCACTGCACATAGCGCAGTTCTTAAGAAACAAGCTGTTTTATTTAATAAAATGTTTGGTGTTTCAGAGTTCTTTGTACTTAAGAGCAGACATTTACGAAATAATCCATTAGTTGCTTGAAAGAATGAATGCCTCTTATTCCCAAGTAATGATTTACCTCCTTGAGCTGTCTGGCTGTATAGCCATCATTGTTCTTAATAACTAAAATCAGGTAGTGACTGTCATGAATGTAGACTTGGCTTCAAATCTCCCTAAGGAGTTATTCTTAGGTAGCTGCTACAGCAGGAAGAGTATGGTCAACCTACCATCTGAGGCTGGCTTTGCTCTGGTGTGAGGTTTGCTTGTGCCAAGTGGGTTGGGTAAGATCCCGGTGCTATGACTGCCTTACTTTCAAGTTCTTTTGCTTCCCTCTTCTCTGGCTCCATTCTCCTTCTCTCTCTGACCACTGATCTAGTGGGTACCACAGTGAGCATTGATGCCTACCCAGCATCCATCCCTTCCGTTTTCTGTTGTGACAGGCATGTGTATTGGAGGGATTGACCACCAGCCTGTGATCCAGGGGCAGGACCTGAGTGGCCTATGTCCATCAGATTGATGCAGGTCAATCAGATTATGGGATTTTCCTGGCTGTGGTGATTAAGTCACAGTAGGATATGTGACGTGATTTGGTTCAATGAGTATGGTGAGCCACCCTGAGGACAAAGATTACATACATAACAGAGAAAGATATATCCAAAAGAATAGTAGTGAAATAAGTCAGAGCCCAGATCAACCTGTGTCTGAAATTATTTAGTTCCACAGACCAATAACTTATTTTTGTTGTTAAAACAGCTCAAGCTGGTTTTCTGTTACTTGCAGCCCGAAGCATCTTTACTGAAACAAATAGCCTGTACTTCCTTTGGTCTCTTTCTGCATTCTGGTGGATGTGGACCCATTGTAAATACAATCTCTTCAAGAGGTTGCTTCACTTAAAGTGTGGACCAACTGAATCCTTTCTGTTTCCAGCCTTTAATTGACCTGATATTTTACTCTTGTTACCCTTTTAGTTCCCCAGGTTTCAGCTCTGGATTTCAGTCCAGAGCTAATACCCATGGCTCAATCTGCCTATGCCTTCCCAAAATGTGGCCAACACTTGGTGTTTCAGTTTCCTGGCTTCTAAAACAAATACCAGGCAATGAGTTGGCCTAACAACAGGAATTTATTGGCTCAAGGTTTCACAGGCTAGAAGGCTGTACCCTCCCGGCTTGACATCTTCTGGCTGGCTGGCAGTCTGGCTTTTCCAACATATGGCAATGCATGTGGCAGCATCTTCTCCTTTCCTTTTCAGGCTCCATTTGCTTCCGGATCCTAGCCGGTCCCTGTAGCTTCTCTTTGTCTAACTTTTACTCTACTTATAAAGGACTCCAATAGGGAAGCGGCTGTGGCTCAGTCAGTAGGGCTCCCGTTTACCATGTGGGAGGCCCCGGGTTCGGTTCCCGGGGCCTCCTGGTGGGGGCCGGCCCGCCCGCACGGCGTGGTTGGCTGGCCCGGCGAGCACGGGCAGCAGGGGGGGGATGGATGAATAAATAAATAAAATCTTTAAAAAAATAAAATAAATAAAATAAAATAAAATAAAATAAATAAAGGACTCCAATAATCAAGATTAAAGCCTAACCTAATTCCGCTGGGCCGCATTTTAAATGAAGTAACCTCTTGAAGAGATCTTATTTACAGTGAGTCCACACCCACCAGCGACAAGACCAAGAAGATGTCCAAACGGGTACACAGTTCAACCTACCATACTTGTCCATAGAAAGATGTGGTTTTCCAACTTACTAAGATGTTTTTAGACGTGGAAAATTTCATAAGGTATATACTAGATATGTCCTGGCAATAGTGAGTGTCTTTCAGTTATAAACTCCAAAAAAATTGCCTTGTTCTAAATTATATAAACATTGTGAGACAAGAAAATGTTTAAGATAGGCCTATCTTAAACCAAAATTCATTTATTTGTAAATGGTGAATGATGTGCTGTGGAGTCCCGGAAGTATAATTTGAAGCAAATTATATATAGGGTAGTTCACCTTGAATAGATCTCTGAAGGAGAAATCATTTTCATTTGAAAGATCCTATGCCTTTGATACAACAGCTGTTCTTAAACACACTACAAATTATATGAGAGGAAAGAGCCTTACCATATGAGAGAGATACAATAGGTGTGAAGAGGTTTTCCTCATGGGAGAGGTTTTAGGAACTGAAGTGGGTTACTCAATGAGGTTAAGAGAACATACTTCCTTGGAAATATTTAAAACAGAATGGATTCTCATTGGCTGGCCATGGTTTAGGAGAAGATTTGGTTAAAGACAAATGGAAAATGGAGCCTTTAGTTGTCTGAGGTTTGACATAGAAAAGCATATATTTAGTTCATGGCAAGAGACAAAGGGAGCTTCCAGAATGAGTAACATTGTAAACTTTAGAAACAAAAATTTACACCACACTGAAGGTATAATTTTTTTCTTTTTTCCCCTGAAAAATAATTTCAAAGAAGTTTCTATCAGCTATTTCAACACATAGCTGCTAGTAACAAGGTTATTTTGAAATTTGACTACAAGGCACATAGAATTTGATCTTATCTTGTCCATCTTTTGTAGCCTTGCTTGGTGTACTCCCATGTGGTCAGAAGACATTCGTGGTCTTGGAACTCTTAGTTTTGAAGCAATAGATCCATCTAATGACTCATCCAGGCCTGTTGATTATACCTGTGAATCCTCTCTAGAGTCCAGTCCATTTTTTCCTTTCTGTGGCCACTCTCTTATCCAAAATCATGTTTCTTGCTTCTGATACTGATATAGTGACCCAGTCATTTTTCCTTGTCCTCTAGCCTTACCCATCTCCATAGGGTTGTCATAGAAACCTCCCACCTCTTCTTGTCCCCAGCTTAAAATATGGCCATCATTCCTCTACAGCACCATGGTCTAAGATCTGAACTTGCATGGCATAGAATCCCTTCATGATCTGGCTCCAGCCAGCCTATACAACCGGCCCCTCTCCTTTCTCCTTTACACACTTGAGCTTCCTGCACTGTGCCACATGACTCTCATCCTACATCGCTCTCTCCACCTTGAACAACACACTCCCCTCACTTTATTCTTCCTTAACTTCTCCTCATCCCTCCAGATTCCTCCTAGCTGCCACTTCCTTCTTGATACTGTCAGACTGAGCACTTTGTGCTGACATGTATCACACCACTTATCTCAATGTATTGCACCTGTTCACTTATTTGTAAGGCAGCTGAGCTGAGGATCAGGGCAGGGTCTTGCTTTTCTGTGTTTCTGGCATCTTGCTTAGTGCGTGGCACAGGTGCTCAAGAAAGCTTTGTGAAATGAATGGAGTGAATGAGGTCAACATTATGCTTTATTTGCTCTCTTAGGGAAGAAGAAATGAATGTTGGGCTCTTTATACACTTCCCAGGTGGTTGGAATCCATGTCTCTGTTGTCCCCATGTTGATGCTCTTTTGGACTATAAGCAAAATCTAGTTTTCTGACTGCTTGTACTACTCAACAAACACAAGGTCACGGTGTTCCGCCATTCAAGCAGACCCCTAGGGCTTGTCCAACCCACTCAGGCAAGTTCCCTCACCTGATACCAAACACGTGTGAGAAACCTAGAGTTTAGGTCAGGCAGGAGAGGGCTGCCAACTGGGGCAGAAGTACTCTTCTCCGTGTGTCCTCAGATATATCCAAATGAGAATACCCTGAAAGGGATGGAAAGGAGTCAAGGGCTCTACCATTTTACAGATGGGGAAATGGAGGTTCAGAGAAATTAAATGATTTATATAACTTTCCAAAGTCATACATTTACTAGTGGTGAAGTTAGGATTTGAAATTATGTTTGTCAGCCATCAGGGACTTACACTCTTAATTAACCGCCTCTCAGCAGCTTAGACATCAGGGAAAGCAACATGTACACATTTTCAGTTCTTTTTGTGGATACCATGTCGACAAAAGCATATGAAGTTTTAACTATATAAACAAGCTAGCAAGATGTGAAGCATCAAATATTTAAGGCTAAGAATCGGGAACATAAGTAAATATGTGGTCAAAATACTATTCTAGTGCAAGGCAGAAATTATTATTCACAATGGAATAGCTGGGAAAACTGAGATCAGAGAGAGGGGTGGGGTGATCTGCCCAAGGCAACAGAACAAGTGGCTGAGGTGGGATTTGAAGAAGGACCTTCCTACTCTAAAATCCATACGGGGCCTTGGTTATTGGGCACTGGCAAGGCTCTTCTTTAAACTTGTTATGGCAATGGGAAGCAGCCATGAACTTAATGCCAGCAAACCAGCCTTCTACTTACCTTGTGACGAGAAGAGCACGTGGTTGAGACAACAATTTTTTGCCCCTGAAAGACAACTGCTATGTTATTAAAAGGAGCTAGCTAGGCATGTCAGTTGGGGTCCAGTCAAGAAACCAGAGCCTATGCTAGTCTTTCAAAGGAAAGGGTTTGTGAGAGAGACTTGCTCACACACAGGGTGGCGGTGCTGTGAAGCCAGAGGACACTGAGGCCATCTAGAGATTAGCAAGAACAGGAGGCTCTTCCCACACACAGCTGAAGGTCACACAGACGAGCGTGTGTAAACCAATCCCAGAACCTGGGGCCATACGATGGGAGCTAGAATCACGTGGGGGCTGCTGCCCAGCGGGGCCTGGACAGCTGAGGGAGGAGATGTCTAGCAGAAGCTGGAGCCATGGCGGACCAGAGACGCAGCGTGGGCAGGGAGAGAAGCAAAGAAACACCCCCAGTTCTCACCTTCTTGCATCCTCCTCTCTTCCACCACAGAATAAACCTGCCCCGTTCACAGGGGAGCCTAAGTACATTGTTTCCTGTGACCCAGAGCAGAGCAGGGAACACAGAAAACGCAACGGGGGGTGATCCAAGAGCAAGCTGGCAAACACCAGCACACTAGGCCACGAAAGATGTTTTTACTGTCACCCAAAAACTCTCTCTCCTGTAAAGAACTTTTAAAGATCTCTCTACATTGACTTTTAAGCTCTACAATGTTCAGTGATACCAGTTAATCTCAATTAAATTGATTTACTTTCTATAACGTAGACACATCTAACACATCTACAGAGAAATATATCTGAACAGAGGTTTGCCACTGCGTTTCATTCAATGCTTTAGGGACCATCTTATGTCTGATCTACTGAAAGGCATCCTGAGCTAAATGGCATACTGTTTAGTTTTGTTTTGAGTTTTGTTTGCAATAGGTGAGCTCAGATGGAATAAAGCTTCTAGTATTCCTTTAAATTTGGATCTGATTTCACTTCCTTTCTCTTTGGCCCCTTACCCTTATCCTTCACTCATCTCAAAGCTAGGTAGTGTCCCTTTTCTTTGCAAACTCAGCATCCTGAGTTTACTTGGAGCATAATAATGATTGTAATGTTTGCTGATTTGCCTGTTCTCTCCGCATAAGCCTGTATACTACTTGAAGGCAAAGGACAGTATACATATATGTATTTATATATAATGTATTTCTCATACATATATGTTCTGTGTGTTTTACACATATTTTTACCTCCATCATTAATAACAATGACTAACATAGAGCTAGATATCCAGTAGGTACTCAATAAATGTTTTTTGAAAGAATGAATAAATGAATGAAATCATTAAATAAATTAGAATTAATAGGTTTCAGTAACTACTTGAATGTGGGGAGGCAGCAACAAGAGGAATGGAGGTCAACAAAGAGGACAGACTCAGCTTTGGTGATTAGGAAAAGAAGGGTGCTGATCAGATAAATAATGAAGAGGAGGGTTAGGCTTGGTTCGGTTATTGACAAATTCTAGTAGACAAGCAGAAGTGTGGAACTGGCCTCAGAGCAAGTGTCAGGACTTGGAAATAAAAATTTAAACGCCATCTTTATAGAAGGGGGAGAATAGAAAGGAAGCAAGATGTGGCAGCTTGCTTTCTCCACTCCTGTCCAGTATGTTCTCGTACCTTGCTACTTCCCCATCAAGAGGTGGAATATATGTCCCTCCCCATGAACCTGGCTGGGACTCTGTAATTGCCTCGACCAACAGAGTATGACAGAAATGACACTTTGTGACTAAGTCATAAAAATGCCTTGTACTTCTGCCTTCTGTTAGATTCTTTGCCCTTGGAGCCCAGCCCCCATGCAGCGAGGAAGCCCAGGCAGCCTTTGGTGAGCTCCCAGCCAAGAGCCAGCAACTTGCCAGCCCCGTGAGGGAGCCGTCTTCAGGGTGGATCCCTGGGCCCCCAGGTGACCTGCTACGGCTATGCTATATGGGGCAGAGATGCGTCATCTCCTTTGAGCCCTTCCGGAATGTCAGCTGTGTGCGCGAACAAAATAAACGACTGTGTTTGTTTTAAGTTATTATGTTTTGAAGGGGTGTGTTAGGCAGCAATAGATAACTGACCTCCGCGGATAGCTGAAAAGAGTATGAACTAATAGTCAGGCAGGCCTGGGTTCCAAACCCTGGTTCTGCCACTACTAGGATGTATCCAAATGCCTAAACTTTCAGAATCTCAGTTCCTTGTGCATGAAATGGGGATAGCAATAGCCCCTGCAGAAGCTGCTGTGAGAATTAAAAGAGATATTATCTGTAACATACGTTATGTTGTGCTTAAACTCTGTGGAGTTTAATAGTGAACACCTTTCCCTGAAATGAAGAAGTTGAAGTTTTGGGGGCTGTCTGAAGAAAGAATATACATGGGGAAGAAAAGACCAATTGGAGATGGATAGGAAAATAGAAGTAAAATAGACTGGGAGGAAATGGTGAGAGGAGAAGGAATGACTCAATGCTGAGTAGCCTTGAGAAGGATGGGTGAAATATGAGACGGAAGGCTGGCAAAAGATCAAGACTGAGAAAAAGGACATTAATTTAGGCAGTGGCTAGTTGATTTGTGATACACAACATAACCGTTTCAGTACAGCAGAGGGCTGGAAGCCTGAAAGAAGAGAGGGGTAAGAAGAGAGGGAGAAGTGAGAAGAAGCAAGCAGTTGGTGTTTACTTGGGTCTGAGTTTCTAAGCATGTATGATATTCCCAAGGGAGAGGAAAAGACTATTATATTAAAAAGGTATATAGCACCCCAGCGATTTCTATTTTCCCATGATAGTGGTCCTTCACTTTCCTCTAGAAATACAACCTTTACTCTATTAGTTTTCCCTAGGAGCTCACTTATAATGTTTATTAATGTCTCTGTGGACTATTTTTCCTGCATGCTTCATATTTAAATTCCCTGTTTCCAAGATGACTTGCCTAATTATTTACTGTAGTTGTACATATGCTTATACCCTGGTTCCAAAATGAAAGTGACAAGGACAGGTAGAGTACATAAACACCAGGAGACCAGTAGCCTCATCTAGAAATAGGAAATGCGTTATTTAATAGATGAAACTGAAAAGCACACCATTAAAAAGTTTCCCACCCTTGCTTGATTATTTGTTATATTAAGAGTGCACTTAACTGGTCAGAAAATATCTACTAGGCGATCTCAGTGTCTTCGAGCTGAAAGGAACTTAAAGGGTCCTCATTTTATAGATAAGGAAGTGGAGACCCAGAAAACGTACTTGTTTACCTTGCTACATTTGTTCAGTGTCATCTACATACACAAGTGATCACAGAAAGTCCATGGTGAAAATCTAGTTTCCAAATAGCTGGTTTTTGTTTTCCTTTTCTGAGGACTAAATTTTCCAAGATGAGATGCAAAGTTATTTCTAAGCCTTTCCATAAAAGGTTTTTAATATTCATTCTCAAACATTTATTTAGTTGCCGCCATGTTCAAGGTACTGCGTTAGGTGGGTTTTCTAAAATATACTACATGAGGCAATGAAAGATAATTCCTCTTTTAAAAACCCAGATTATGAAAACGTAATATTTATTAAGCACTTGTGAGACAAAAGGCACTCACTAGAGCACCGCCTCTGCCAGTTTTACACCTCCATAAAATTTCCTGGTTTGCTCAGCTAATATGAGCATGATGCTAATGAAAACCAGGTCAGGAGTTTAATTCTTGACAACTTTGTACCAGGAATGTTAATTCTGACCAGCCGTGTCTGGGACCCAGTAAGTTAGTTCTACGATTCAGGAAGCGTGGTGGGAAGAGCTGCGCTTGGTTGGCTGCCCTGATGCCACACAGGTCCAATGAGTGGATGGACACAAGAGGCTGGAAATGGGGCCGCAGAGAGTGGGCTCCCAGAATGCTCCCTGCCAGAGACACCAGGCAGTGGGGGGATGGGACATGGGCATAGCCTATGTGATGTATTGAAGCAGGATTGGTTTCCACACTTCCTCGCTTCCAGGTGTAGGGAGTCCAGCTAGCCTACCGTGCCTGGCCTGGCCCAACCCTTTTGCTCCCTCTGCCTAGTGCATTTCCGACAAATGAACTGAGCCCCTGACCTTGTACCTTCTGGGAGCTAGCCACATGCAGGTAGCTATATCCTACATTGCTCCTTCAGGATATCAAGCTCTGTCTGCTTGATCCTGATGTTCAGGAACAGGACGCCCATTTGCCTGCAGAAGGGAAGGAACATCCTCCAACCTAGACTTGAAATCAGTCATAGAGGGGATACTTGGGCTCTATTACTCAGTTGTTTAAGAACCTGGGTCAGACACACAGGGAAGACACTTTGGCCACTGAAACCGGGGGGGGGGGAGTACTTTTTGTACTTGTCTAGGTGTTTCTGGTGCTCTGATAGTCTTTTGTAATGTACCTCAACGATCTGCACTGCTGTGATTTACAAGACGAAGGCCACCCACTGTCTGCTTCATCTTTGTGGCACCAGTGCCCAGCACAGATCCTAGAAAATATAGTAAACAGAGAGCAAAGATGCCCGGTAGAATAGCCAGGAACCCAGGCTGGAGGCTCAAGTTCTAAGCAAAGGGCAGAGAGATTATCACATGTGGAATAGCCCTGGGCTGGAGAAGGCGTTAGTGAGTCTTACTACTCAAGTGTTCAGCATCACTCATCAAATCCCGAGCCGGCTCAGCAAAGCTGGCATTCTGTACAAGATTCAGGAAGCCAAACAGGCCAGCTCACTAAGGGAGCATTGCTCCAATATTGCCTGGGCAGAAAGTAGCTGCCAAAAAGTACAATGTCCTGGAAATTTTTCAGGTGACCCAGAAATTATAGCTTAGAGTCCCTGGGTGTCCTTATATTATGCATTGGCAACAGCTGTACATTAAGTGAACTATTCAAGAAATATGTGTATGTTTGAACAAATGAAGAGGGGCGGGTCCTCTGGACGTTGTCTGGCACAACTATTGGGTTTGTGACTTCATTTTAGTAAGTTGCGTTGTTGGGCATGGGGTATGAGTAACTGCATAAACACGGAAGGGGTTTGGCCTAAAATACACCACTGAGGGGGGTATTTTCCTCCCCTTTCCGCCTCCCTCTGGGCCCTCCCTTCTGAGGTGGTTTGATATGGATTATGAAGAGACCTGCCCTCATTTTCTGAGGAAAAGGAGAGGCTGGGTGATGTGGGTCTTAATATGCCTGTATATGAGTCAGTATGAGTGTTGATGGGCGTTTGAGCTCACAGCCAGTCTCCTGAAAGCATATTATCTGCAGTCTTCTGGAGCTTCTTTCCTGAGGACAACGGCAGTCTATTTATTGGTTTCAGTTGCTATGAAGTGACCATCCTGCCGAAGTAAGGCTGTTGCCCTTAGCTACCCAATTCTTTGTGGGCATAATCTTGAATCCTGCAGTACCAGATCAGCAGCCAGGCAAGGCACAGACCCTGATGAAATATTTTCCTAACGTTAGCCCTCTTTTATGACAGGTTGTGGCTAATTCAGCCTAGAAGTGGCACAGCCCTTTTTCAATCCAAAGAAAGGGCTGACTTTATTTTAACGCTGTCCTCTTCCCTCTCAAGTAGGGATTTGCTAATTCTTATTCTATGTTTTCAAGGTGTTTCAGTTAAAATTATGTCTCCTGAATAATCTCCTTCCTGACCATACCCACCTCACGGGGTTGTGAGGATTGCAAGGATGATCTTGGAAGTGCACTTGATAAGTGATGGGCAAAGCAGTCATAATTTTGGTTGCTGTTGTTTTTCTCATCCAGGAAAAGAGAAGTTGGAGGAGGGTTGGTGTCAATCTTAAAATCATGAGCATTTTATTGTTGAAGGTATTCCATTGCATTCCATTCCACTGCATTCCATTGCACTGCATTGCATTGCATTGCATTGCATTCCCCTCCATTCCATTCCATTCCATTCCTCTCCATTCCAATCCATTCCATTCCCCTCCATTCCAATCCATTCCATTCCATTCAATTCCATTCCCCTCCACTTCACGCCGTTCCATTCTACTGGTTCCACAGATTAGATATTTACATCCAAGTTAATTGTTAGGTACATTTCCATTTTGAGTTTTATTTGCTTGCTTCTGGCACAGTTAACTCCATGATGCTTTCTTTGTTTTGTGTCTCATCTTCCATTTTGAGAGTAATATCCAAATTTGGATATTTCTTTTCAACATAGGTGCACTCTTAATTTATGCAACTTTCCATTATGTACCACTAAAACGCTGTGCATGGGGGTTTCTTTATGTGTCTTCTACCCTGAATTCATTTGCAGTCTTTTGTCTCTCTTTCTAAAGGCAGTTTCCAAACGCACCCCATGTCTGCTGACGTTTGAAAAGGCTGTAAAATTAAAGCTACGGAATTATGAATACTATGAAAAAAGGTTTTGACAACTTTTGGTGGCATTTAATTCAAGTTAAACTCCTCTCATTCAAAATAATAAGCATAATGTTACTTATTATGTAAATTAGGTGGCAAGGCAGATGTTTTTCATCCTGGCACATTCACTGGGGATTAATGCATCCACAAGCTGAGCAGGAAGGGATGGCGTTCAGCCTGGGAACTGGCCTACGGGTTGAGTACAAGGGAGGATGATTACTCTGGAGCTGCACTGTCCAATAGGGGAGCCGATAACCACATGAGGCTATTTAAATTTAAATCAATTAAAATTAAATAGAATTAACCAGTGACATTAGCCATAATTCATGGGCCCACCAGCCTCATGTGCCTCGAGGCTCCCGAATTGGACAGCACAGATGTAGGATATTGCCACCATTGCAGAAAGCTTCATTGTAGAGTGCTAACAGCAGAGAGGTTAAAACAGAGCTAGGGGTGCTGTAGATGGCTCTCATAAATCGGAACCTTCATCCGTAAAGGCTTCTACAAGGTTCTCTGAAAGGGTACGGATCGGTGAAGATGCAGAAGGTGAAGGAGTGTGGATGGGGCTCCTCTTTGAGGGCCACCTCTGTGTTTCCTAAGGATGCGCTAGAGCAGTGCTTCTCGAGCTTTAAATATGCACACACCTCACCTGGGAATCTTGCTGAACTGCAGGCTTTGATTCAGGAGGTCTGGAGTGGGGCCTGAGAAGCAGCATTCCTAACTGGCCTCCCAGGTGATGCTGAGGCAGGGCGCTAAAGCACGTCACAGCACTGGTGGCGAGTCACCGCCCTGAGGATGCCTCAGTAACCTGGCGACTGTAACAAAGGCACCGCACTAATGAAAGATGTCATTAATGTGAAAAGTGTGTGTGGGGCGTGGGGGTGGGGTATATGGAAGTCCCCTAGATTTTGGAAGTAACATTTATATAATCTAAAGCTTCTTTAAAAAAATGAAAACTAAAATGTTAAAAACAAAAAACAAAAAACAAAAAACAAAAAACCCGATGAAGGAACCTTTTGCCAACATGGGTTGGTGCCGAGGTACATTCCATAGCACCTAACTTTGAGTCCTTTCACATCTAAATTTTGTTGTAGGAAGCAGAAGCTGCCGTAAGGTTACCAAGAAGAAGGGGGAAAAGGCCCATTAGAAAATACTGAGCACACTAATTTGAATCTATGATATTTGGGATAGTACTCTCATTTACCTTTCCAGGTATTCCAGTTTTGTAGATTAAGGAGAGATTTTTTTTCAACCAGCGTAGAATAAACTGCTGCTCCCTGGAAACACCAACTTGCATACATAATTCAGCCTACAAGAATGTTTCCTCAAGCCTCTCTGCACAATTGGAATCACCTGGAGGAACTTCTCAACAGTATCATGCTGGATTTCACCCTCAGAGATTTGTATTTAATTGATGGGGAGTGAGGGGAGCGTCAGTATTTAAACATCCCTCAAGTGCTTCTCGTATGTAGCCACAGAAAATCTTTGACCATAGCGGGGTTCTCAAACTTGAGCATGTACCCAAATCATGTCTTCTTAAAACATAGCTTGCTGGGCCCCATCTCCAGTTTCTGATTGGAAACTGCCCATCTGGGGACCACACTTGGAGAATCACTGACTTCCAGCACTGATTCTCAAACTCAGCTACATATCGGAATCACCACGGCAGAAGATTTAAAAACTCCTGCTGCCTAGATCTCACCCCCAGAGGTTCTGATGTCATTTGTCTGTGGTGGAGACTTGGCATTGGGGATTTTTAAAAGCTCTCCCAAGTGATTAAAATTTGAGAAACCATCGATGGGGCTAAAGCACATTTCTGAGGTCTGAGGACCAGAAGCACTGGCATCACTTGGGAGCTTGTTTGAATGCAGAGTCTCAGGCCCCCATCCCAGACCTGCTGGATCAAAGCCTGCATTTTAATAACATTGTCCAGGTGATCTGACGTATATTAAAGGTGAGAACTACTGTACTAAATAGCCTTTTAAATTTATAACTTATTGACCTATGCATGTGTGTGCATTAAAGAAATTCTTTAAAGTAGTAACTTCAGTTAGTTCCTAAAAACATTGAGGCATGTAATTTAGTCCATACTCCAAATTATTGAAGATTTATTAGCCTGACATTGCTTAGACACCAGCGTGATGGTGTCTGCCTGAATTCTAAATGAAGGCAGCCAGCAGAGTAAGACTGTAGGTTTTCAAGGCTCAAGTAGAAGATTAAGAATAACCAAGTACAAAAAAAAAAAAAAAAAAAAAAAAGAATAACCAAGTACTTTGGGAACTAGCTTCACATACTTGTATGAAGTGTATAATAAGATAAAAAGTGCTAAGCTGATTTGCTGAATTGAATCATCAGAGAGATACCAAAAGGTCAAATTTTTTCAAAGACCCAACACTAATGGACAACTAAAAGGGAAATGAGTCATTTAAGGCAACAGCAAAATAGTAACACAAATACCTTAGATGACTACTAGGGCAAAATTTTCAAAATGTTGCAAGCTGTCTGCATGCTTAAAGTAGCAATTTACATGCTTAATTAGGTGCAATCAACAGTTTTGAAATGTAATATATTTTCTGAGTCCATATTTACTTATGACAGATGCATTAAAAAAAAAAATTCTGTATTCCCAAAAAGTAAAGGGGCAAAAGAGAGGAAAAATATTTGCATTTAACATTAGGAAACTTTAAAAGCAGGCTAAATTTGGTTGAAGTATTGTATCTTTATTTTGATTTGCTCTTTATTTAAGCCTTGAAAGAAGTTCACAAACAGGAAGTAACAAGCATGGAACAGTAATAACTTTTCAACCAGTGATTCCATCTCCTGACTGAGCTGACATGTGATTCTTTTTTTCTACTTTGTAGCAGGAAAATCTGTCAAACTTAAGACTTTCTTGCACAAAACACCAATGACCTTCTTCCTGCCTTCCCAAGGGATGATAGTGCTTCATTATTTGAAAATACTAAATATCTTTTATAATCCATTTCAGTAAAAACATTAACTAAATTGGCAATTTCTTCCTTGTAAATATAAGCTTCTCAGATGAATGGTAATGGTGACTTTATAACATCTTACTATTTTCAGTGTAACAGGCAGTGTTTGAGTGCTCACTATGTACTAGGTATTTCACTGAGCAGTTCACACAGATAATCTAATTTATTGTTATAAACATCCTGTAAGAATTGTTTCATTACTGCATACTGGGGAGGAAATAGAGAGCCAGTAACTTTTTCAAAGCTATGTAGATCTCTATTTTCTTGGCTGGCATGTTATTACAAATAATGTCATTTAAAAATTATAGTGAATCTCAGACTAAAGCAAGCTCAGTTTATTTTTAATATGTTCCAAATTTAGAAACAAAACTTGAAATCTAGTTTTTAGAAGATTTGAAGAAAAAGAGACTCGTGGCCCAAAGTGGGTAATTCAATTCAATTCAATCCCTAAAAGTTTTTCTTCTCAAAAACATGTTTGGATTTAATTATCCAAATTGGCTGTCTGTACTGATTAATTAAGTGGCACTTAATCGTTATCACACTTCACATGTAGAGTAGTCAAGATTCAGAGATTGCACTGAAGGATGAGCCCCAAAGACCTGGTCTTCTGTAACTGCATCTATTGGGACGGTGTGTCTTGATACGTAATAGTTGTCTTTAAGAAAAGGCAAAGCAGACACGAGATGAACAATGCAATTTTCCAGTTACATTAGGCAAGCGTTATCTGTGATCCATTATACGTTTGGGGGAAAAAGCCACCCTCTGCTAAGAAATGCATGAATAGTTCATTTATCTGCTGATCCGTTTGGAGGCACCATGGAACTCAAAGGCCAGAACAATGGGCTCTATTTAATATTAAACAGGTTCTTAATAACCTGCTATTTTTCTCCCTAGCTGCTTGGAAGAGCCTCTCTGGTCGTGCCAAGTCGCAGTAGCAGTTCCCGTGAAGTTGTAAGCTGCTGCCCAGGACTAAGTGATATTAAATTTAGAAACCATCAGATCACCTGCCTGACGGCGAGCCGCGATTTCAGGATTTCCAATTCCCTTGCTATAGATGGATGGCTAGGTGGATAGGTGAGAGAGACGGTAGGCGCAGCTCGCCGCCTGCGCCCCCGGGGTCACCCGGAGTCTCCTGGAGACCTGCCCAGCTGAGGACGCTCTTCCAGCACAGGAGAGCTTGCCACTCGCGAGCGAGGCGGCGCCCAGCGGGCGCCCACCCCGGGGCACATTGCAGTAAATGCCTGGCAGCGACTTCTCGCTTCCTCCTCCTCCCCCATCGACCCTCCGCCGCCGACCTTTACGCCAAACTCGGGCGCGCCGCGAGACTCACGTCCTCAGCAGCCGTGCGGGGCCCCACCCCCTCCCGGTCCGACCCCGCGATCCCGCGGGGGGCGAGGGTAGGTCGGGGCTGCCCGAGCTTTGCCGCTGGCTTCTCTTCACTCCGGTTGTCCAGTGCGGGGCTGGGTGGCGCGGAGCCCCGCGGGGGGCGGGAGCTCGGGGCTGCACACGCGGGAGGGCAGGAGCAGGGGATCCACGGCCGGCGTGGGGGTGCGGGTCGCCTAGGGCTGGGGTGGGCGCGCCAGCCCCCCGCATGCCCCTCTCCTTCCGATCCGCGCCGCCACCACCTGGCACAGGTCGGAAAACCCTCCTTTTCCTGGGCTCCTCGGCGTTGGGGAGCGGGCAAGGGTGAGGGGTCGCCGCGTGGTCAGGAGGCGCGGGTGGCACATTCTACTTACACCTGACATTCTCGATTGCTGGCCCTTTCTCCCGACAAAGCTCGGCGATCGGGTTTGTTCTTGCAGTAACTTTGTTCAGGAGGCTGGAGGGGAGGGGAGAGGCTGGAGGGCGCCGCGGATGGGGAGGCCGGGCTGGGGAGCCAGTCCCCGAGCGCCCCCCGGGCCGGGCGCGCGGCGGAGAGGCGCCCCCGGTGCCCCCCGTGCCCCCGCCGCCGCCGGGATGCGCTCTGCTTAGCGGCACTGCCGGGGGCGCTTGAAGGCCACCGCTCCAAGGACACGCGGCCACCGGCTCCTCGCGCCGCCGGGCCCCGGCGCCGCTGCTCCCGGAGCCTGAGCCGAGCCAGCGAGCGGGGCTGCGGGGCGCGGGTGGCGGGAGGGAGGGCGCGCGGGAGGCGGCCCCCGCGCGGCGAGCCATGCGTGCTGCCGCGGGCAGCTGAGCGGCCGCCGGGCGCCGCTGCCAAGTCTCCGCTCCGCTTTTGTCTTGCCCTCCAGTGAATGGGAAGATGGAGATGGATGTGGAGGGAGTTTCTCCGCGCCCGGAGCCCATCCCCCGCTCCCAGGGGGCCGGCGGAGCCTGCCAGGCGCCGCCACCGCCGCCCCAGCCCCAGCCGCCGCCGCCGCTGGCTCGGGATGAACCACCCGGCGAGAGTGCCGGCGCGGGGGACCGCGACGATCCCGGCCCGAGAGCGAAAGGCGAGAGCAAGGTAGGTCCACAGTGTTGGCGCCGTGACACCTTATAAACAACCCCCGGGGGGGGGGGTCCAGTAGCGGCTGTCACTTGAACCCCTCCGCTCGGCCAGCCCCCTTCCCTGGTTCGTGATGGGGGCGGGGGCAGATGTGGGCAAGGCGTGGGATTCTAGGGAATCCGGGGGTGATAGTGACTTTCCGAACTGGAAGGCGTGTGCAGAAGTCTGTCCTGCTTTCCGTGGTTAGCGGTGTGTGCAGAGAAAAGTCTTCTGGTAAGTGCCGTGTGGTGTCCAGCGCAGAGCAGAGCACCCCAGGGGAGCATTCTGGAGAGACCTTTGCTTGCCCTCACCATAGGACGGAGGCTGATTTGATGGTCTAGGGCAAACGTAGGTCTCCAGCAGCTGCTAAGTGGCTTCTGAGACTCCGTGGAGGGTGGTGACAGCAAGCTGGAGCTGACAACAATGGGAGCAAAGTTTGGCTCCTTTGCAGAATGGAGAGAGCATTGCTCAACCCAGCTCAGGTCCTCCTCTTTGCCTGGCAGCCTCCTGCCTAGGAGGGCCGGGACCAAGTGTGTGGCAGCAGATGAGTCCTGCAAATCTTTTGCAGCCCTGCTGTGTCATGGTAGACCAGGGGATAGCTGCCTACTATGGAGAGAGGAGTTCTTGAGGTAATTGGATTCCAGTAAGAAATGGCTCAAATGCTAGTCTCTGCTGCTGCTGTTCCTTCTGAGAAAATTGTAAAGTTGGGGAAATGGAAGAGAAAATAATGCCTGGTGATATTAGTAGTCTTTATTACCGTTTTGTCTCTGGGCACACACTTGAAGCTGAGTTTTGTGGAAGCTCGTTTTGTTTAGTTGCATCTGTACAACATGTGCGTGTGTATTTGTTAATACATTTTGAAACTGGCTGCTAATGAAGGGGAAAAGTTGGTTCAACAATATTAGAATATTGGAACCAAAGAAGGGTGGATAAGCATACTCTCTCACTTTTGCTCACTTCAGGAAATGTGCAGGAAGACAGGCACTTCTGCTTAACAGAGAATTGCGTTTCACGAAGTGCTTCTCTTTGGAGGTTGCGTGGTTTCTCTTGGACCTTTGCTAAGTCACTAGTGGCTTAACATAATTCCCGAAACCTATCAGGATCACTTTGTGTTGCTCTTCTGTATTTGGAGACAGGCGCACTGAACAAGTTGGGATTTGCAAATGTTAGAAACTGTTTTGCATTTCGAACCTGAGTTAAGAGTTAAGATTGTTTTTTATCTACCAAGATCAATATGGTCATTTAAATGGCTGTCTACCAAGGAATTGGAATTTGAACACATTCTAGATGATCCGGGTGTCTTACAAAAGGCATGCGAGACTGACTTTGTGAAAACTGTGATGGATTTTGATATTCGGATATCCTCAGCTTCTCAGTTGTCCTTGATTTCATATTTAATTCTGTCATGACTGCCTATTTACTACTCTAAATGACTGTCTGCGCTCAGTTTTATGAAATAGCCATAACTGAGCATCGGAGTACCCGATTGAAATTGAAGTCACTTCTGCAAAATAAGTGTGGGGAAGAATGAAAATATACAGCCAGGGCTGCCATTTCAAGATTGTTGGTTCCTATGTCACGAGCAAGAGAATTCCCGCCATCAGCAAAAATCTGCACTTATTTGTTTGCCTTTGATGCACCATGCAGGCTGACTAATGTTTTCACTGGTTGTGAGAAGTAAGGAAGCCAACACACTAGAACTATTACAGCAGGTTAAGAGAGGACTGAAAGCAGATTGATTGCATTTAGTTAATTAGCTTGTGTAGATAATTAAGTATTCCACTGATGCGATTTGCTTTATGTTTGTCTGAAATTTCTTGAGGTGGAAACAAAATACTTTTTTCCCTCCAGGTGATTTTCTTAAAAAATTATGTTGCAGCCTTCTTTGCACCCAGCAATCAGCTGTTTTAACCCTTTGCTTGTCTCTGGTATGCTCCTACTGGTTCTTCTTGGACTTTGGAGATGTGTGCTGTGTTTCAGATCTTAATAACTGTTTTTGCCTTTGATGGGTATGAGGGCAAGTTATAAATTAATTTTTTTTTCTTAACAAATTCTGGTTTCATTGGTGGGAAGATCTTTAGGGTCTGACCAAATTATTCTGCTAAAACATAAATGGAAGGCAAACTGGGATAAAGAGCTTGGGGTGAGGTGGGCAGTGAATCACAACAGTGTTTAAAAACAGTACGGTACAAATGTAATGTATTGGGTTGTTATGCTTTCTTCTCAATCAAGGGAGTGATAAGAGTATGAATTTTGAATACTGAATCACTTATCTGAAATTTGCCCCCAAGCAAGAATACTCTTAACAGCACAGGAATGCATGTGGTACCTGAAAAGTGTTGGGCAGAAATGCCTTTTTTTTTTTTCAGATTCTGGTTTGGGGGTCATGATTTATTCTCACAGGAATTTACCTCGGTTGTTTTACAGGAAAAGAAATTGGACCTTAGTACCAGATGAGCTTGTTTCCTAAATTACAGGATCATGGGCATATGTCCTGAGAAAGTCTCTGAAATAAGAAGAGAGATTAGAAAACTAGATTAGTCAAGGGATTTTTTTGTGCTGTTTCATGATGTGACTGGAGCTTTCTGTTCCTAGAATGACAGTGCCTGGTTCCTCGTCAGCAGCTTTTATACGTGCTTTGATCCCAAGAATTAGAGAAGACCCTAAGTAGACCATCTAGTCCTCTTCTGTACTTTTTTTTTTTTTTAGGAGGTACGGGGGATTGAACCCAGGGCTTTGTACGTGGGAAGCAGGTGCTCAACCACTGAGCTGCCTCCGCTGCCTGTATTTTAAGGCAGGCAAATGTTAAACCCTTAAAAAATCCGTCTCTTCTCCTTGCAGTGACATCCAAAGACATTGCGATAACCCCCTGGCCGTTTTTGCGTTATTTCCTCACCCATTGCTTCAAGACCATCTTCTTCGTATCTGAAAGGCGGTCCTCGCTGGTTTCTTCTGGTCTCAAAGATGAAGAATAAATGGTCACTATCCTTGACTAAGAGACCTTCAAATCCTTGATAGTGTTTTTGTCTCAGGATTTGGTAATCTTCAGAACTTTGTTCCGGAGTTTTCTGTTGCACCTAAATAGTCCATCCTTTTAGTGCCTGTTAAAACCCTTCTGAAATGCTTTGGTTATGACAAGTAATTCTTGGATTAATATTTCTGAAACTTTCTTTGGGAATGTTTAAAAAATGTCCCTTGTATCAAGGCCCAGCACCCCAGTCTCTTATTCCAGCTACGTTATCGAGTTAGTTATGAAAATGTGTGAATTTTTCCCTTGATCCCAGATGAGTGATGTAAACCATTCGTTCTCCTTTTCGACTTGGTCTTTTTCATATATTCTCTCTCCCTTTCTCCCTCTCCCCCATCTCCTTTCGTTCTCTCTCTCTCTCTCTCTCTCTCTCACACACACACACACACACACACCATTTACCATGGTGTTTTGTATGGGTGGGTGTATTTATGGCCCAGATGTGAGATATCATGACCCAATGCAGTTCTTATTACAACCTTGATTTGCAAGACTTGTTATTCTTGTGGCTTTGGACTGGAAAGACTCTGTGCTCTTTCTGCTACTGATGAAAATGCTTAAGATTCTCACCCCAATTGCATTCCATCAGTAATGCTGTCCTAAACTGTCAGACTTAAGGAGGATGCTGTACAGAATATCTTACCCAGCCTGTCCAGTCCATTTTTAGAGCCTTTTATTTTGAAATAAGTTGAGATTTATAGAAGGCTTGCAAAGATAAGATTAAAAAGAGTTCCCAAGTACCTTTTTCTCAGCTCTCCCTAATGATGCCATCCTACATAGTCATGGCATGTTTATCAAAATTAGGCAATGAACATTGGTACAGTACTGCTAGCTAAGCTTTCCAGTACATTTTTGTTGACTGATTGTCAAGCATTTTAACATTTCCCATATATCCTTTCAGGATTTAATGCCTTCTTCACATCCGAAGAGCGCTCTGAGTGAGGGTAGTTAAGTGCCAATTTTAGCTTTTTTTCCCTTGTGGGTGGGAGCAGCTTGTAAAGTGCAAAGGTTGCGGTCCCTGAAGCTCTTTATCCAGCCGCAGTTAGGCATGTGGGCGCCAGACCTTTGGCAAAGCTCCTGAGCTCTCTTAACTTGAATGAAGTGAGTGTCTCTCTTACTTTCTCCGGAAAAGCGTCCCTGCTCCAGGTAAGGTAGTGTTTGTCAGTATGCAGAGCTGGTCTGCCTTTACCCCAAGGACAGCAGTCTCAAGTGGCAAGTAGAGGAGAAAAGGCGATTGATACAATCAAGGCAGTTCACGTTGCTGCCTGGTCTTTGGGTGCTTGATCCAGGCATGAAAGTCACGGAAGCTCTTTGGTTTTTGCCTTGTGCTAGCCAGCTGGATCAGGATTCTGGTTTCCTGCACGAAGCAGGAACTTGCCCATGCTAGGCATGATGCCACAGCGATTAAGAGGGCTGGCTCTGAAATCAGAAAGACCGAATTTGACCTTGGCTTTGGCTTCTACTAGCTATTGACCATAGAGAAGTTCTTAATCTCTCTGAACCTTAGTCTTTTCATCTGTAAAGTGGGAATAATAATAGTGCCAATCACCTGTGGTTGTTGTTTGGTTCAAATGAGATAAAACATATAAAGTTCTTGGTTCAAAGTTTCATAGGTAATGATTGCTCAGAAATTGTTAGTAATAATAATTATGACTAGTATTATTACTGTTAGAGTCCAAGGTTCTGAAAAGGAAAAGGAGTTGGGGCCCCAAGTTCCCTCATAACTTTTAGTTTACTGGAGGATTGTGGAGCTGGAAATTACACATACACACCATTCTGCGATCAAACCTAGCTGGTGTTCATCAGTCCAGTTTTGGTCCGTGGGCTCTGACGTGTTCCCAGGTCTTTTCTGGTATGCCAGAGTTTAGAAAAGAGTGATCCTGACTTGTTTCCATCATCCCCCAAAGAGTTCCATTGGGTTCCTCTGGGTTCCTCTGGGTTCTTCTCGTGCAACCCTAGACTTTTCCAGAACTTCATATAAATGGAGTTAAATAGTATGTGGTCTGTGTGTCTGTCTTCTGACACTTAGCAAGAATGCATTTGATATGCACCCTTTTTCGTCATGTGTGTCAGTTCTTTTTTCTTACTGAGTCGTATTTCAGTGTATGGATGCATAAAAATTGTTTATCTGTTCACCTGTTGATGGACATTTGGAGTGTCTACAGTTTTTTGGCTTTTACTAAGAAAGGTACTATAAACATTTACATACAGGTCTTTGTGTGGACGTGCATTTTTATTTCTTTTGGGTAAATTCCTAGGAAGGGGAGGATGCTAGGTCATATGGTAAGTATGTGTTTAACTTTATAAGAAGCTGCCACACTGTTTTCAAAAGTGATTATTCCATTTCACACTCCTACCATTAATTCATGAGATTTCCAGTTGCTCCACAGCATCAATGCTTGAGATGTTCAGTCTTTTAAAATTATAGTCATTCTAAGTGGTGTGCTGTGGTTTTAATTTGCATTTCCTTAGTGACTAATGATGTTGGTGAAATATCTGTTGAGATCTGTGGTCCGTTTCTAAAAATTGCATTATTTATATTATTATTATTGATGCAATCTATTATTTTCACGTAGGTTTAGGTTTCCAAAACCCTGGTGGAAGTTTAAAAGGGAGGGACATTTCGGGTTTCTTTTCTTGGGGGTGTTGGTGAACAAACATTTCTTGTGCATTTATTATGTGCCAGTTGTGGAGCAAGATGGACTCAGACTGGGTGATCTCATTTTATGCCCTACAGTAATCCTAAAAAATAACTCTTATTAACCCAGAGTTCTCACGGCTATTGTATGACAGAGGAAGGATTTAAATTTGTCTGCAAGGCTTTTGCTCTTCCTTTTTGCACTTCATCAGGTGTGACTTGAAGGCCTTGTTCTCCACTCCTCGCTGGTTCCTTTCCCAGCCCAAACTGCTCCCACTGCTCTGGGTGTTTTAGAAGCAGCCCTCAGGTGAAATAACAGTGCTGGCATTGACATGCAAATCAGGACACTGAGCTTCAGGCAAAAGAGAGTGCTCCCAGTTTTTATTTCAGTCCCAAATAAATCCAATACACTTCAGAAGTTAGAAAAGTGAGAATCCTCCAGAGAAGGAGAAGGTCTGAGATGTTCTTTTATGTCAGTCCCTGAAGGGTGTCTGTTTCTCTTTGCTAAATTGCAATGTTTTGGTTACCCAGGACGGTAGGGCAGAGCAAAGTTTAGACCCCAGTCTTGTCCCTACAGGCTGTGAGGATGGGCAAGCCCTGTGACCTCTCTTGTCTGGATCCTCCAATCAGCGAAGATGAGGGTTGAGGTCCCTTAGCAGACCCTCCTGCTGTGAGGATTGAATTAGCAGTAGGGTGACCAGTTTGTCCCAGTTTAGCCTCGAAAGTCCTGCATCCCAGGCAAGCCTCAGGTCCTGTAAACGGGGGACATTTGGTCACCCCTAATTACAGGATACGTGGACAGCACCTGGAACATTCTAAACTCACAATATGAGCGCTGTTTTTATTAAAATTGCTTTGGGGCATTCGATCCATGAGTTGGAAATGACTCATCACACTTCAGAACTGATGAGGCCCTATTTGATTCCAGGTTCCCCAGATTGACTTAAAAAAAAAAAAAGTTCAAAGCAAGGTTTGGGATTGGAATTAGATGTACAGCATTACCATTTTGAATCTGGCCATAGAACTTTCTAAGGCAGTTCCATAAAACCCCCAACCATGAAGAAAGGGTGTTGTAGCTAGCCAATCCAGGAAGTCTCCCTGGTTGCAGAAGGGAAGGCTTTTTTTTGTTGGAGTGCCTTCACTGGCAAGACAAGAGTCACCTCAATAAATGATTTTTTAAAAGTTGCACTGTTGGTAGGGTTTATGTCACTAAGGACAAGACTCAGGATTTCCCATGGGGCCCTTGATTGGAAAGAAACTGCCCCTGTGGGCAGGGGCATGGGAATTGGAAGGTTGGATTTGAATCCTGGCTCTGCTACTTCTAGCTGTGAAGTCTTAGACAAATCACATTTTCTTTGAGCCTCAAGGTCCTCAGCTATAAAATGGAGATTTTTTTTTTTTATCTTTCTCAGAGCTATCTAGACTAGAAACTTCAAGATCAGTCGTACATGGGCAAAAATCGTTTGTAAACTCTTCATGTAAGTTCCAGTGTGTGTGTGTCTGGTTTTGTTGAGTAAGTGAGGTTCTCCCCACCCCATGTATTTCTGTGACCCTGTTTAAGAAATCAAGTGAAAAAATATCGGCGTTCAAGGGGCTGGGTGTTGGGGTGCATGGGAGAACATGGCCATTCCTGGGAATGGTGCCCTCTGATGATATTGGGTGGTGTCGGGATGTCTGGGAGGTCCATGGGGCTGGATTTGGGCTGCAGGATTCCTCTGGGGGTGTCACTAATTGACCCTGGCAGCTTGCTCTCTTCCCCTCTGCCTTGCTTACTCTTTGAATGAGAGTAACACTGGATTTTCCTTTTTTTTTTTTGTATTTTGTAACTCACCATGTTCTCCCTGGAGCCTTTGCCAACCCATTCTCTTTGCCTGGAATGTTCTTCCTTCCCTCCCTTTCACTCCCCTTTCACCCATTTAATTCATACTCAGTCTTCAAAATTCAGTCCAACTCCTCGAGGAAGTTTCCCTGATTTGAACGCCCCCTTATCTATCCAATAAGTCCGGTCACTGCTCACATGGAATCCTATGGGCTTGACTGTTTAATTAGCTGTGTGGTGTAAGCTGTGAGGCTAGGGACCAGCTCTGCCTTTTTTGCAGCTGTTTCTCTAACCCTAGCATAGTGTATGACATATATATGACCCTCCTGCCTGACCATGTTTAGATGACCATCGATTTTAAAGAAACCACCATGATCCAGCCTGTTTTCTACAGCCAGCTGTCTCATGGCCTCAGAACCTGACTTCCTTCCTCTCCTCCTTTGTAGTTCCTCTCTGGAGTTTACGCTCTCCTCAACCTGTTAGCCAATAAGTAGTACATGTGCCGCCATCTCCCCTTCCTGTGTTCATGTCAGACTTTGCTAGTTCATCACGGTGTCCTTTCCTGAGAAGTTCAAGCCTTAGCTTTGGAAGTCGGCAGCCATTAACAATCCATTGGAGGTGGCATGTGAGATGAAACTGGGGTGTGATTCTCATCCAAGGCATACAGCTCTCGCGGCAGTGTCGTCACACTTGCCTAAATCAGACACGCAGTCCCTTTCCCCCCTTAATCTCTATACCTGCATTGATCAGTGTGGTCGTAGGTAGATATATGTGGTTATTTAAATTTAAGCTTAAGCTAATTAATGTTAACTAAAAGGAAAATTTCAGCTCCTCAGTTGCACACGCCACATTTCAAATGCCCAAAAGCCACGTGTCTGGTGGTGACCATAGTGTCCCCATTCGGACATTTCCTCATTGTAGAAAGTTCTCCTGAATGGCGATGTTATAGACTCTAGCTATGACTTTACCTCTCTGGCCTGCCCCAGCTCTTGTTCACTAACATCTCTTTGAGATGCTCTGAAACCAATTCCCTGACAAGCATAGAAATGTTACAACTTCCCTGGATTTGTTTTAGGTTCTTGGTGAATCACAAGTGTTTTTTTTTTTTTTTTTTTTTTTTTGAGGTACCAGGGCCGAGGAATGAACCTGTGGACCTTATAAATGGGAAGCCGGTACTCAACTCCTGAGCCACATTGGCTCCCCTGAGCTGGCTTTTTCATGTTTGTTTTTGTTTTTAGGAGGCACCAGGAACCAAACCTGGGACTTCCCATGTGGGAAGCAGGCCTTCAACCACTTGAGTCACATCTGCTTCCCTACCAATTGTTTTTGAACTACCAATATTATTGTGTAAAGAGGCTGCTTGGAGCCAGATCTCATTCAAAAACTTTGGTTAGTGGTATTTTTACTTAGGTGTTCCCTTGAGCCTTCGTATTCGTCCTTATAGGAAACAGTCGCTGGTAAAGTGTTTCCAAGAGATGGCTTGTTCATTCTCTGAGTTCAAAGCTTTTACTAGTGGGTAGTTGAACTACTGCCTGAAGCACCATTGATACCTCCTCTTGGCCATTTACTAATGATTGTCTTCATACTGTTGGGATTGCTATGATGGTACTTGTCAGAATACACAGGTAGAGCTATCTGGCCGAGATCCCAAATCTAATATCCTCGCTGAGCCCCTGACACTTACGACGACAATGCCGGGAATAATTTTCAAATTATATAATGGATAAAGAGGGCTAAGTTACAAAGTGACACCCTGAAGGTGCAAGTACATGATTCTGATTACTGGTGATTTCAGTTACGGATAAATAAGAAGAAGAGAGGAGGTAAAAAAAAAAAAAGTCTGATAATAGAAATTACCTTTACAGCCCCATTTGTAAATCTTTTTTTTCATCCCTGAGTGAGATTGGAGGAAGGACTGGGAGGTTAATCCTAAAAGATCCTAATAGGGGTCTGACTATGCTTTTTTCTAGCACATTACTTGAATATCAGCAGGAAAAGAGATAAGAAAATGGCCCCAGGATGGCTTTGGTGACTTTCCTCCCTGTTAGCTCAGATGAAAATTTGAATGACACCTTGAAGTGATCTAAAACTCTTTTATTTACACATCCAGTTGCCTGGGAGGCCCCTCGGCATCACGTTCAGAATGTAGCAATGCTTGGAAACACGTTAGACTGAGAGATGCGAGCTCTCTCTCCTCCACCCCAGCATTGGCAGAAAATCTGGACCAGGGAGTGAGAATTGAGCTAATAGAACAATAAGAAAGCACGAAAAAGGCAGATGGCCAAGCCAATCATAAATGACACTTCTTTGGTACTTTTGTGTATTATTCAACCAAGTGTTACTGATACAGAGGTACAGCAAAATCCATATATTTGCCAAAATTTAGAATTGTAACCAAGGCAACCATAATTGCCCATTACTCATTACCTTCTTATTTCTTTATGTTTGAGCCAAAGACATGAAGTGGATCTCATTGCAGAGTCTTGGGCATCTGGGATGTTGTGGTAAAAAGATGTAATCCTTCTATCTGTGATGTCATCAGCTTCAAGGAACTTGAAAGCTAGAAAGGTGCGTGGACAAGGAGCAAGGCAAAGGGAAAAGAGACTAATGGCTTTTTAATCCTTTGGGACTTCCTTGCCTTAAACATCGTCTTTCTGTGCTCATCACTCAGAAGTGTTATTGCATTTCCTGTAAGTGTTTGAAGCAAAGGCACATGTGCTCAGGGTCACAGCCTCAGTGTGGATTAGTCACCTGTCCATCTTCTCTCCTCCTCTTCTATGGGACAGTCCCTGCATTCTGCAGGGATTTGCTCTCTGGGGCAGTGTCACCATGTTAGCTGTTGCTTTGATGGTTGTGTATCAGTCCCTCTAGTGAAGGAAACAGAGGTAGAGAAAAAGGAGATCCTCGAAGGGAAAGCAATACCGAAGACCTCACCTTTCGCCACTGCTGCGATGCTTGTCCATGTATGTGAAGTCTTTATTTTGATGCATCTTTCTAACTGTGGCCTAGAGTTGAGACTTGCAGATCAGAGGCGATCAAATGTGGAGGTACAATAATAAAGTAACATCACACGCTTCGCTCCATTATTTAGCTTTATTGAATTTTCCCTTATTCTTTCGGCGTCAGCTGTATAACAGCTTTCTTTGAGAAACTCAAAATCCTCTAAAGGGTTAATTTCATGCTGGGCTGACTGTTAAGGTCTGACCTGCTTTAGGGGTAGACTAGGTGTCTGCCCAGGGCCTTTGTTCCACTCAGGTGGTGTTCCAGCCTAGGAGCTCAGCACTCTCTAAAAAAGAGCACGGTTTTCTGCTGAGGATTCATCAGAAAAATGAACATGGTAATTGAATTGGGGATTTAAAAGGATCACGAGGGAAACAAGCACATTCAGCTGTTGCTGTCATAAGGGATTCTGTTACTGTGCAGTATGAAAAGCAGTCGTGTATCACGGTGGAATCTTTAGCAAATGCAGGCCTCTTCCTTTTTTTTTTTTTTTGCCCTCATCAGTTTCAAGAGGCTGTCCATCATTACTGCTGAATCAGAGCAGGGGTTTGGAAACACTGAGTTGAAAATTGAGTCTCTCTGTGAGTGGCCATCATGCCTGTTCTGTGCTCATTGGATGTTGGGAAGAAGCCCTGGGCACCCCAGAGAATGTTCTAGATTTTTGGCATCTTGCCTTTGTATATACTTCATGAGGATAATGGTTTGAGGGGAAGATTTGAATGTAAAAAGTCTGTTTTTCTTTGTGGTGGGGTAGTCAGGACTCTCAAATCTGTGGATTCCTCCATTTGCCAGATGTAATACGAGGGGACTGCTCTAACACTCACAAGGAATGCCAGGCTTTGTCTTTTCCTCTAACAAAACTGAGACTCACTGGGACTCTTTCTGTCTTAGTATATGGGAATCTTCCTCTCTAGAAATTTTCTCAGACCATAACAAAGATTCTCTCTCTTAGTGCCAAAATATATGTGCTTTGTGTTTCCAAACCAGTGAATTCAAACCCTGTAGCTGTTATACTCTTATTAAATTTTGCTACAAGCATTTTCTTATCTTGTACAATACGGATTAATGCATGTTTATGACTCTTCAAATCAGGAAAAAACACTGTATGCCAAATAGTTTATATGTTTTCTTTTTAAAAACCCAATAGAAGCCTGAGAATACTTAGCCCTGTAAAGTATTGGCAACCACTAAGTCAGTCATGTTTGGGAAAAAAGACAGCTACTTAAACTTACCCAGTGGGTTTTTAAATTGATAAACAAGTGTATGAGCTGTCTGGAATCCAATTTTAATTTCGTAAGCATGAGGAAGGAAATAGGTGGTTGAGAAGGACAACTCTGGACTCCATTCCAAGTCTTGACATAGTTAACCTACTAAGTTTGTTATTTTAACTTTCCTGAACAAAGAGAATAGTCAGTGTGAGATGGTCAGAGGACCCACCTCAAGTTAATACACTCACAGCCCAGAGTGACGAGTGTGATCCTTTATTTCAGGACTTGGTACCCTTTGTCTACAAAGGGTCATATAGTAGGTGTTTCAGGCTCTGTGGGTCACACGGTGTCCATCCAGCTGCTCGACTCTACCGTGCAGGTGTGGAAGGGAGTGAGCGGGTGTGGCTGTGTGCCAGGGAAATCTTGTTCCCCAGAACAGAAGTCGGGCCAGATTTGGCCCTCAGGCCGTGGTTTGCAGCCCCCTGCTTTACTTAACCCATGCAGGCTTATGACAGGGAAACGTGTGATTCCCATTACACTTTTTGCAATGACGAGTGTTTTCTACGGAACCCAGGAGACTGTCTTCAAGGACTCCAGGTTAGGAATCATGGCAGGATGTATTACAGTGTTTGTGTATACGCCGTCTCCAACCTATAAAGCAAAGGAAACCCCCTGCACATGCAGATGGAGTTTGTTAAAAAGCCAGCAGTGTTCATGGAGATGATCTAATAGGGTCATTCATATTTGCTCATTTCAGAGTCAGTGAGAAATTAGGAGGAAAAAAACAAGAAGAGAATTCCCCACCGTCTTGAAGTGCACCACAGAAGCTGGCCAGAATGGTAGACGCTACTTGCCAGAGTCCTCAGGCGTGTTCGACTCTGTCCTTGGTAGTACTTGATGAGGAATGGCACTGTTTTGTTCAGCTCCATTCTGGGTCTTCCTGATAGAGTTTTCTGACGTGGGGTTGTGTTATTAGGCCTTGTCAATGTGTCGCCTAATATGATGTAAGAGCGAGTGATGGTTTCTGCAAATTGTAGAGAGAGAGAAATGAGCCACCACAAGTTCCTTGCTTCTCTTCCTCAGTAATCACCCCAATGTGATCAAACACTGTGACATTTCCAACGAGCCAGCCACTTGCAATGTGGAGGCAGTGAGCAATGTTTCTGCCACCCCTTAAGTGCCCTCAGCCAAGAAAGACAGAACTGAAGTAGTTTCGTGTGAGGGTTCTCAATCATGGGACGGGAGAGGTGCACTGTGCCGTCAGCAGCACAAGCAGAAAATTGCTCTGAAGTCTTCATTTTATGTGAAATGTGAGGCTCTTAAGAGTCTCTGATTCCGGAAGGAAAGATCTGTTATGTTCATTTAGCGACATTTTCTTCACTTCCGCTGGTCAACGCACACACACACGCACAGTCACACAAAGCAAGAAATCTTTAAGCTTGCTGTTCACATGAGCCAGTAACAAGTTCATGAGTGAAACATTTTGCTGCGTTGTTAAAAAAGGCATACGCATAGAACTGGTTTCATCTCGTGATGTGGTTAGAGAAAACCCAATACAAGATGCCTGGCACAGTCTATTCCCCTATTTCCAGGAAGCATTAAAAAGAATTAAAGACAGGCAATGCTTTCTAGCCTGGGCTAGAGCTGGCTTCCCTCTCCCGCTCCCTCTCCCTCTCCCTCTCTCCCTCTCTCCCTCTCTCCCTCGCCCCCGGGCGCGCGGGCGCGCCGG
>JAKSZT010054202.1:12582300-12633760 GCA_026826555.1 Tolypeutes matacus
TCCCCCCTCCCTTTCTCTCTCATTATCTATATTGAGAATATTTATCTATTGCTCTATAACAAATTACCCCAAAACTTGGCAGCTTAAAAACAAAAAACATTTATTATTTTGCATGGTTTCTGAGGGTCAGGAATTTGAGTAGCTTAGCTCCATCAGGTCTCTCACGAAGCTGCAGCACAGATGTCAGTCAGGACTGACGCCATCTGAAGGCTCATGGGTTGGATGATCAGCTTCTACCATGGCGCATTCTATGACAGCTGGCAAGTTAGTGCTGCTTGTTGGTGGGACGCCTCAGTTCCTTGCCACCTGAACCTCTCCACAGTGATTCTTGAGTGTCCTTATAACATTGCTGGCCTCTCCCAGAACAAGTGATCCAAGAGAGAGGAAGGCAGAAGCTGCGATGTCCTCTATGACGAAGCCTTGGAAGACACAATTCTGTCATGTTCTCGATATCCTGTTGGCCACACAGGTTGGCTGCCCTATTTGGTTGGGAAGGAACTACAGAGGGCTATGAAGACCAGGTGGTGGGAATCACTGGGGGCCGTCTCAGAGGTGGGCTACCATAGCCAGTTGCTTGAAAGGTTCCTCTTTGTAACTCTCTGTCCTTAATTCTCGTTTGTGTGGAGATGGAAATGCCAGTAGAGACTTTTTCTAACCTTGTGAAGGCCATAAGGGCTTGAATCTCAGTGTATATCTGGCAGGCTCGGAATGATTATGATTATTTTTGCTATTGATAACAGCTGTTAGATACACTGGCTGGATGCTGTAGTGGATGCCTTTTATCCAATATTTAAAAATTCTCTTACAGGGTTGCAATTACATGTATCTAGATTTTCCTTTCTTGTTAGTGTCCCAACTGGTCTTATTGACTCAAATCTTCCTTCATGTAAATTTCCTACATGGAATCAGTATTAGTTATGATAGGTTGAACTGAGGCTTAAAAAGAAAAGACCTAAAAAGGTGTAATTCACAAGCACAATAGAACTTACTTTTTCACTCATGTCACAGTTGAAGATGGGTATTCCTGGTCAGTGAGTGACTTTTCTTCCTGCAGTGACTCAAGGACGCTGGCTCCTTCTATCTTATAGTTGTGCCATCTTGAATGCTAAATTATCATCTACATCTAGTTTTGGAAGGGATAGTAGTAGGGAGGAGACATCACCACCCACACTCCACTGGGAGTCACGAGGCAATGGCTAGTGCAAGGCAGCTGGGAAATGTGATGCCCCATGAGGAAGCTGTCCAGATACAGCTGTATTCTCTAGAAGGGGCATTGGGATGGGTATTGATAGACAAGCAACCATCTCTACCTGAGAGTCCAGACTTCAGAACTTGGCCTACCTTGGAATTGTCACATTTTATGAGAATTGAATTTGTATCTGTGAAACTTTGTCACGAAAGCCAATGTTGCTGCAAATTTAAAATAACGTGATCCCCAACCACATAATGAAAATTTCAGCAAGAATCACGTAATTCCAAAGTTGGTGGTCAAGTGCATTGTAAACTCTTTATAGTGATGACAGTTTGGCTTTTAAACAGAGATGTCCACCATCCCTTTTTTTCAAGGTTTATTTTAGAATTGAGTGAGGTCTTCAAATAGCAACCCTTCTGTGGGAAGCAGTCTTGTTACGACAGTGCCCGTAGACTGATATTCAGTCACTAGTCCTAGTAATACTTAACTTGCATATCTAAACCACCTCTTTTGTCCCTGTGTTAACACGGTTATTATCCCGTTTAGATATTTCCGAGTCCTTGTTGCTGTCTTCGCTGTTTTCGTCAGCAACCACTAAGCCTCCACCTCCCAGGGCCAGGTGTTGAACCAAGTGCTCTGCTTGTCCGTTATCTCATTTAATCCCCTGAAATCCGTATGAGGTAAGTACATCGCACTCGTTTTTTTTTTTTTTAAAGGAGGTACTGGGCATTGAACCCAGGACCTCGTACATGGGAAGAGGCACCCAACCTCTGGGCTACATCCACTCCCCATCACCCTCATTTTAACAGGAAACTAATTGAGGTTCAGAGGTTAAGGCACTGTGAGTTGGATTTAAACATCTTCTGTCTGGTACAAAACCCTTGTCCTTTCTTCTACCCTTTGGTATGTGCTCTACGGTGTACATCAGACTAAGTACGAGATACTGAGTATATTTGACCCTTTGGTCTCATATCTGTAGGCTAAATTATATCACACTTTTCTTGATTCTTCAACCATCCCATGGAAGTGTCTTCCCACTCCTATTAAAAACATTCCTAGTCCCAAAAATGGCTCCCTCACTTCTGAACAGAGGTATTTTCCATCACGTGGTGCCTTTGCATGCTCATAAATGCTTTAAATAACCTTCCTCCCAACCTTTCTTTCAAAATGTGTTGCCTTTGTGAATAAGTTTACAAACATCTTGATGAAAATAGAGCACAGGCAATAACCATTTTGGCCATATAGAGGAGAATCCAATCTCCTGCAATACAGGGTGGAAGGACTGGTGAAGGCAGCTTAGAAAGGCTACAGCTATAATCAGCTTTAGCACAGCTTCTCATTCCATCCCATCCTACCAGCTCATTGGTAGACTGGTAAATGAATGCAGCTGCTGCAGAACACGGCAAACAAACCGCTGATGTCTTCCACAGTACTTTTCTTGGTCTAGCCTCATGGAAGTGGTCTTCCAAGAGTGATGTGAACAACAAGGTTTCAAGCCAGACAGCTCTGGGTTGGCATCCTGGCCCAGAAACTTCATTTCCAACTGGAGTGGGGAAGTATCTGATATAGGTTAGGGATGCTGAGGACATTGGGCTAAGCCTGTGGAGGTAAAAAGGAGACAGCATATATGAAAGATATTTAGAAGGTGGATCTGACAAGAACTTGTTTTGAATTACTGGAAAAATAACAGTGAGGGAGGAGTTAAAAATGCCCCTGAGATGTCCCAGCTTGGGTACATAATGATGTTATTGAATGGGGAAGGAACATTGGAAAAGGAGCAGGCTGGTTTTGGAGAACGTACTGAGTTTAGTTTTAGATATATAGCAAGTTGAATGGGCCTCTAAGACTTCCAAGGTTAGAAATTCAATTCTGGAGGCCAGGAGTGAGGTTGGTTGAAGGTACAGTTACAGAGTAATAATGGAACTCAGCTTAGGGCAACTGTTGTGTTGGAAGCCAAAAATGAAGGGGCAGGTGTTAAGAAGGAACCAGGAGCGAGTGGCATTCTGGAGAGGGCCGAGTATCAAATGCTTTATAGAAGTCATGCAGAATGGAATAGAAACAGTTGATTCTGAATCCAAATTTACTTTAATTTGCTATGTCTCTGACATATCCCCTCTTTTTGAGGTACCCTTGTCTAATTTCCTTGTATCTGAGCCATTACATCTAATATTCCATTTAATCTTGTGCAAATAACAAGTCAGTTCCTAAAATAAGTTTCCAAAAATTAAATAACTTCTAAATTATTTTTCTTACTGCAGAGATAATATATGCTTATTATGGGAAAGATCAGAAAATAATGATAGGTAAGAAGAAGAGGAGGAAAACTCTCATAACCCTACTATCCATGGTTATATTGCAAGGTCTTATTATATATTTTTCTAGACCATTACTTTTAGACACACACAGACACACAATTAACATAAACCAGAACACTTTGTATATTCAGTATTACAGACTACTTTCTTAAATATCACAATATCCTGTATCATAAAAATATTTCTGTTAGTAAACCCCCAATCCCAAAGCATTACTTTTCTTGGGTGAATAACATTTTACTTAATGTACATATAATTTAAAAATTGTTTCCTTAGCGTTGGACACGTAGATTGCTTCTAATTTTTTCCAATTGTAAGTAGGGCTGTGGGGAATATCTTTGTAGGTAAATGTTAGTACATTTTAGTAGGTAAATGTTACTGTGAGTCAATACCTTTAGGATAAATGCTTAGAATGGAATCACTGGGTCGTTCTGTACTGTTTTTTTTTTTTTTTTCCTGTGTGTGTGGTTTTTTTTTTTTTTATTTTAACAATTTATTGAAGTATATCATTCATACATGAACATACATAAAAAATAAGTGTTTAGTAAACATCATGAACTTACAAAATAAACATGCATAACATCATACAGGGCTACCACACATCACCCCGCAAAAAACACCCTGCATTGTTGAGAAACATTTGTTAACAAATCATGAAAGAGCATCCTTAAAGTATTACTACTAACTATAGTCCGTGTCTTCCTCCCTATACATTTTTTAAAAGGATTTATTTATCTATTTACTTTTATCCATTTTTACCCCCACCCTTGTTTTTGCTGTTTCTGTGTCCATTACCTGGACAACTCTGTGTCTGTTTCCTGCCCTCTCTTCTCATCCTTCTCCTCCTGTCTTCACTGGGATTCGATCCTTGGAACTCCGATGTGGGAGGGAGGTGTCCTACCGCCTGCGCCACCTTGGTTCCTGTTTTTTTCGGTGCCTATCATCTTGGCTCTCCGTTGTGTCACTCGTCTGTTATGTTATCATCTTGCTGCATGGCTCGCGGGGCCTGGGGGGCTGAGAGCTGCTGTCAATTGGACACCCAGATTTCTCTGAGGCTTTGCTATGGACTTCTGTTATTCTCCTTGCAGCAAATATGAAGGTGTCTCTCTGCTCTTCTCTGCACTTAACTTGTTCTCATGATACAGAGGGTTTCCTGAGAAGCTACCAAAGGGTTTGGAGGGTTAGGTTATAAAAGGAGAGCCAGAAGCAAAGGCCACAAAGAACAGTGGCTCAACTTGAACAGTTCGATAATGCATTTCCAATAAAGGAAGAGCTCATCCCTGAAGGAGGATCAGCTGCTGGTCTCTGAAATCAGGAAGAGAAGAAACAGGTTAAATCTCTAGGGTGGGTAATTTAAGTCATTTCCTAGTGGTGTAGGCTATTTAGCTTTGAAATGTGTTCCTGGGGCGAGCCGGTAGAGTCTTCTGGAGACCTTTAAGCCTTCTTAGAATCTCTTTTGGCAGAGATGGCTAAGTGGACTTGTGTTAGAATGAGCAGCTCCTCTCTGTGACCTTTTCTGGCCTTTGCTAAGCCTATCAAGTTACTCTCTAGCCTGGGAGATGTGCCATTACCCAAGGTTCATTGTACTTAGTTCAGGTAATTGTCATTTTAAGCTTGTTTTCTGGGTGTGCTTGTGTGAATCAATCTATAGAATAGATTGAAATTTGAAGTTATTTTTCTACTTCAGTTCCTTTGTCTCTGAATAGTGCTTCTGTGGGAGAAGAGCTCAGTGTTATTTATTGTTGCTACTTTTATTTTCTTATTGTTGGAAGCTTTCTCTATCCATACAAATTCCAATTCTTTATGAAAGGTCACATGTAATCTGTATATCCAGGGTTACTCTTAAATGACATCATTTTCAACCTCCTGCAAAAATCACTTCAATTCTAATCTGCTTTTCCATTTCTTATATTTTGGGCTTTTCTTTAGAAATATTTCCCTGTTTGCTCTTTCTTTGGGGCTAAATGCCTGAAGGAGGAAGAACAGGAGGGCAGCTGAATATTCTTTTTTCTTAAATAAAATATCACAGAGGGTGCCTGAGGAGATTTAGACCTCAGGAAACTAAAATGAACATTTTAATTCACTCTTCTGGGACAAGTTTACTTATTTATTTTTTTGGCCCTTTTGAGCCACTTCTTTCTTTCCTTTAAGTATTCTGTCAGTGAGAACACATATAATTTTCTAGAGCTACAATGATGGCAAAATGTGATTAATAAATGAAGAGCGTAGGGGTTTTGAATCAGGGAAGTATGACCATATCATGTTGGATTTTCAGTACTGACACCTTTATTGAGTTGTGGAAACATATTTAAAAGACACCCAAGTTCTTCATCATTGTTGAATTTCACGTGAAAATATGAACGAGGACCCTCCCCCCGATTATATTTCTTTCCAACCCTGAGGTGGGAGTTTGTGATGTGCTTCCCCTGACAATTAACTAGCGGCCAAAGCGCTATGCATCCTTGCTTAAAATAATATTGGTTTCACCAATATTTTATCTGATGACTTCCCCAGGGGTAAACACCCAAAGTGCCTCCAACTCCCAGCTATGGTAATGGAGCATTGTATGTAGTCAAGGTTAAATTACCGGGTTATAGGGTATAAACATGGTAGATGTTAATAAAAACAGCCATGTTGCTTTCCAGAATGGCTGCATTTTCCTATCTTTTATCAAAAATGCAAGCAGGTTTATGAGAAACACATGAAAACCATTCTTACCATCTCTTGAATTGTCCTTCTTTTTAAATTGCCCACCCTAAGGGCTTTAGTTGCATTTCTCTTACTAATGGTAAATTTGAGCATCTCTGGTTGGTTTTCCCCTCCTGTGATTTTTTTGTTTTGTTTTGTTTTTGCTAATGGTGTGGTAGAGGTTGGAAGCTGCTCTACTTCTTTGTAGTTTTCTTATCTATCTAAAGGAGTCTGCAGTTAATCTTATCAGTAGCTTACTCTTAGGAGGGACAAATTACTAGTAGGGTGTGTTTGTTTTTTTTAATATACTTTTTTATTTTTATTTTTTAGAGCTGCTTAGATTACATAAATATTAGATAAAAAATAGAGGGGATTCCCATATGCCCCTCCCAAACTTTCCAACATTAATAACATTTCATGAGTGTGGTACATTTGTTACAATTGATGAACACATTTTGGAGCATCGCCACTAAGCGTGAATTATAGTTTACATTACAGATTACACTCTCCTGCACAATTTTGTAAGTTATGACAAGATATATAATGGCTTGTATGTCTTGCAGTGCCATTCAGGACAATTCCCAAGTCCCGAAAATGTCCCCAGATTGCACCTATTTTCCCCTCTCCCTCCCTTTAGAACCTCTGGTGGTCACTGCCTCCACATCAGTGATAAAAGTTCTTCCACTGCTAGAATAACATTAAATCTGTAGTAGAATAACAATGTCTACCCTAGTCCATCGTTCCTTCCCCAATCCTGAGGATTCTGGTGTGCTGCTGCCCACTCCACCTCTAATTGAGGGGGGGGTCTTATTCCATGAGGCAGATGGATGGGACTCTCTTGCTTGCAGTTGCAGACTCTCTCTGTTCCTTGGGACGGTCGTTGTCCATCATCATCATCTCCTTGTTAGTTGTCCTGGGTGAGTCCAATGAACTGGACACCTATTGAGGTGTTGCAGCTCTTCATAGGTTCAGGGCCCAGCTGGTACATGGACAGTAGTAGAGTGTTTTTCTTCCACATCCCCAACCCCCACGAGTAAAGACTTTGTTATCACCAGTTTCTAAGAGTGGGGCAAAGCAGCCATCCCATTGGGGGTAAGAAGCTTGGCACTAATAGTAGAGGTGCTAGTCTGGGAGTCAGGGAGCCTGACTTCTTACATGGCCTGCTGCTAATTAAGACTTTGTCCTTTCATTTTGTCATGTTTAAAATAAATAATAGGAATACATACTTCCAACTTGTATTCAAAGAAACATCTAGTATCAAGGATTAGAAAATCACCTTAAATTCCCCTAAATGTTCTGACCGTATTCAAATGTCACTTTTGAAATTATAGAACAAGTCTAAATTTTGCTGTTTCTGTGAAAAAACTGGTTTTTACTTACTACATTCCTGGTTGTATTTTTCTTTGCTCTAAAATGCCCAGAGAAGGGAAAGAAAGAGCTCACTCCGAAATAGAAAGAGAATGGGAGTGTTCCAGGGGCCATTGGCAGGGTGATGTAAAACTAAATATTGATTCTGGGTGAAATCAGCAAATTGTCATAAAGGAATTATCTGGTAAAAAAATATTTTTGCCTAAATCAAGAAGAATTCAAGGGACAGCTGCCTTTCATATTGTGGCCTGGAAGATTCTGGTATCAGCTCTGGAATTTGGCTATCTAAAATTTGGGAAGCCTGAAGATAAACATTAGAGGAAATCAAAGCTCCAACATACTAAAATATTTTACTTATGATTCACAACACTAAAAAAATTAGTTCTTGCCAATATATTTTGTACCAGCCTTTTCTTCTTGCAGAGAATTCTTGCATCTCATGCACTGTGATAATGTTTAGGTTATTGCTTGTATTGACAGTTGCCATTAACTATATCTAGTTTATGCCAGAGATTGCAAATTAAACATAAAAGAAGTAGGAACAGACAAGAGAAGTATGTTAGAAGCATTTTATAATATATCAGAAGTAGCAAGGACACATCATTAATACACACACATTTTATTTTATTTTATTTTATATTTTAAATGGAGTCATCAAAACATACTCTTCTGCAACTTACATTTTCACTTAATCACATATTATGAATATCTTTCCAAGTAATCCCATCATAGATTTGCCTTACTATTTATTCATTTGATGTATATACTATAATTTGTTCAACTATTGCCCTATTTAGGGCATTGCCTATATATTTTTTGCTTTCGGGAAGAGTGCTTCGGTAAACGTAAGTACACAGCGTATCTTTAGGTAGTCATGCTAGTGTTTCTGTAGGGTAGATTATAACTGTGAGATTGCAAAGTCACAGAGTTTGGATATTTAATGTGTTGGTAGTGATTGTCAAATTCCCTCCAAAACTGATGTTCCAGTCTTTACTCCTCCTGAGAAATAGTGCCTATTCCTCACATATTTGCAGTTATCCAGCATTATCAATATTTTTAATTTTTGTCAGCCCATAGACTTTAATTGGTATCTGGACGTTTCCGGTTCAAGATGGTAGCCAGATCATATGTATCTAACTCTTCTCTATTCCATTAAAAGGGAAAAAATACTTTAAAAACAGTAAATCCATAAAATCACTGGAGAACCTCTAAAGGTATCATCAGCAGCCAGAAAGTTTGTAGAATTTGTGGGAGATAGAAGACGGAGGTGATTGGACTGATGGAGAAAGCTCTGCATAAAACACAATTCAGAGCACTGTCAAGGCTGGGGCCAGCAAAAAAGCTAGAGTGCGTTAGCCCGAGGAAGAATCCTCTACAGCGGAAAGCAAAAGTGAGTGATGGAGAGAAAAGTACCCGGCTCTGATAGCACTGTTTGTAACCATCCATCTGGCCCTATCTGAATTTAACACTACCCGATGGACGTCTCATTAAGAACCACTTAGTTTGAGATGGGTTTCCATTACTTGGTGACTGAAAGTCCTGATAATACACTTAATATATTCTGGGGGAATTCTAGCACTCTGATGATCCACAGAAGATCCTAAAAGCTTCCAAAGAGGAGTAAGAATTAGAGTGCCATCATGCCTTTTGTAAACAACACTGAACGGTAGAAGACAAGGAAGCAGTGTCTTCAGAATTTTGGTGGAGAAGGTTTTGAAGCTAGAATTCTATGCTTAGGCACACTATCAATAAAGCATGAAGGTAAAATAAAAATGTTTTTGGATGAGTAGGAATTCAGGAAGTTTATAGAAAGATTGTAAAAGGAGGTACGTTTCAGCATTGTGAAAAAGGAGTAAGCCTTAGGAGAGCTGAAGGAAGCCAGAAAGAAGGTCAGTTGGAGTGGACATCCAAAAAAATCTCCTTTAATTGGAAATGATTTAAGGACAATGAATTCTTAATCACTCCTCTTGGTGCTCCAATGAGTAATATTTACCCATTTATAAAAATTAGAAATACTCTTTATTGGTTTCCCATTTTTAGAATCAGCCTACATGGACAGACTTAACAATCTAAAGGTAAAATAAAATGTGTATGCTTCAGAGCGCAGTGAGTACAACAGGGGCCCAGGTGCTGTGCTTTAAATGATTTCAAAATAAATATAGCTCCTCTGAGTGAAATCTTGTGGAATTGGGATCTGAATAGAGAAGTGACTTTGAGTCCACCTGAGGAACAGGGAAGAAGGAAGATAAGGGACACTTCAGTCGGGCATGCTGAAGCAGCCTCCTCAGAGGAGGACTTAGGTGTGGCCAGGCTAACCGGTTCAGACTGGCTGGGGACCCCATGGCTGCGACCAATGCTTGCCTCTTTAGGAAACCATTTGGACCATCATGTCATCCTCCTTCTCTCTTTCCCTAGCACCCTTCATTACCCAAAAGTCAATATGTAGTTTTATTGTTGAAGTGGTTTTGGTCAGAAAACATAATGGATTCACTTTTCTGGGAAAGAGGTTCATATGTGGTAAAAGGATGTCTTTTTAATGGACTGATACTAGCATCTTAAATATTTGAAAAGAAAAAGGGAGAGAGAAAACTGAAATGTTCCACTTGAATTTTCCACATTTGAGATTGGTGTAAAAGGGCTTAACTTCTTTTCAGAGAAATGAATCTAATTCTTAAAGTACATAAACATAGAAAAGAAAAACAAAAAAATGCGAATTGGTCATTAAAGGAGGAAAGTTCAGTATTTTTTTGAGTGTATGACAAAAGCTTATATTCCCAAGAATAAACATTTCTAATGATGTCCAAAGACCACAGGGCAAAAAGAAAATGGGCTAGTAAAGACTTTTTAATAGTACAAAATAGCCAGGGAGAAATAAAGGCAGCTTTAAGGTTCTATGTATACCATACAGACTTGACTTTTTGAAAACTGAAAAATTCAGCCTAAATATTGGGTTGGTTTTTTTTTTTATACCATAGTAAATATCTTGCTCTAAGTCATTTCTTCTTCACAATTGGCAACACATAGCTATCATATGGTTTCTCTGACTTCAGCTGTCACAAGGTAAAGGAAATACGAAATTTCAAGAACATGGAATGAACCCCATATTACAGGCCAGGTTTGGGCAAAGAAGAAGGAATAGAATCATCTTCAGGAAGCAACTAGAGAAGAACCCCAGAGCTGTCCTACTGAGAGCATTCACTGAATGTCACCAAGGGACAGCTTTATAAAGCCTACATGTGTGATGTAAGAATTATTAATTAAGGTGGGAAAGGAAGAAGCACAGCAAATATTTTTGAAGTTGATATATAAAAAAGGAACGATCTAAGAAGCCTACTTCTAGAAAGGCATTCATCCAAAAAGAAAAAATGATCAGTAAAATTCTTTTGAAAGAGGGAAGTAGATGTAGCTCAGTGGGTGGGCACCTGCTTCCCATGTACGAGGCCCTGGGTTCAATCCCCCATATCTCCTAAAAAAAAAAAAAAAAAGTCTCTGGGAAGAAAAATGACAAAACAGAAAAAGCTTATGAGGCTCTTAATCTGTATGTGTTAACATTGATAGGATAACGATGGTGAAAATGTTTGTAAGGCAAATCATTCTGAAGGCTGATTTATAAGTAATTCTTCCTAAAATAATTTTTTGGAAACCTCTGTTAGTTTCTGACTCCCCAGATGAACAAACATATCAATAGACATAAAATTAATTTACACCAAAGTGCTTGAAATCTATTGAGAGAAGGGGGCCATACTCAAAATAATAGCTAATATTTTGAGAGTCCTCATTCTGTGCTCAGCCCTGTCCTGTGTTAACTGCTCTTGATGTATCATATTCTCATGACAGCTTTATGGGATAGGTGGCCATTGTACAGATGAGAGGTTAAGCAACTGGCCTAAGAGCTTACTTTACTACTAGGAGTAGACTTGGGTTTTGAACCCACATCTTCTTAGCTGGGAGCCGTGCCCTGAATTCCTCTGGTACTATGATGGCATTACTGCTGCTAAAATTATGTTATAAATAACATTTTCACTCAATAAACTGGCATTTTGCTGATGCTTTACATTATAAGCTTGTAATCTCAAGGGATTACATTTCCTTTCATCTCAGCATCAGATAAAATTGTAGTTAATCAATACATATTAAACTAATACTGTGATTTACTGAGCACTTAATGTATGCTGGGTACTGCACTTTACATGTATCATCTCAATGAATTATCTTGTCAACCCTGGGAGGCATGAAGGAAAATGAGTAAAGAAGCAAGTCAGAGACATACAACCTGGGTTCAGATCCTAGCCCCATCATTTATTTCCTGGGTCTCCTTGGGAAGTTGTTTTTTTTTTTTTTAAGATTTATTTTATTTATTAACACCCCCCCTCCATCATTCTTTGCACTCATTGTCTGCTTGCTGTGTCCATTTGCTGTGTGCTCTCTGTGTCTGCTCATCTTCTCTCTAGGAGGCACCGGAAACTGAACCTGGGACCTCCCGTGTGGGAGAGAGGCACTCAATCGATTGAGCCACCTCCGCTCCCAGCTTTGTTGTCTCTCTCATTGTGTTTCTTTTTGTGTTTCCTTGTTACATCAGCTTGCCATGCCAGCCCATTGCGCCAGCTCTCTGTCTTGCTTGTCTTCTCCAGGAGGCACCGGGAACTGAACCCAGGACCCCCCCCCCCCCCATGTGGTAGGCGGGAGCTCAATTGCTTGTGCCACATTTGCTTTCCCTTGGGAAGTCTTTTAACTCACCAAACCTCATGTGCCCCATCTGTAAAATGAGTATAATTATACTATCTTCATCATAAAGCAGTGAGGTTTAAATTGCTTATCAGAATAATGTCTGGAACGTACTAAGTGCTTAAATGTTTGCTTTTTAAAATTATTCCAATTTGTAGATGAGAAAACGGTCTCAGAGAGGTTAAATAACTTGCCCAAGGTCCTTAATTCTTACGTAGCAAAGCTAGGATTCTCATCTATATCTGCTTCAAATATTGGTGTTTGCTCTTAGCCCTCTGCTGTAATGCCATCGCAGTGTTTGGCCTCACAGCTCTGCTTTCTGAGAATCATTCAGAGAGCTTTCCCCCCCCTCTTTTAAACTCTAGCACGGACAGCCAGTGCTGACTGTATGACACAGTGACACAGTGCTTGGGCATGTCAAGGTTAAGTCAATGAATGAGTTAGGAAATAAACATTTCCAGGTGACCCATTTTTAAAGATTGAATTTAAAAGCTCTTTCTATCCAAAGGAAACAGAATCAAGTGGAACTGCCCTGTTTTGCTCAAATATGGCCCATCTATTTGAAGAAACATTTAGAATGCTTTATTGCTAATGGCGGCTTGTTCAAAAATGCATAACCTTAAAAAAGGGAGCAGGGCTTTTAGTTTTAGTGACTTAGAGCTAAAAAAAAGCAGACTTCATATCCAAAGTGCAAAATAGCTTAAAGCATGTCCTGAAATGTTCATATTTAGGGGGCTCTCTTTGTAAAGAGCTCTTTATAGGTGAACTACATGACCTTAGGGTTTTCTTTTCTTGCTTTTTCTAATGCTTTGGGAAATCAGAGACCATGAATTGTGTGTAATTATGTACATTTAACTAGAAGGAAAAGTCTCTAACTCAGCCAATGGCAATGTCTAGAATTTCCTGCTGGGTGTCTCATCCCAGGATGGCATTCATTTTGTGAATTTGCTATATTCTGGACCCAGTCCCTGTCAGCTCAGAAGACTCATTTGTCAACAACTAGTGGTTCGTTCTCTCAGGTTTGGACTCAGAGTATACAAACCCCTGACCCTAAAGTGTAAAACCAGAGAGCCAACTGATGAATGGGCTCCAAACCCTACTTGCCAGAGGGGTAGACACTTGCCTCCTGCCAGCCCCTTGTCTCTGGGTACGCACGGACGACAAACTACGGCCAGGTGGTTACGTAGGATGGAAACAGCCAAGAGGAGCGAGTTTTGTGATTTGAGTATTCAGCAAGCCCGTCCACTCCATGAGAGTGGGTTTCCCAGGTGGATTCAGTATTTTAACTGTCCCCTAACCCGTGCTTGGGGTGGACGCTCTAACTCGGCTTTGAGTGACCTCAGGAAGTTACTTGGCTCACTGGGCCTCAAGTTTCTGACCTATCAAAAAGGTCTGAGTAAATGGTTTTGCGGAGGCTCATGTGTGAAACCGTCATCTTCTTCATCGAGGCTTCCATTGACCCACAGCCTTCTTTCTTCACACAGAAGCCATTCTGTCTCTTTAAAATGAGTTTACACACCTTTGATTTTAAAAGATTAACTTTCAGAGGTAAACATTTCCCCTGACTTCCAAGATCTTGTAGGTTACAAGTAAAGAAAATGATGATAATGGGGCTTTTAAAAAAGAGCGTCCACATAATTAAGTTAAAAATTGTTTAGGCTCCTTCCTTGTTGATAAAACACGTAACATTCTGCCAAAACTTTGTCCTATCTATGTAAACCATCTATTTTTAACTTCCCTGTGGTGCTTTGGGTTTTAGCCTTTTCCTTAACTATTTGTGTTCAGATAAAAAAAGCATTGCTTTTTAAAATTATTTTTGACAAACATATTTCACTTTACTGTGGAACAGAGAGCACAAATTAGCTTGCTTCTTCCCCTTCCATATTAAAGGCTGCATTTGCTGGGAACAAAGAATGGGGAACAAGAGGGGTCTTTCTACCACAAAGACCGTTGGTAATAGAGAGTAGATGTGGCTCAAGCAGTTGAACTCCTGCCTCCCACCTGGGAGGTCCCAGGTTCGGTTCCTGGTGCCTCCTGAAAAAAACAAAAACAAAATAACAAGCAAAACAAATGATAAAATGAACTCAGGGAAGCTGATGTAGTTCAGTGGTTGAGTGCTGGCTTCCCACATATGAGGTCCCAGGTTTAATCCCTGGCCCCTTGTACCTTAAAAAGAAAAAAGAAGACCAATGGTAATAACTAACACCCGCTCCAAACCATTACTGCATGTGCATTATTTAATTCAACTGCCTTTTGGCTTTAGCTTTTTATTAGAAAACAACATTTTCCCTCTTGGCCTCAGACTGTACTTAGAAACCATTATTCCCCTGTTTTGGGTCAGACATTTGCTAGAGAAGCGTATTTTCCAATCTCTTTCAGGAAAAAGAAAGCTGTTACCTATGATAATGTGTAGTCAGGCTCATAATTTAGTATTTTATTTTGAGCATTTGGCAGCCATTTACTTGTTTTCATTTAAATCGAGGCGTTAGAGTTTCAAGGTAAATCATTTTCATGTTATGAGTTTTGATTTCCCAGTGTTTCCCCTTGATGTTTCGGTGAAACGTGTTCTCCTAGATTAGTACAAAAATCAGGCACCAATGCCTTGGTATTAAATAGCACACAGCTGTATTAACTTTTTATGAGGTGAAGCTGAGCTGCAGAACATTATGTGTGGATTTTGGAGAGGATTGTTTTTGCCTGGTGAGTTATGATGCCTAGGTTTTTGTCTACAGTACTAGAGTTGGGTTGATTGGATTAATGCATTTTAGACATATCAGCCTGAATTATAAAGGAGAGAAATATGTTCTCATTGCAAGCAATTCTTTGTAGGTAATAGTGTTAACGGTATGAGTTTTTTAAGCTGTTGAAACATACTCCGGATAATTGGAAAAGGCTTATATGCCTTGATTCCCTGGGATACTAATATGCATATCTCTAAAAGGAAATGGCAATATAATGGCCTTGCCAGGGCCGTCTGTAGTTGATGGGACACCAGCGCCATCAAATCACAGGCTGCCCTAAATATGATTAGGAGCTGTCACAATACATTTAGCCCTCATCGCTTAGAGGGAGAATCGGGCCAAAGGTCATTGTCTACAGCAAAGCGGGCAGTCAGTGCTTTTATTTGCACTAATGGTAAATGATAGTTAATGAAAAGCATTTATAAACCTTGTCCGAACCAGCGTTTCTCTGCTGAAAACGGTGGCTGGCTGTCTCGCGGAAGGACTGTAATTGCAAAATGGTTGACGCCATGGGATAGTAATTGGGCTTACAGCTTAATGAACTCTGTGTCCAGTAACTCATTTCCACATAGTGAGAAAGCAGGCTGAGCTAACGGCCTTCCCTGACGGGACCCCGGGCTCCTGCTTTGTCTAGGTGACCTTTGGCACTCTGAAATATTACCACCTTTGAAATGATGTGCCCAGCCTGAGGTCTCATACGTTTTGTTCATGGTTGACACATAGCCTAATGATGATTAATGGCCTTTTCAAGTGTACTAGTTGTTGAAAGGTCACTTAATCTTTACATACCAGTTTAATTAAAAAATGTATCCCTCCTACACACCTGGCATTTGTTTTGAGGGGAAGAGAGAGTGGCCACAAGTTGATGAGAAATAATTTATTTGGCATTTCTTCTCTTTTCTCAGGTGTCCATTTTAATCATTAAAAAACAATCTTTCCATCCATTGTACCTCCTTCCCACTAGTTGCAGGAAAGTTTCTTCTGGTAAAACCCAATTCCTGTAGCTTCTTGGATGGATTCCACTTCTTCACTCAACTGTTGGCTGCTCACCTTTACTTTCCTTTAAACCATGGATTTTTGAGTGACAGAGCAGTCACTTGTTTGAAGGACTAGTCTTACAATGAAATGTTTGTGAAGACTCTGAAAGGTCTGTAGGTAACTAGAAAATTGAGAGTGGTTTATACAGAAAAGTTAATAACTAACATTTATTGAGCATTGATTTTGTGCTATACCCTGACTTAGCTTTTGACATGCATTATCTCATGCAGTCTTTGCAAGAACACTATGATGCTATATTGTTTTTATCCCCAATGTACAGATGAGAAAAATGGGAAAGCAAGGTTAAGCAATTTCCCCAAAGTCAGGCAGCTAATAAGCAGGGTATGCCTAGCCTGTGTGGCACTTGAATACAAATTAGGAGACGTCTCTCACACAGGTGACTGGTGAAGTACAGGATGCTTGCACCCACTGCCGGGTGCCCTGATGCATTGCACAACCGTACAACCTATGTGGCAGCCCAGTTGCTGAGTGACAGATGCACAAATCCAAACTGTGGCAGTGGAGCAGTGCTGCCCAGTGGAAACAGAATGCAAGCCACATATGTCATGTTAAATTTTCTAGTAGTCCAACTTTAAAGAAAAAGTCAAAAGAAACAGGAGAAAACATTCTCATTAATACTTTTAATTTAACCTACTCTATCTAAAAATTATCTTTTCTACATGTAATCAATATCAGAATTATTGCGCTATCTTACATTCTTTTCATTTTCTGGCATCAGGTCTTGGAGATCCAGCGTGCGTTTTGTATTTATAGCACTCCTCCATTCAGACTAGCAGCATTTCAAGTGCTCGAAAGTCACACGTGGCTAGTGGTTCCTGTATTGAGCACTGAAGTTCTAAAGCCCCAATCTTAACCACCGCCCCGTATTGGTTCTGAAAGAATAAGCTGAATTCAATCAACCTATCCTCAGTTAATATCAACTTATTAGAAACAACTGGGTAGATCAGAAATTCCAAACATGGTTTCCTCTGGCTGCTCTCAGTGTAATGTGGAAGCTTTGTCTTGCAGGCAAGGGTATATCAGCATTGTTGAAATAGCCAGGCCTTGGTGATATGGAGCCTGAGTTCTATACGATGGATTCTGTGGACACTTTAGGTGCTATCTTTTGGCTGTTCCTTTTGTCCTTCTCATTTCAACCACAGGTAGGCAAGAAATGGAGTGGCAGTAAGACGCAAACCAAAGAATTTTCAACTTGTCATCATCTCTGGTAAGATTAATGTAGTCCAGAAGCTTCAAGACATTTTTGAACAACTGGTTCAAGGACTTTAAATGATATCTGTACTCTATTAAGTCAGATGGAGTTACTGGAAGAACAAAAACACAGGCTGAGCCCAGCTCTCAACTTCTTACAGTGCCTGCTTGCTTATTTAATGAATTGCATTTAAATGAATAGAATTTTTTCCCTTAAATAATCTACTTCATTCTTTGGTAATAGAGTATGAATTAGACTGAATGTCATCAGTCTATGACTGGTCATATCTTTTTGGAGAATGTTCAAGATTCTTTTGAAACTTTCTGGAAAGTGATGACATCACTTGAAAGGGTTTGTAGAGCTTTAATTACCAATTAATTACTGTGATTGCAGTCTGGGAAACCTGCCATCCAGTGGAGAGTGGTACTGGAGTGGCGGCCTGCTTTCCTTGAAGCAAGGACAGCTTTGAATAGTGTAGCATTTTGGGAAGATGATAGCCTTAGAATCTTAGGTTTTCTACGTGCTTTCTTGGTTTTCCTCTCAGTGACATGGGAGAATGACCCTACCTATGATTGTCATTAGGAACTAATGAGGATTTATGTAAGACATGCAGCTCTGTGCCCAACACAGAGCAGATTTCCATAAACTGCAGCCATCATCATTACTAGAACTAATTGGCATATCTTTTTGAGATGGTTATACTTTTCTTTCCTCAGAACCTAACTATTAACAATTATGGTTTATTGTTAACAAAAACCATCTTTTAGCACCCGAGGGTCATGATCCTGCTTCATAGTTTATGCTATTAGAAACACAATAACATTATTCCCAGAAAAGAATGTTTGAGAAGTTACCAGAATAAATTAAGAAAAGGTGATACCAATTATACAGAATTGTATTGGACAAAAAGTAGAGCTAAAAAACCAAGGACACACATATGCTTTCCTGTTAAAAACTTAAAAAAAAAAAAAGTGTTAAAAGTAAAAGTAATTATGATCTCTTCCTTTTTCCATTCCATAGCCTCCCTCCTGCTCTCCCTTCCTCCCTTCCTTCCTAGGAAATGGATTAAGTTACTGGAAGGTTTGGGCTTGGGATTTTAAATGTGGAACAGGGAGTTTTGTGACTATAGAAATGTAACTCACAGATCAAGGTTATGTATTTGGATTATGGCTATGTGTATAGTTTTATTCAAGAAATATTATTACTCTGAGCCACCAGAGTTTGGTAAATGAGTGTGTTAGAGCAAATGCTCACAATCTTAATTTGTGTCTGTTAGTTAGCTCTGTTGTCCAAATCTTTGGCGTAGATACCAAACACCTTTAAAAGAATGGTACTCGTTTTAGAGTAAGAGCCAAAGAAGCACAAACACTGATGTGTATTTGGGTATTTCATCGATTAAGAGCCTTTGGGGGGAAAAAAAAAGAGCCTTTGGGGTAGGTAACAGATCCTAATTATGTAAATGTTAAGAAATTAAAAGGAAGATCTGATACATGCGACAACATGGATGTACCTCGAAGACATCATGTTGAGTGAAATAAGCCAGACATGTAAGGATAAATATTGTATGATCTCGCTGATATTAAAAATTAGATTAAGCAAACTCTTAGAGTCAGAATCTAGAATATAGGTTACCCCAGGGAATAGGGTGAGCATCGGGAAAACAGGAAGTTAAGGCTTAAAATGTACAGTTTCTATTTGGGACGATGGAAACTTTTTGGCAATGGATGGCGGTGGCAGTAGCACAACACTGTGAAAGTAATTAATGGCACTGATTTATATATTTGAATGTGGTTAAAAAGGGAAATTTTAGGTTGTATATATATTACTAGAATAAATATTTTTAAAAATCCAAGGTACTGTACAGTGACCCCCTAAGGTAAACCATGGACTATAGTTAATAGTACAATTATAAAAGTGTGCTTTCATCAGTTTTAACAAATATACCATACATTTCAAGGTGTTACTAATAGGGTGGTATAAGGGAATCCTATATTGTATGCATGATTGTTCAGTAAAACCTACAACTTCTCTAATTAATAAAAGGATGCAGGAGGGGAAGGACTTATCAGAGAACAAGTTGAATTAAAGGATGCCATTTATAGTGAAAGCAATTTTTTTTTTTTTTTTTTTAAAGGAAGTTTAGGGAAGGAACACTGAGTAGATGGCTAAATGGTTGGTAGACTGGAAGGTGATGTCTGGAAATAGGTAAGGGATGGGCAACTCGTGGCATCTGGCTCCAGGGTCTACCTGAATGTTTCTTCACTTATGATCTCACAATATTTTGTTCTTTTTGTTCAAGACTGGAAGTTAAAGTCCAGTTGTTCAAGCTGGGATCAGATGACTGCTCATTGGCTGTGTTGGGCTGCACCTGGGATTTATAACTCAGAGTGGAGTATGCGGCGTCTCTGGGGCTTTCGTGTCCCAAAATATTGACCTTCCTGTGGCAGGAAACAAACTCTGCAGCTTCAGTGAACTTGAAGATATTTTGCAGTGGAATGGTGCTACTTTTCCTTCCAATTTTCCTGTTGTCTATTGTATGCAAAAAAAAAAGCACAAAAGATAGACAAGGAAGACTATACTGCAATTTAATTCTATATCTGTAAAAAAAACAAACAAAACTCATAATGACCTTTTACACTGAGCTTCTATTAGCAATTAATACTTTAGCCTTTTCCTTCTCTCTTCATTTCTTGCGGGTGGAGACCACCTTGAATACACACACACAACAGTCTGCAACATAATTTTACAACTGTGTCATTGATGTGATTATTCCCCCCCCCCCGCCCCGCCAGAAATGAAATCTGTTCAGTCCCTTTATAAGTCAACGTTCATGGCTGATATCAAACATGGTTGTGTGGCTTGATGGACACAGTGGAGAGACCTGGATAGTGGTTTGCACACATCTCTTTGAGGACCTGCAAAGATTACTTTGACATTTTAAATGAGTGTCAATACACATTGTAATTCAGAGAACATTTTGTATAATACTAGGCACAAAATAGGACACCAATAAATTCATGTTAGCTGATTGATTGATGTGGCACCTGCAGTGAATAATTACTTATCATTCAAGATAATGATTAGGCTCTAGTTGGTAATAGAAGTTGTGAAATACAATAAGTTTCTTGGCTGTTTTTTTCCTTTCCCTTGGAAAATGGTTGTGTTTTTCTGAACTCTGCTAGCCATAGCTGCAGATAAAAGAGATTCTCAGAGTAAGAATATGAAGGAAACTATAGAAGATCCAGGTCCTCTTATAGCATCAGGTCCAGAAGGTCATACATTCCAAGGAAAGCAGTCCAAATCCTAAACTGCACCAGCAATTCTTTTTTTTTTTTTTTTTTTTTAAAGATTTTTTTTATTTATTCACTCATTTATCCCCCCCTTGCTGCTTGTGCTCGCTGGGTCAGCTAACCACGCCGTGCGGGCGGGCTTGCCTTCACCAGGAGGCCACGGGAACTGAACCCGGGGCCTCCCATATGGTAAACGGGAGCCCTACTGATTGAGCCACAGCCGCTTCCCATGCACCAGCAATTCTTGCATATGTCCCCAAACTTTTGTCAGGAGTTTGTATGGTACAGCTGTGGTTTTGCAGTCCATTATCCGTTTGTCCTTCTTTGTGTTTTCAGGTAATCATCCTGTTCTGATTTTCAGACATGAGACTAGCATGGACCCGCAGCTCCAGAGGTGGGTTCTGGCTGGGTTTAGGCCAAGAAAACTGCAACTACTGGTGAAAAAGAAGTACTGATTATTGAAAAGCTGGCTTCTTGGTGGTTATTTTAATCCTCTAACCACAAATGAATCTGGTAGCATTCTTTCAGCTACAAATGATAGAAAACCCAACATAACCAATTTAATATTGGCTCATGTAACTCAAAAGGCCCAGGGTAGGGCCAGCTTCAGGTTCAGGTGACTTCAGAGTTCAAATCAGGATTTAGTTTCTCTTTATCTCTTGACTGTGCTTTCTGTGTATTTGCTTCTCCTACACAGAGTCTCCCTCTCAAAATACATTAACGTTTGCATGCTGTATATATATTACCGTTTTTAATTTAATAAAATGCTAGTGAAATGTGAGGACATTAAAACATTGATGGTGGCTCTCCATTAGTGTGGGATCATAGGTGATTTAAAAAGCTTTTTAATTGGAGGATCCACACAAAAAAAAGGAAAAAAAAAAGCTTTTTATTTTACGTTTGTGTTTTTTCCCAAAATTTCAGACATGAGAATATAAAATTTTATAATTATTTTATATGCATCAAGTGCTGTGCATTTAGTAATAAAAGAACTCTATTACTGCATTTTTAAAATATAATATGTTTTTGGTAGGAAGAACAAATTGGTGGGGTAACATGCTCCAGGGATCTGCCTCCCACCCCCCATAGAAATTATAGACAATAAGCACAAAACAGGCAGAACTCTTTCTCAGAGCTCTGATAAACAGTTAAAGGGTTATTGTAAGTAGGTGAGCATCAAATCAAGGAAAGGGCAACTTAAAAATGGTAGGAAAACCTTATGGGACCCCTGCTGTCCCTTCCTTCACCCCCTCCCTGGCTCAGTATGGAGCCAGCCCATGCTCCCAGTGTAGGTTCCTGGTCTTGGTACCAGACAGAGCAGAGTAACTCTTATGCACATACTTGTGTGCATGTATGTCTGTGCCCATCTGTCTGGTGACAGCCTGAAGGATTGGATAAGGACACATATTCAAAGGGTCACCATCCCAGAAACTGTGTGTGGAGGTAGCTCATAAGGCAGCAGGAGCACTGTGGGAACATGGTCAGGGCAAAGGAGTGCTGGCTTTGGAATGTGAAGTGTGTAACCTGGGACTGGGACAAGACACTTTCTTGAGGAATGGGGCCATTTGGATCTGTGTAGACAGGGGAATTCCATGGGCCATGTGCACAAGCCCAGGACAAGATACATGCAAAGAGACGTCCAGGGAGAACCCTACGCTTTCACTTCAGGCTGGTTTTTAGATGCATTGTTAGGGAGACTAAGCTCTGAAGGAAAGCACCCACACAGGCTAGTCTGCAAAGACTGGGAATTGTGAGCTAGCATTCAAGGAAATCTCTGTTATAAAAATAGCTGGGTCGAAGTTTAAGGAACAAATACCTTAGTGACTAAATTCCACCAATTACTTTAAAAATATTAAAAGGCCCAGGGGGAAAAAAAGATTACCAAGCATACAAAGAATGGGAAATGATGACCTATGCCAACAAGCAAGAGAAAGAATTGGAAACCATTGACAAGGAAGACCAGATTTTAGACATATCAGACAAAGACTTTTACAAAATTGTCTTTAATATGCTCAATGAGCTAAAGAAAAACATGGACAAAGAACTAAAAGAAATCAGGAAAATGATAGATGAACCAAAAGATAATTTCAATAAAGAGATAGAAATCATAAAAAGGAGCCAGGCAACAATACTGGGTATGAAGACCCCAGTAACAAATAAAAAATATCCCAGACAGTATCTACAACAGATTGGAGCTGGAGGAAGCAAGAATCAGTGAACTTGAAGATAAAACAATTGAAATTATTCATTCTGAGGAGCAGAAAGAGAAAAGAATGAAGAAAAGTGAACAGAGCCTAAATGACATGGGGGGGTACCTTCAAACATACCAATATATGCAATATGGGGGTCCCAGAAGGAGAAGGAGAGGAAGAGACAGAGAATTTATTCAAAGAAATAATGACTGAAACTTCCCAAATTTAATGAAAGACGGAAATATACATACCCAAGAAGCTCAGTGAATTCCAAACAGGGTAAATGCAAATAGGCACACACCAAGACACATTATAAAACAACTTTTGAATGCCAACAACAAGAGAGAATTTTGAAAGCTGCAAGAGAGAAGCAATGTATCATATACAAGAAAGCTTCAGTAAGATTGAATGCCAATTTCTCATCAGAGATCATAGAGGCAAGAAAGCAGTGGGTGATATATTTAAAGTGCTTAAAGGAAACAAAGTGCTAACCAAGAATTCTATAAATGGCAAAATTGTCTTTCAAAAATGAGGGAGAGTTTAAGACATTCCTAGATAAACACAAGCTAAGGGAGTTCATCTCCCTTAGTTTGGCTCTACAAGAAATGCTAAAGGAAGTTCTTCAGTTTGAAATGAAAAGGACACTAGACAATAGATTAAATAGCATGAAGATCTCCAGAGAAAGTAACTGCATGGGTAAATATAAATACAAATACTATTGTATTTTTTAGGTTGTAATTCTACTTTTTACTTTTTAGAGGATCTAATATGCAAATTCATGAAAAGGAATGATGAGTCTATGGTTTGGGACACAAGGTATGAAGATGTAATTTGTGACAAGAACAACATAAAGGTGGAGGAATGGAGGTGCATAAGGACATTGTTTGTATATGCTATTGAAGTTTAATTGGTATCAAATCAAATGATATTATTATAGATTTAGGTTGTTAAACTTTAGCCCCATGAAAGAAAATTGTGGAAACATAAAACACAAGGATAAGAGAAGGGATTCTAAAGGTTCTCTACATAAGTAGGTAGTAATGGCCTGGCATAATGGTCTGTCCTCCTTCACTAGGCACTGCCATTGTACTCAGGGGATTCTTGCCACTGTATTAGAGAATGTAACAGGACTCCCTAGGATGGGAATTGAATATTCTTTCAATTATTATGTGTTATCCCCACCAAGACAACACCCCATGATCACTTGAACATATTTACATGCCATAGAGGCATGCCCCAGGTGCATCCCTCCCCACACATCCCCTCATCACCGACACCTTGCACCAGTGATCCTCCCCTGACATGGGTGTGACCCTTTTGTGATCCAAAACCTCCCCCAAAACAAAGCTAATAAATAAATAATAATAAATAAAATACAAATATAAAAAAAAATTTTTTTTGTTGTCTGTCATCACTGTAAGATCTGTTATCTTTTATGTACAGTGACAGTTTCTTCCATATGTTCCCCTAGTGTCTTATTTTTTTCACTTTGTCTTCAAAGAGGTTTTAGGTTATGGAAAAATCACATAGAAAATATAGGGGATTCTCATATTCCCTCCCCCTCTCCCACTCTCCACTATTAATAACATCTTACATGATTATGGCACATTTGTTACAATTGATGTTCAGATACTGAAGCATTGTTACTAACCATAGTGAATGGTTTACATTATGGTTTACATTTTGCACCATACATTTTTATGGCTTTTGACAAAATTTAAAATCACCTGTATTCATCATTGCAAGATCATGCCCTAAAAATGCCCTATGTTCCATTTATTCTATTCTTCCCTCCCCCTCCAATTGGAACCTATGGTAACCACTAAGATTCAACTTTTGAAAAATAAGGTTCATAGTTACATGCTATAATATTGAGGGCTTGACATATTGGCCTGTTTTCTTTTATTAGGCACTGCCTATGTTCTTGAGAGATTCTTGTCTGTCTAATTGAGAACATAGCAGGACTCCTCAGGATGGGAGTTTAATATTTTCTTATTTGTGTGGCTCTCCACCCACTGAGTTAATACACTATGGCAAGATGAACACTTTCATATTCCGTATAAGCATGCCCAGGCGCGCCCTATTCTGCATATCCCACCCCCCGCCGACACCGTAATCCTATCCTGCCATATTTGCCAAATGAGCATTCCTACCATTGTAGTTTTAATCACAGACATACAAATCCCCAGAGTTCACCTCTTCCTTCCGCCAGCCTTCCCCCCAGTACTATGGATAGTCCAACCCACCTCCGACCCTACTCCACCTCACATTCTAGCACTGTCAAACCCAATCACATCACTGCACCGCTATCACCCCCATCCACTGCCAAACCACCCCTTTTCACCTTATCATAGTTTTTGCCCATATTGAGCATTGACTCACGACACTCTACTCCCTTTCTGTCTCCTGATAAACTGTCTTCCAGATGGTTGTACTTATGAACCTTTTTCTTATGAAATTGAAACTTAGCCTAGTATTATATATTATTTATTATATATTGCCTAAGGGTTAACCTCCTGAAAACCTCCTTGTTGCTCAAATGTGGCCTTTCTCAAAGCAAACTCAGCATATAAACACAGTACTTCTTCCTGATGTGGGATATGACTCCTGGGGATGAGCCTCCCTGGCACTGAGGGATTATTACCAAGCATCAACTGACAATGCATTTGGAAAAAGACCTTGACCAAAAGGGGGAATTATTAAATCCAAATGAGTTTTTATGGTTAAGAGATTTCAAAGTGAGTTGGGAGGTCATTCCAGAGGTTACGCTTATACACATCTCAGTAGGATCTCATTGACTGCCACAGTAAACAGTGCCTCAAACGGGGGGCTCCTGAGGGCTCTAGAGACATCTAGACATTATAGGTAGAGCAGACAATCTCAGGAACTCAGCACCCTGTTAGTGGGCCTTACTTTGGAATATTTGCTCCCCAGTGTAACAGAGGTAGACTCATTTATAGTTTTCCTACACATGGTTCTTCTGCCTCTTTTATTTGAACCTATGATTAGCATTATACTCATTAAGTATATGTCCCAGAGACTTAAATCTTTAGTCTATTCATATGCCAGTTGAGCCCTGATTATTAGCACAGTTGCAACATCTACTCTCCAGTTCATTGGATTTGCATAGGACAACTAACAAAAGGATGATGATGGACAATGCCCATCCCAAAAAACAGAGAGTGTTTACAACTGCAGGCAAGACAGTTCCATCCAACTGCCCCATGGGATGTAAGCCCCCTGTCAAACAGAATCAGAGTGGGTATCACCACCCCAAATCCTCAAGATTGAAGAGTGAACAAACATAAGGGGAGAATGCAACTATGGACTAAAGTAGACTCATTGTTATTCTATCAATGGAAGAATTTGTGTCATTGATATAAAGGCAGTGGCCACAGAGATTCTGAGGGGAGAGGGAAGAATAAGTGTAACATGGGGCATTTTGGGGACATTGGAATTGTTGTGCATGACATTGCAATGATGGATACAGGCCACTATAGATTTTATCAAAACCTATAAAATTGTGCAAAGCAAATTGTAAACCATAATGTAAACAGTAGACCATGGTTACTAGCAATGCTACAATATTTGTTCATTAATTGTAACAAATGTACCACACTAATGAAAGATGTTAAGGGGGGAAAATGGGTGAGGGGAGAGGGTGGAGTATATGAGAACACCGTGTGTTTTCAGTGTAACATTTATGTAATCTAAAGCTTCTTTCAGGGGAGCGGCTGTGGCTCAATCAGTAGGGCTCCCGTTTACCATATCGGAGGCCCTGGGTTCGGTTCCCAGGGCCTCCTGGTGAAGGCAAGCCCGCCCGCACGGCGTGGTTAGCTGACCCAGCGAGCACAAGCAGCAAGGGGGGGATAAATGAATAAATAAATAACATCTTTAAAAAAAAAAAAAAAAAAGCTTCTTTCAAAATTAAAAAAGTACTTAAATTTTAAAAAGTAGATAGTAATTAAAGAACTGAGGGACAAAATATGTATAAGACTTAGAAAATCTAAAGAACAAAATGACAGAAGTAGGTCTTGCATTATCAGTAGTTACTTTAAATGTAAATGTGTTATGTTCTCCAGTGAAAAGGCAAAGATTGGCAGAATGGATATTAAAGCGTGACCCAACTATATGCTGTTTACAAGAGCCTCACCTTAAATTCTAAGGCACGAGTAGTTTGAAAGTGAAAGGATGGAAAAAAAATTCTATGCAAACAGTGCACACAATTTAACTCAAAATGGTTCAATGACCCAAATAAAAGAGCTAAAAATATAAATCTCTTAGAAAAATATAGATAAATATTTTCTTTGTATTAGGCAATGGATTCTTAGACTTTACACCAAAATCATGAGCAACAAAAGAAAAAAATAGATAAATGTACTTCATAAAAATCAAAAACGTTTGTGTGTCAAAGGACTTTAACAATAAAGTAAAAAGAGCATTGTATGGTTCTACAGGATGGGAGAAAATATTTGCAAATCATGTATCTGATAAAAGTTTAATATCTAGAATATACAAAGAATTACTACAACACAGCAACAAAAATATAACCTAGTTACAACTGGGTAAAAGACTTGAATGGACATTTCTCCAAAGAAAATATATAAATGGCCAATAAACACATGTAAAGATGCTCAGCATCAATAGCCATCAAGGAATGCAAACCAAAACCACAATGAATATCACCTCATGTCCACCAGAATGGCTATTGTTTAAGAAATAGAAAATAAAAAAAGCTGCTGGGGATGCAGAGAAATAGGAGCCCTCACACATGATTGTTTGGAAGGTAAAATGGTACAGCTGCTATGGAAAACAGTTTGGTGGTTTCTCAAAAAAGTAAGCATAGAATTACCATATGACCCAACAGTCCTGCTTCTAGGTTTATACCCCAAAGAATTGAAAGCAGGGACTTGGTGAGATAATTTGTACAGCAATATTAATGGCAGCGTTATTCACAATAAACAATATGGAAGCAACCCAGTGTCCATCAACATAATAATGGAGAAACAAATTATGGTATTGACATACAATAGAACAGCATCCAGCCAAAGAAAGAAAGGGACTTTTTCTGATACATGCTACAGCATGGATGAGCCTTAAAGACTTCATGTTGAGTGAAATAAGCCAAACACAAAAGATAGATATTATATGGTTCCACGTATTAAAAAAGAACTAGAATATAAAAATTCACAGAGACAGAAAGTAGAGTCCTGGTTCCCAGGGGCAGGGGAGAGGGGAAATGGAGAGTTAATGCATAAAGGATGCAGAGTTTCTGTTTGGAATGAAGAAAAAGTTTTGGTAATAGATGGTGGTGATGGTAGCACATTTTGCATGTTATTAATGCCACTGAATTATATTTTTTGGCATAGTTGAGATGGAAAATTTTATGTTGTATGTATGTTACCAACATTAAAATAAAAGAGAGAAACTAAAGAGGCAATGACAATTAATTGTAATACATGACCCTGGACTGAATCCAGTAATGAAGAGAAAATGCACAAGAGAAATTTATTGGGATAATTGAAAAAATTGTGCTTTATATAAATGTTAAATTTCTTGAATTGGTAGCTGTACCTATGGTGGTTACATAAATTAGTATCCATGGTTTATGGAAATGAACTTGGAAGTGTTAAGTGTTAGAGGAGCATGAGGTATGCAACCTGCTATCAAATATGTAGAAAGATAGATAGAGAGAGAGAGAACAAATGTGGCAAAATGATAACAGTTGATAAATCTGTGTATCTGGATGGGGAGTAAGTTGGAGTTCTCTGCATTGCTTATTGTTTATCCCTGTTTATTATTTATGTATTATTTTTGGAACATTCTTGTATGTTTGAAATTATTGTTTTTTAAAAAATATTTTCCTCCTTCCTCTTTCATTAGTTTTATTTTTAGAAAAATCTCCAAAATTAGTTATATGTTTATGGCTTATTATTTATGCTTTATTTCTTCAATGCATTTGATATTTATCTTGGTGGATAGTATAATGTAAGATCCTAACTTGATGTCCTTTTTCCATATCATCAGATTTTCAGGCAATTGTTTTCATTCCTTCTCTATTGATTTAGATGGTTAACTTTCTCTTGCTTATAATAAAGACAAGCCTGCCAAACTCATCTAAAAACTTCCCATTGTCAAACTTATGTTGGCCAACCACACACGGTGAAAGAAGAGAAAAAGCCAAATATGAAGATTTGGGGAAACAGGAAAGAAAGAACTGATCTTGCCCTCTTAGAGAGATATATGATTATTTCGAGATAGCATTAATTTAAAACAATCTAACTTCTGCAGTTCTCCTTGTCATGTGACAGCATTGTTTCCTCTTTTCCCAAATCCTTCCCACTGTAACACTTGTTAATGTAAGAGAAGGCTGCTGATTAAACATGGGAAGCTATTTGTAAGCACTCTGGAGAAATCAGTAAACAACCCTGTCAAATTTGCATCTTGTCCCACATGGCAAACATTACAAATTCAGAACTCTGAGGAAAATATTCATCATTATACAAAGTAGTCCATATTTGTGCATAAACAAGACATTCATTGGAAATGTTTTAATTGTTCACTTTTTTCTTTCTTTCTTTCTTTGCAGAGAACCTGTTTTAATTTTGCCAGTAAAGTTTTATATTTCAATGCATAAATATCGCTATTTTGGAACAGTTTTTGTATAGTCTTTAAATTAAAGGTTTTAGTGTAATATAGGAATGAAATCTTAAGAACTTTTTAAAAGAAACTTACCTAGGTTCCCTCTTAACAGTGATCCCTGAAAAAGAAAATTGGAATGAACATTGCGTTGGTGATCTAATCAACGAGAATTTTAAAGGCTTGATCATCTTTTAGTTGGTATATTAAAATCCTACATGGAAACATCTCTGAAGTTATTTCAATTTTAGAAGGTCTATTAGATCAATAGGAATCTTGCTTGGGAAGGACTGCCTCTTTAAAATATCATATTGAATATTCCGTACTTACACAAATCAAGAATACTATGGCTTTTTGCCAATAACAGCCTGTAGATGTCTGTTTATTTCAAAATCGTGATACAGTACTCCCATTCCAGTCTACCATTATCTACCTGTTTTCTTAAATTAGATCTCATATAAATATCACTGTTACTCATTTTGATAGACCAATTGAACTCAATGTCCCGTGTCCATCACATTGTTTTATTAGAAAAATTGTGGGTTTACAGAAAAATCATGCATAAAATACAGGCTCCCCATTAACACCTTGTATTGGTGCTGTACATTTGTTACAACTGATGAAAGCACATTTTTCAGTTGTGCTATTAACTGTAGTCCATGGTTTAACTTAGGGTTCCCTATTTGTGTTGTGCAGTTCCTTAGATACATTTTTAAATTTTTATTCTGGTAACATATATACAACCTAACATTTCTTCTTAACCACATCTAAACACATAATTCAGTGGTGTTAATTGCATTCACAGTGCTTTGCTATCACTCCCATCCATTACCAAGACATTGTCATCATCCCAATAGAAACACTGTAAACTTTAAGGCTTAACTCCTTATTCCCTACCCCACCCCATCCCCTGGTAATCTATAATCTAGATTCTGACTCTACAAATTTACTTATTCTAATTATTTCATATTAGTGAGATCACAAAATATTTGTCCTTTTGTGTCTGGCTCATTTCATTTAACGTGATGTCTTCAGGGTTCATCCATGTTGTCACGTGTATCAGAACTTCATTCCTTTTGATGGCTGAATAATATTCCATTGTGTGCATAAACTACTTTTTGTTTTAAACCCATTCCATGATTAATGAACAGTTGGGTTGCTTCCATCTTTGGGCAATTGTGAATAATACTGCTATAGACATTGGTGTGCAAACATCTGCTGGAGTCCCTGCTTTTAATTCTTTTGGGTATATTCCTAAAAGTCTGCCTGCAGGGTGATATGGTAATTCTATACTTACATTTCTGGGGAACTCCTAAACTGTCTTACGTTGTGACCGCACCAACTTGCTTTCAATAACAAACACATACACTGTTCTTCTACCCCTCTGACTCCTCATCTTTTTTGTGCTTGTTACAGAGTATATCTTGTCCAAAACCATGGCTTTTTCCTGGAGCTTCCTACTTCGCCACCTTCCCACAATCCTCCAAGCTTCTCCATCATTTTTTATGAGATGACATTTCCATGACTTGGCTAGAGTTTCTTCTCTTGAGACTTGTGAACTGAATGAGACCATCTGCATAGATGCATTTAGTGTGTATTTAGTGGTTTTTAGAGTCTGTCTGATTAATAATCAAGACTCAGTCCTGTTGATTAACAAATCGGTTCTCTTTTTAGCGAACTATGTTTCGCATGCAAAAATATAAAATTCCTTCAGCCAAATCTCAGAACGCGTAGGGAATTGTATTCTTGAAGTGGGTTGTCATGTTTAGTTTGAGTCTCTGTTACAAAATATCTAATATTTGTCAGATGCTTTGTGCCCCTGGGAAATTGGAAATAGAGAGGCCATTTCATATCTCAGATAAGCATACTGGAGTGAGTTCATGATCATGTTCTATTTTCGCTTTATAATTATGAACCTGGAGATGAGCCTATGTATGGGGCTGGTAAAAGTTATTTTACATACACTCTGTTCTTCTTTGCTCTTGGGCACAGATGTACCACCATGATTATTGTCTCCTTAGTAACTTCCTCTTGCTCTCCTACACTGCCAGTGGGGGCAATTGAAACACTTAAGATTTGGCTAATTCCTCCCTCCTTCTCTCCCTCCTTCCCTCCCTCCCTCTTCTGAAAACAAGGTCATTAAGATTTGGCTAATTTTTATCCCTCCCCTCCCCTCCCCTCCCCTCCCCTCCTCTCCCCTCCCCTCCAATTCCCTTCCGTCCTTCCTCAGGGGGTGCCATATACTTCATATACTTTTTTTTTTTTTTTTTTTAACAGGGAGTTCCTGGGGATCGAACCCAGGTCCCTCCATATGGGAGATGGACGCTCAGCCATTTGAGCCACATCCGCCCCCTGCCATATACTTTTTAAAACAAGGTCACTATGTTATAATTAACTGGAGACTGACTCTTGTAAATACTTAGTGAAAAATTAATGCTACAGTGCGCTCTTATCTGGGTGAAAAATATTTTAATTCATATGTATCTCTGTTCCTCGGTAAGAATGTTTATTTGTTTTTTCCTTGTGAGCAGAGATTGCCATAGTTTTTGTTACCCCAGTGCAGTGCTCAGGATATGTAAATGCTTGTTTTGGGTTCAAACCAGATGGATATGGGAGCAAAGCCTAATGATGAAGGTCCGTGTCTCTGGGTGGAGAAGGGAAGGAGGCATGATCCTTCCCAGTGGAAAGCCATCTTTCACTCTTAAGATATTCCATGATTAACTTTGTGCTTAAAGCTGTGTAGTATATTTTAAAAGTCGCGTTGTGGAATCATCCATCCTGAGTGGGTGGTTGATGGGGAAGCATTGCCACAGACTCAGGGATGTGAAAGAAGCCACTGTCATCAAAGGCTGAAGACCGCCAGGGCAATGCGACTGTAATTTCAGGAAATCCATAGAGGCAGTGCAGCCCAGAAAGAAGCTTGCTCTAGAATTTAGGCCTGAGCCCAGCAGCAGCAAGCTTCTTTCAGAAACAAGAAATAATTATACAAATAAATTTTGCAGAAATGGTGTACATAACAAATTCCTGTTAATATGAAATGCCGGCAATTTATTTACCTGTAAACAAGCTGAATCTTGTCAAGAAGAAATATGATATATTTCTAGTACAAAAATGACTATTTATGGTGCATTTGATTGTATGTTAAACTAAATAAATGCAAATCTGCTTTGTAAAATAATTATGCTTCCTTTTTTAGAACACTGTAAATGTTTATATGTACACTTATATATTTATATGAGTATTAATTTCCTTGTAGTGGGTGAAAAAGCAGTATTTTAATAGCTGGTATTAAAGTTCTTTTTAATGAACTATTTTTGTTTAGGAAAATCTAGAGAAAGGTGAAGCCATGGAAACAAGGACTGTACAAAAAAATATTAAGCAAAGAGATAGCTAAACGTATTGGTATAGGCAACAAACAAGAACGATAGGAGAGAGGGTAGAGGTAAGAAAGAGAAGAGGAGAAGAAAGGAATGGAGAGAAGGAAATGAAAGAAAGCTACAACATAGTGGAGGGTGGAATCTTTGAAGAGAAGGGCTAGAGAGAAATTCCCAGTGTTGACTGAGGGACATTTTAACATGAAGAAGTCTAATACGCAAATGCATTTTATGTGTGAGACTGCATTGTAAAGTCTGCCACCCAGCCCACTGCATGGCTGGGGCAATCCCAGTGACTGAATTCCATGACCAGGCTGACACAGAGCCAAGAGAAGTGCTCATCATGTGAAGTGTCCTCTGAGATCTGGAAAAAGTCCAATGGACCCCTAGTGACCTTGAGACAAGACTCCCCTAGGAATTTGCACAAAATCTTGGGGATGCTACTGGGCTTTCAAGGCCACGAAAAGGGGAACTTGGGCCAATTTTATCTACATCCAAAAGGAAAGGATGGTCGGAAGGGTGAGTGGGTGGATTTGAAGGAAGCTGCCACAGGTAGCAATCATTGCTTGGTTGAGTTAGGGTTATGCAACCTCGGCTTTCCATCTCTACCAGACAATGGCATAATTCTGACTAATGTTAATAACACAAGAGAAAAATTGCAACTTGAAGACCGCCCAGAGCTGGCTGTTAGAGGCTTCCGGTTCCGAGGGACTCTGAATGGACCACTCAGAAGGCCAGGGCTGTCATGGGTAAACACGAGGCCCTCTTTGGATCCAAGTCTAGCCTAATAACTGCACATCTCTTGCTCTCTTTATTCCAAAGAGACAACTTCCTTTAGTGGTGCCATGTATTATCCATAACTGCCACTCATGAGCGTGAGAGAGAGAGAAAGGAAGGATGGGGGGTGGGAGTGGGGAGAGGATGCTCTTTCATTTCCTTGTGCGCTTTTAAACCCTCCCTTCAAGCCAATTCCCCCCAGAAACAAACACTTCTCTGACTCTTGAGAGGACATGCAGGGTGCGGTTTGATGTCCATGAGTTGAATTAGGCTTCCAAGAGTAAAGGCAGTTGATGATTCATTCTGGGCTTATCAGTGTGTGTGTGTGTGTGTGTGTGTGTATAATCTACAACATCTGTTTCAACAGGGAATTTTCTCCTTCAGTTTGCAAGGAACTTATTGTCTGTCACCGAAACTCGGTGTGCGTAATTAAAACGCACACATGAGGAACACTTCCTAGTGCTCAGTAGATACATGGGCAATCTTGACTCGCCTACCTGAGAACCATTTTATTCAAACCATTTATTAGTGGGAAAGTTCTTTGGAGCTCACCTAGCGCTAAGGAAGGCTAATTCTTCACAAAAGAAATGTAATCAAGTACTTGGCGTGTTTTGGTCATGCATTCTCTACTTGTCTCACATGTGTTACTCTTATACTTGGGCCCTGACTCATTCTGCTTGTGTCCCCAGAGGCACCCCACATCCTTTCGGAATGCAGTACAAACACTGAGTAAACACTTGCTGAATTCCCTTCATCTGTGAAGGGAATGTTGCGGTGATGAGGTGTTTAATCCTTAACCTCACTTTTGGTTTGCCTGTTGTGTTGAACCTTAACTAGAAATGCTTTGAGGCAATGAAGGATATCATTTCCTTGCCTACTTTGAAGTACACACATCTCTTGGGCAGAGATTTTCTTTTTTTTTTTTTTAAGCTACTAGGGCAGGGGATTGAACCCAGGACCTTGTGTGTGGGAAGCTGGGGCTCAACCACTGAGCCACATCATTTCCCCTGAGTTGGTTTTTTTGTTTGTTTACTTGTTGTTTGTTTCTTTGTTTTTAGGAGGCACCTGGAACTGAACCTTCTATGTGGGAAGCAGGTGCTCAACCACTTGAGCCACATCTGCTCCCTGGGCAGAGATTTTAGTGGTTGATAATTTAGTGGAGAAGAGGATAGAATAGTGTAGTTGCCAGGAGCTAGACTCCCTGGGTTCAAATGCTTGTTCGCCACTTACTTATTAGTTTTGTGAGGTTGGAAGGTTATTGATGACTTTGTGACTTAGTTTCCCAATCTGAAATAAGGGAATAATAATAGTCTCTACCACATAAGCTTGTTGGGGGGATGAAATGAATTAATATATGTACAGTTCTGAAAACAGTACCTGACACCTAAGTGCTTATACAAGTGTTAGCTATTAGTGTTATTATTATTAAAGTCCTTAGTGTTTAATGTGGTGTGAGTCAGGGCATGCCTTTTCCTTCTCCTTTTCATTCATGAGGTATATTCTTATTGCTCTCTGGATACTGAATTGTGCAAACTGGAATAGGGGCATGAATTTAGCTTTATTTCCTGGCTAAATAATAGCCTTTGCCCAGTCCCTTGAAAGCATACACACAACCAGGGCCTGGGCTGCTTTTAGGTTGGAAACAGAAATGCCTAAACTTGTCCAGTAACTCCCCCCTACATCCATCATTCTTTGTCTAGCTGTTGTCCAAGTGGGCGCATTTATCCATTTTGATTAGAAGGTGAATCGATAGTCAGGCATACAGAGTCCCTCAGGCTTAGTCCCAGAGAGTCCTTTGGCTTAAAGCAAAGGAAAATATTCTTTTCCTCGCCTTGTATCGTTTCATTCTGGAATTAGACTTTGGATGAAGTGCCTCGGGGTCCTGGTGATGGCAGTAAATAAAGAGAATGCATATCCCTCTTAACACCTGCAGCTGCCTTCGCTGTTAGTATCATCTGAGGACACCAGCTCCTCTATGTGATTTGTTTGGTTGTACAATAAAAGCCATAATGCCATGTGGGGATGCCCCAGAAATGCCTTCAGGAAGGTGATTTAGTGATGCCCCAAGGGCTCTTGGTATAGTTCTAGCTATTTTGACTGTATAAAGGAATAATCAATAGGAAACTCATGTGATGAGTCATTTTTATCGAGCACCTACTATATTCCCGGTCTTATAGAAAGTGCTGGGGTTATTCCTGGTACTTACAGTCAAACGTGACATGGTGGAAACGCTGAGCATTTTCTGTTTGCTGCTTCAGATCTGCTGTCCGTGTGTTCCCACCCCGACGTGTGTCCTGGGACTCTGACTGGAATGGGCCTTTTGGGGACCCGCGAACTATGGCCCATAGGCCAAACGTGGCTCGGCACCTGCTTCTGTATGGCCTACAATGCAAGAGTGATGCTTACTGTTTGAAGTGGGTAGAAAAAGATCAAAACTGTTTTTCATGGCATGGGAAAATTATATGAAATCCAAACTTAAGTATCCACGAATAAAGTTTTATCGGCGCACTGCCACACCCATTCATTTACTCTGTTCTGTGGCTGCTTTCTGCCCTAGAGCAGAGGAGCTGAGTAGTTGTCACAGAGCAGGTGGCCTGCAGAGCCTTAAACGTTTACTGTCTGGCTCTTTACAGAAAAAAATTTACCAACCCCTGGCCTTCATCAACAGGTTTCTTGGCCTCTGCTTCTTGTTGGACTTGGCAAATGGGGAGCTGCTACAGGATATCAGAGGACCAAAGGAGCTGGACTTTGGGGGTTTCTTCTCTAGCTTCCTCTCTGGGGGGTTTGTCAGGGTTGGCTTCGTCCTCTTCTGAAGGGCACAGCTCCCCCCGGAGACCCCCGCCCCCACTGCCCCACAGCAGCAACTGCTCCCCCCACCGCCGCCCCTTCCGGCCTGGGGTGCTAATGTCCTTCCCTGTCTCTAGCCCTTGCTACTGAACAATCTCTACTGCTTTCCCCACTCTCTGACCCCACTTTTGCAAATAGCCCCTTTATCAAACAGTCCTCAAAGGGCCTGATTTGTTCGTGACACCTATTTTCTTCTTGGACTCTAATGGATGAAACGGATAATAAAGAAGTAAAGGAATCAGTGACCAGGATTATTTTAGGTAGTGCAAATAAAATACTAAATATAAAAATTAACAGAGTGCTGTAATAGAGAATGACTGGTTTGGGAGACTCTTGTGGAGGTGAAGTTTGAATATTGAGAAGAAAAGAGTGAGGAAAAGATCCAGGGAAATGACATTTCAAAGTGAAGAGAGAGCTGGCGTGAAATTCTTTCACTTACAGAAAGGGTACCTGTGGGCTAGAGAACAGCGAGTGGCATGGGATGAGGAGAGAGATAAGCAGGAGCCAGTTTTTACATGGCCTCGTAGGTGTCCTTGTGTTCTAAGAACAATGGGAATGTTTTAAACAAGCATAACTAGGAATTTTTTAAAATAACTCTGGTTATTGTTTGGAGGAATTGTTTGGTGGCAAGAGTGGCTGGACAGAACCCAGTTAACAGGCTGTGGTTCTAACAGGCTGAGGGCCATGATTGGGTGCTACTATTAATTTCTGTTATGTTTTCTTCCAGTGGAACTTTGGAGAAGTTACCATACTTAGGTCTGGAATTAAGGAGTGGAAGAAATGGTGATGAATCGCATTAGATTTCATTAAACTCTTTGTTTTACGTGGAAAGGGCATTGCATTTCTTTCCTTTATCTCCTTGGGAGCTAACGTTCCATTTTCTGCTTTATAACTCCTTGTAAAGCTTTAAAAGCCTCAAGCTACCCTCTCCTCAGAAGGTAAAGAATAAAAGCCAGTTCTGGTCCGATTACCGTGTCTGATTTCTTTGAGAGCAAACTAGGAAAAGTTTTGGTATTAGCATAAGCAGTTTGTGACTGTGTTTTGCTTGCACCTACTGGTTTTGATTGTGTTGTCTGTACGTGTCTGAATTGTTCCTTTGGGTTTCTTGGTCAGGATGCTGTGGTTAACTTTTGTAGTCTATTTTGAGTGTTTTAGCCACATTCATTTACAGCCCATGCCTTATAAAGGCTGGTATTCATTCTCCCCACTCCACTTCCCTGCCTCTACACACACACACACACACACACATGCGCAAGTGCATGCACACACACATATACATGCTCATAAGACTGTTGTAGAATTAGATCCTTCCTGGCATCTTGGATTCGTTCCCACCAAACCAGAAGAGAGGTGTCCTTTAGCTGGGTTCGCATTGCATCCTTGTCAGAGTAACATTTTACCATCTTTCCTTCTGGCCTCTCTTCCATGAAGAATTGGGCATCTCTGTATAAGAGATTTTTGCCCCTTGTTTCCTGTTAGTTAGGATGAAAACTGTAAGCCTATGAGTGATCCTTATTAAACACCTTGGGTAATTTGACAAGTCTCCTCAACCATCTGCCTGCTTTGTCTATTTAGAATTTTCTCCCAGCTTCTGAGTTTCACTTAATTTTCTGTGGTTTATGCAGTAAGTTCTTTTGGTAAGGGCTATACATGGTTTAAGATGGAATGATAAGCATAAGTACAATTCATTCACTTGGGTAGCAAATAGTTATTAGATGCCTCATAGCAGACTCTGCTAGTTATTGGAGAGTCTTTGTTTTCATGGAGCACATGGCATATGAAGGGGCAGTTGGGCACTTAACCAGCAATTATAATACAATGTGGTAAATATACTAAAAGACAGTGATTATTAGAGAGACAGTGAAGTGTAGTGGTTGACAGCCCAGATTCGGGAGCCAGCAGCTTTGGTTCAAACCCGGGCTCCGCCACTCATTACCTCTGTGATCCTGGGCAAATTGTTTAAACTCTTTGTGCCTTATTTTTCTTATGAGGAAAAAGGAGATGCTGTAAGGATGCAACGAGCTAATACCCTGAAACAACTAGACTGGTGCTTAGTAAATAGTTACTAAACAATCAGTATCTATTAGCATTAAAATCCGTCCTAATCCTCAAATGCTAAGACTTTGAAAGGGAGGATAAAACTTTAAGTGGGCTAATTATCACTTGGAACAAATTTGCAGAGCAGTTAATAAGAAACCAGTTTCTGATTCTTGAGATCATGTGGTAACTGAAAAACTCTTAAAGATACATTGAAAATAGTTTTTCCCTTGCATTCTTGCTTTAGACGCAAATCTTCAATATCTGCTTTGCTATGTTGCAAGAAGAAATGAATCTTTTCTGTTTAGTAATAGAGCCAGTTGCACTGATTCTAGGCCACATTTTTCATCATGTAATCCTGGACTTTAGTGCCTACCTCTTTTATATTAGCTGTCTTCCCCAAGGGCTTTCTAAGGAAATAGGTGACTGCAAAACTGGATATAGTAGTTTTCATTCCCATTTTTCTGTGTTGCACTTTCTAAGTGGTGCAAGCAAGGAGAGCCTTAAGAAATTTCTTTAAGTATGAAGTAGAGAAAGCATAAACATCAGGTCCCTAAATTTCAGCAGCCTTCTACCTGCCACTAATCCCAGGCTTCCAAATGTTCTTCTGAAATCATTACACCTTCTAGTTTCTTGTTGACACATCCTTTGCCTTGGCATGTTGTGGGATTGTATCTGAGACATCTCTGCATCCTCATTAACTAGCACCTATTAGCTGGAAAATTATTGTTTGTTGAGTTAACAGATGAATAGATTTTAGTACCTAGGGCTGTGATAAAATATGTGTAACGCCTACCTACCTAAAGAACTTACTTTACTCTTTCCTCCCTTCTTTCTATATCTTATTGCTAGACAAGAAACTATAATATTTTAAACTCCAGGGCAGGGCTGCTGGATATAGTTGTGCATTTTGGCTTTGCACGGCAGCATCTAGAGAGGCTGGCACTGACCTGATGAGGAGATTTATCTATTCAGAAGAAGGGTGCTTTCTCCCCCTGGCACAACTTTCCTGTCCATGGGCCAAGCCAAATGTGCTTGGAGCAGTTCCTGCTAGACAGGCATCTTGCACAAATTCTTCTGCTCAAAGGGGTACACCTTTAACTAATTCATATGTAGTCTAATAGTAGCCATGACAGTAAGTTCAGGATGCCACACAATTTTCAATGAATACCAGAAGGAGAAAGGGACTAGGAAGAGTGTAAATGCATGGTCTGTTTCATTAAGCCTGGCCTAGCACGGAGATCTGTGGTGGTATTAAAACCAACTCCCTCTTCTGTCCCCCAGCCCTTGGCCTCCTCTGTACTTCAGAGGGTTTTGCTCTTGTTTTTAGGTAGTTTCATAATCATATGGCCCACTCATTTCAGTCCATTCCTCTCTACCAGAATATTAGCTTTAAAAGCACCTCCTACTGATGAGTGTTTAGCACTGTCTGTATGTAGGTGAGCTGGAAGGAATTTATGGAAGCCCACATAATCCCTCCCTGCCCTTGTAGCCAAGACTGTTCAGTTCATGTCCCCTTGAGTCTGTTATGAGGCCAGCTAACGAGGAGAAAAATGAAGAGTTTCTGTCCTTGCCCTGTGTATCTCCTGCTGGGCTCAGCTAATGACTGATGAAGGGCCTGGAAGGCGGGGGCCACAAGCCAGCCAGGTCCTCATTGAGCTCCTGCTGGCATGCGAGGGGTACAAGATGTGAGTGAATTGGGCCCAGCCTTCAAGGAGGCTGGAGTTCAGTCCACAGGCCTCGGGCTTCATAAGGCCAACTTTGCTTCTCTGTTGCTTGGTGATTTCAAAGTTCACAAAAGCTGATGGATTATTGGGTTCAATTATGTAACATTAATGAGTGAATGAGGCTGGTTTGGTTAAACAGGACATGGGGGGATAGCGGACAGATGAGAGTGGTAGCTTCCTTCCTTCCTCCCTTCCCCCTTCCCTTCCCTTCCCTTCTCACCCACCCCCACCCTCGTTGTTTGCACTGGCTGTCTGCTCTCTGTGATTGCTCGTCTTCTCTTTAGGAGGCACCGGGAACTGAACCTGGGACCTCCCATGTGGGAGAGAGGAGCTCAATAGCTTGAGCCACCTCCACCCCCTGCTTTGTTGTCTCTCATTGTCTTTCCTCTTTGTGTCTCCTTGTTGCATCATCTTGTTGTGTCAGCTCACTGCGCCTGCCCGTTGCACCAGCTTGCTGTCTTGCTCGTCTTCTCCAGGAGGCACTGGGAACCAACGCTGGGACCTCCCATGTGGTAGGTGAAAGCTCAATCGCTTGAGCCACATCCGCTTCCTTGGTAGCTTCTTCTGAAAATCAGTATCAAGCCCCTCTCCTCCAGTGGCTAGACTGTGGATAAGAGGTTTCCAGATGTTCCAGTATTTTCAAAGGAAACTGGGAAATCTAGTTTTTGTTGTGAAATCTAATAAGTTTTAAAATGTCAGCTCAAATTCTTTTAAACCAATGTGGGCAAATAAAGTACTCCTCTGGTAGGATTCAGTCCTCCTGTTGACAGGACTTCTGGGTAGGTGGGGCCGTGCACAGAGGGAGGCATGGATTATCGTAAGGTAGAGCTATTCCTCCAAGGCCTTCTGCCCAAGCGGGGTAGGGGCAGTCACGAGTTTGCAGGTTGAGAAGCAGCCAGGAAGGTGTGGGGTTGATGGGGTGGGGGACGGACTTTGGCTGTGAGGATGGGTGGGATGAGGCAAGGGACCTCTTCCGAGAGCCTGGCGCTGGCCCTGGGCTGTGATGCACATTTCCGAGTCCTGCACAGTGTGCTAAGAACAGGCCATGCCCGACCCCCAGAGGAGAAGGTCCAGGCTTTGGGGAGAGTGGGAGGCTACTCTGCCTCATGAAGCATGCAGCACTATGCCCCCCCCAACCAATAAAGATCTCATTTGAATACAGTTAATTAATCCAAACCTTAGCCAGAGGAGGAGTTGCCTTGCAATTAATAAAATTTAAAGCTTCAAGGCCCCTCACTTGCACAAGATCCTTTCAAAGTGCTGTACCTAATACTGCGCTCATGACCTTGAGCTCTCTTTTTTTTTTTTTAAGTCATCCTCCATTGTGTAAGTTGCAGATACCTGAAAGCCTGAATCTGGCTTGTTTGGCTCTGCCACTAGATCTGGCCCTCCAGCCAGTCACTTCCTATTTCTGAGCCTCAGTTTCTCTAGAAATCGGGGAAGATAATTCCACCCATAATCTGGGAGTTCTTTCAAGGTTAAGATAAAAGGCAGTGCAAATATGAATATATAAAAATCCAGATGCCTTCTTCTCGCTTCTGCTATTCAATATTAGGTATTTTATCAGCAAAAAACGTCACGACACTTTCTTGTACTTAATAAAATAGGTAACTAAAGTGTCAGATTGTACAATCTCCTCCCTCTCCGTCTCATGGCTTGTAAAGAGCTATTTTTATTTTGAAAACCTTCCCTTTCAAATGCTTCATATTGGAATGTAGATATCCCCCAGCAGGGTGGATGGGAAGTGGGGCTACTTGTTAGGTGTTAGCTGGTGCCAAGTACTGTGCAAGGATTCCACACGTTTCTGACCCTGCTCTTCCCCACAGCACAGAGAGGCAAGGTAACAGGGTCTCCATTTACCAGCAGGGGAAGCTGAAACTTGCAGAGGTTAATTTTAACTTGCGCAAGGCCACAGAAGTGGCCGACCCAAGATTACTACCCCTTCATGCTGCTGCTTGGCTAGAATGACAGTGGCTGCCTAGAATGGGAGGAGAGCATTTGCTGATGGCAGCCACTTTGCCAGATAGAGTCAGGCTGGGCAAATGGAAGCTGCCTTCTAGCCTGTGTTCCCCACTAAACAGAGGTCCCTGCAGGGCTGCATCGGCTCACATGGGTGCCTTTTACTCACTCACAGTCATTGTGCAGAGCTGGAGCTGGGAGCCCAGGTCAGCCTTGCACCCTCCTTCCTTTCTTTCTGTAAGACTCTCACCCACACACTTTGAAATGTTCTTCCTACTCCTTTCTAAACATCTGGATCTTTCCTATCTTATGGTCCCTCTCTTTCGTAGACATTCTCCTGGCTTTCTGGTTCATTCTGCTGTGATCTCACATTCCCATCAGTTCTACTTCATTCATAGATTTATTCATTCATTTATTCATTCCTTCGTCAACAAGCGTTTATTAAACATTTACTATGTGCTTGGTGCTGTTTTGGATATTGGAATTTTAAAAATGAAATTAGGTTAGGGATGCTAATGTGTGTTTATTATTATTATTTATTTTTTTATTTTTAAGAAGGTACTGGGGCTTGAACCTGGGACCTCCTACGTGGGAAGCAGGTGCTCAACCACTGAGCTACACCTGCTCCCCGGGTATTAGAACTTGAGTACAGGTAAACTCAAATATGAGTGAGAGAGTCTTTGTACCCAAGAAGCTCAAGTTCTTGGAGGGAAAAGGATAATGGAATAATAGTCATAATAATAAATAGAACTAATTTTGTTGCATGTTCACTACATGCTAGGTAAACTCTAAGTGCTTTGCTTGCGTTAATGAATTTGCTCCTTCCAGTAATCTTGTGAGGGTTGTATCCCCTTTTCTACATTAGATTGAGCCACGTGAAATTGCCATTGACGTGGGTCAAAGCAGTTGTACAAGAGCAGTTTAATATGGCTCAGCTAAAAGATCTGGAGCCCTAGGCACATTTACATAACTTGCCCAACATCACTCATAGTGGTGGAGCAGAAATCTGAACCCCGATTGTCTGGCTTGAGAGCCCACACTCCTGACCCCCTGACCCTAAGCTGCCCGATAATTGAAGTGCTCCTGCTCAGGAGGCATAGCTGCTCCCTCTTCCTGGAGGAAGCAGGAAAGGCGTTCCTAAGGCGGCACATGGGCTCTTATTTTCCATTTCCGAGATTTTGCGGTCTGTATCCCCCACTATATTCATTCTACATTTCTCAAGGGCATCCCCTGTTATTCCTGGGCCACCCACTTTATTAGACCTGATCCAGAGCTTTGCAAGTAGGAAAGGCTCCATGAAAACTTTGTTCGATTAGTACTTTTGCTTGAGAGTGTCTGTTTTCTGGGAGAGAAAATGTAGGGGAGAAAAGGAGAACAGGGTTTAGGATAAGAAATCAGAGTTTAGGAGCAGGGAGAGAACAAAACAAGAAGTAATCAAAATAACTGAAAGTTCCCCTAAACAGTCCATGGATAGGTGAGGACTGGCTGTCTAGAGCAGGGATCCTTACCAAGGGATTCCTGAGCTTGAACTGAAATTGGAAAAAAAAAACATTCTTCTTGTGGGGACATTTTGGTGTGAGTGTGGTGTATTTATTAAATAATACACAGCGTAGTGTGGCCTTAGGAAGGGGTCTGTGGTTTTCACCTGACTGGCAAAGGGGGGGTCCCTGGAACCAAAAAGTGTAAGAGCCCCTGGTCTAGAGTATGAAAACAAGTCGTTAGAAAGACAAAGCAGTTCCTAGTGAAGTAGATTAGTAGAGGAATAAAATTTTATGAGGGAGCTTCACACCTTGTAGTCTTTCTATTCTAACCCAGCCTTGCTGCATCTCGTTAATGTTATTTTCACTGCTTGGTTCCTTTATGATGCAAGAGTCATTATCATAGAGAGAAATCTCAGAAAGTGCTTGGTGTCAAAGTGTGTTACTCCCTGTTAGAGCTGAAAGAAAATAGGTTGCTGAAAGATATGGGTAGAGATCAGAGCACAGAATCAAGATTTATACACATTTCCATAGAATTTCTTTATGTAGTTGTGCGCAAAAGTCCCTTTAGTCACAATTAATGATTGTTTTCTCCAAGTAGAGCGTTCTTGTCTCTAATGTTGAATTCATTAATGATATATATGTATATGCTCATTATAAAATAATCAAAGTCTGCTAATTATAGAGTGGTTTGTGTTGACAACAGATTTTTTATACTTTTGCCTTTAGCGTATTCCTGTATTTCTTGCCAACCATGGAAACACAAAGAAATTACTCAAACTTGCTGTAAAATTTATGAGATTGTCTTATTTTTATGATAAAAGATTCTCCCTTCAACCTACCCTCTGGTCAATTTTAAATTTTACTCAAATTAGGTTAAATCACAGCAGACAACTTAAAAGCACATTGTTTTCCTCTTAAATTCAGTTCCAAGCAACTCACTGTTTGAGATTTACAAAGTTCTTGGTAACTGTTTGCAATATCCAGACATTGAAATATCCCATTAAGGAGTCAAAATGCCAGTAGGGGTTCTCAACTAGGGACGATTTTGTACCCTGTCCCCAGGAGTCATTTGGAGACTGTTTTAGGTGTCCCAGCTGCACCTGGTATGGGGAGCTACTGCTGTCATCTAGTATGCAGTAGCCAGTGATGCTACGAAAAATCTTACAAATGTACAGGATGGCCCCCACAACAAAGAATTAACCAGCCCAAATCAGTCGTACCAAAGTGGAGAAACCCTGCACTAGATCATTATGTGGAAAAATGCTCGCGGCTCTTAGATGCATATATCAGGGATTTAACATTTAATGGAGGAAGGAACACATAGAAAAGGTCAAGCTTACTTAGGTAAGTTGTAGATTACTGGCTGTTGACCATCGTACATCATATGCAAAATTTGCCATATATTTAAATGTAAATTATTTAAATGAATAGTACTCCTTTGTCCCAGCTTTTTAAATCTAAAGACTTTGAGCTCTATTCCTTAGAAACATGTGTGCCATGAAGGAACGATGAGCTAAGGTTAAGACATTTTAATACATATATATCATTTTCTTGGTGAAAACATTTGTCTTAATCTTTAAAATCTTTGTAAAACCCTGAGGAACTTTTCTGAGCAACCCAATCTGTTTTTTGAGCAATTGACAGTTTCCACCTCTTTTTAAAACCTGTCTTAGTTTTCTTCTCAGACTGTAGTATCTGAGAAGCACAAGCGTTCCTATGCCTCTCCACGGTGGCTGCAGGTACATTGTTTTCTCTGTACCTGGAGATTGGTTTACTGGAAGCATTTTCTTCTTCATCTTCCATTAGGTAACACATACAACCTGCAGAGTTCTCACCACACTGCACGCATGGGCACTTCGGCATGGACTTCCTTGCTTTCTGAATTGTAATCAGGGGATCATTTGTACACGCCTCCATCTGCACCTCTCTTCAGAGCACCCCCAGACTTCCCTTCTAGTGGTAGTTTCCCAAGACCTGCATCCAGACAACTCTTGAAGACGCCATCACTGCTCCACACATCCAGTGCAGCTCTGGTGACCATCGTCCTTCACAGGTCTTGTGCATGCCAAGAGGGTCGGTATGAGTGCTACAGCATATTTTGTCAGGCTAGGAGCTGTAGAGTCCAACTGAAGTGACTATCATAACCTCTTTTGTTAAACGTAAAATTTATTGAAGTATATCAGTCCTACATGAACATACATAAACAATAAGTGTATAGTGAAAGTTGTGAACTCACAAAACAAACATGCACATCATCACACAGGGCTCCCCATACATCACCCTACCACCACCACCCTGCATTGTTGTGAGACATTTGTTACAAACTATGAAAGAGCATCTTCAAAGTATTACTACTAACTAGAGCCCATATCTTACATTTGGTGTATTTTTTTTGTCCAACCCACCCAATCATTAACACCCTAAATTAGTATTATATGTTTGTTATTGTTCAGGGGAAAATGTTCTCATGTTTGTCCTGTTAACCACAGTCCATCGCCCACTCCTGGATTCCCCGTGTTTTACAGCCCCATGCTTTTTTTTTTTTTTTTTTTTTAAAGATTTTATTTATTTACTTTATCCATTTTAAACTCCCCCTTCCCCATTTGCTGTTTTTGTGTCCATTTGCTGGGCAATTCTCTGTGTGTGTTTCCTGCCATCTCTTCTCATCCTCCTCCTCCAGTCTTTACCAGGATTTGATCCTGGAGACCTCCGATGGAGGAGAGAGGTGTTCTGCTGCCTGCGCCACCTCACCTCCTGGCTTCTGGAGCTTTCCGAGCATCTCGTCTTGTCTCTCCTCTGTTACGTCATCACCCTGCTTCATGGCTCCCGGGGCCTGACGGCTCAGCGGCACACAGAGCCTGGCAGCCCATGCGCTTTCTATATATATATATTTTTTATTTTACCGGGAGGTCCCGGGGATCGAACCCAGGTCCCTCCATATGGCAGACGGACGCCCAATCATTTGAGCCACATCCGCCGCCCCAGCCCCTTGCTTTGAACGATCCATTCGAAGTGTCCACTCGGGCTCTCACTGTCATCACAGAGTTATGCTGTCATCACTTAGGTCAATTTTAGAATGTTGTTATTACTCCAAAAGGAACAATCCCATACCTCCTTATACCCCATCATTGTTGCTTTTGCTGCAAAATATTACAATATCATTAACTATCATCCATAAATTACCCTAGTCGTAATTTTCCTGTGTATCACCATATTCTTAAAACTTAGTAAAAGAATGTTCTTATGTTTATACTGTTAACCCACTCTCTTCACCCACCACCCAAATCACTGTTACACATTCCCTAGATTATTCTCTAGTTTCCTTTCGATTGACATTCATGTCCACAGACTATCCCTTTCAGTCACAATCACACTTATAAATCAGCAGTGTTAGTTATACTCATTATAATGTGTTACTCTCAACTCTAGTCATTTCCACACTTTTACAGTCAACCTCATTAATAGTGCTACAGACATTAAGCATCAGCTCCCACTCTGAACCCACCGTCTATTTCCTAGTAACCTGTACTCCAGAGTTTGCCTCCACGAGTTTACTCACTGTATTTAGTGCAGATGAGTGAGACCATACAATATTTGTCATTTGGGGCCTGGCTTATTTCACTCAACATAATACTCACTCAAGGTTCATCCACGTTGTCATATGCATCATGATTTCATTTCTTCTTATAGGGGAATAGTATTACGTTGTGCGCATATAACACGTTTTGTTTGTCTGGTCATCGGATGATGGACACTTAGACCGGTTCCATATTTTAGCAAATATGAATAATGCCACTATGAACATTGGTGTACAAATGCCAGTTCGCATCCTTGCTTTCAGTTCTTCTGAATATATTCCTAGTAACAGGATTGATGGATCATACGGCATTTCTATATTCAGCTTCTTGAGGTAACTGCCAAACTGTCTTCCATGGAGGCTGCACATTCAACATTCCCACCAATACTAGGACATCCTCTTTCAACAGGCGTTTGACAAGGACTGTCAGAGTGATCTTTTCTTCAGAATTTATAAGGGCTACATGTTTATTTTAGCAAGAAATTGGAAACTATGGCAAGTACAAAGAAAAAGTTACTGATAATTTCACCATTTCCTGTTAAAATTTTAGGCACATTGTTCTATGCAAGCCAGTGCATAAATGGACGTGGGTATTATTTTTTCAACAATGTGAAGATCATACTGTTATTTATCTTATTTCACTTAAAATAAAACAATCATTTACCTATATCCTCATGGACTTTGAGTAACATTTTTAATGACTGCATAATATTTCAACAGATGGTATGAACATAACAAACATACACACATACTAAACACAAACAAACTTGTTTCACGACTGGTTGCTTTCATTCAGTGTTTTCATTTATTTCAGTCTTTCACTGTAACAGGCACCAACATATTTGTGTATGTCTCTGGTTTCTTAACTCAGAAGGCAAAGTCCTAGACATGAAATTGGTTAGTAAAAGACTATGACAATTTTTAAGACTTTTGATGCATGTTGCCAAACAACCTCCAAAAATTATTTGCCACTTAGTTAATTTTCTTATCCTGAGTTGGCTAAAACTTAACACCATTCGTACTTGATTTTTTGTCTTTCTTTCAAAGGAGATTGTTCTCCTTTCTCACATTAAGCATATTATATTAAGGACATATTTGCGATTCCCTTTCTTAAATGGTGTCTTAATCACTAATGTATGTTGATTTTACCAGCTGACTGTTGAGCATCTATCTGTTACCATATATTTTCTATCATTTGATCTTACACTATGAGGTTTTATATTAATGCACTTCCTGACATTGAGTCACCCTTGCCTTTCTTCCATGAGTTTTTGTGGGTTCCCCTACTGTGGAATTAGAAGTGTCCTGTGTGAGAAGATGGTTTACAGAGATGTTCTGTGGCTCATGGACTTTAACATGGGGACATGTTTGTTGTCCAGTACATGACCAACTTCTTTTGCAGCTATTAGTGCAGCGCACAGTTTGGATATTGGCTTCTAGACATTGTTTCCTATCTGTTAGGAGTGTTGTGGCTTCCAGTTCTTTCTTTCTTTCTTTTTTTTTTAAACAAATCAATTTTATTGATGCATAATAATAAAGCATCATCCAAAGTGTACAATCAGAGGTATTTGATATACTCACATAGTTGTGCATTCATCACTTCAATCATTATTAGAGCATTTTCATTATGTCAATAATAATAATAAACAAAAAACAGACAAATAAACAAGCAAATTCTTCACGTCTCAATTGCTCTATGTGTCCCCAATGTACATAGCTATTTCTAGCTATTCCTGCACAATTATTTGTTTATTTATTAAGGAATTTTATTGAGATATATTCACATACCATACTATCTATCCAAAGTGTATAATCAATGGCTTTTAGTATAATCACAATGTTGTGCATTCATCACCAACAAAAAAATTTAGAACAATCTCATTACTCCAAAAAGTCTAAGCTCATTCTATTTTCTGGTGACCCATATTCAAGTTATTAACTCTATGAGATTACACACTATATTTAGTTCATAGTAGCACAGTCATACAGTATTTGTCCCTTTGTGTCTGGCTTGCTTCACTCAATGTCCTCCAGGTTCATTCAATGTTGTCATGTGCTTCATGACTTCATTTCTTCTTCAGCTGCATAATATTCCATTGTGTGATAACACCATAGCTTGTTTAACTATTTGTCAGTTGATGGACACCAGGGTTGTTTGCAATTTTTGGCAATCGTGAATAACACTGCTATGAACATCGGTGTTCAGATGTCTGTTTGTGTCACTGCTCTCAGTTCTTCTGGGTATTCTCAGTAGTGGTATTGCCAGGCCACATGGCAAATCTATATTCAACTTCTTTAGGAACTCCACAGTGGCTGTACCATTTCTACATTCCAACCAACAGTGAATAAGTGTTCCTATCTCTCCACATCCTTTCCAACACTTGTAGTTCTCTGTCTTTTTAATAGTGGCCAGTTTAATAGGTGTGAAATAATATCCCATTGTAGCTTTGATTTGCATTTCCCTAATTGCTAGTGATATTGAACATTTTTTCATGGGATTTTTTTTGCCATTTGTATTTCTTCTTTGGACAAATGTCTAAGTCTTTTGCGCATTTTTTAATTATGTAATTTGTCTATTTATTGTTGAGTTGTAGCATCTCATATGCATCATGGACATTAAGCCCTTATTGGATATGTGATTTCCAAATATTTTCACCCCTTTCACAAAGTTCTTTGGGGTGCAGAAATGTTTAATTTTGAGGAGGTCCCATTTATCTATTTTTTCTTTTGTTGCATGTGCTTTGTGTGTATGGCCCTACCACAAGATCTTTAATATCTTTCCCTACATTTTCTTCTAGTAGTTTTATGGTCCTGGCTTTTATATTTAGGTCTTTAATCCATTTTGAGTTGATTCTTATATAGGGGGTGAGATAAGGGTACTCTTTCCTTCTTTTGGTTGGGGATATCCATTTCTCCTAGCACCATTTGTTGAAGAGACAGTTTTGTCTCATTAACATGGCATTGGTAGGTTTGTTGAAAACCAGTTGACCACAGAGGTGGAGGTTTATTTCTGCACTCTCAATTCTATTCCACTGATCGATGTGTCTATCTTTATGCCAATACCATGCTGTTTTGACCACTTTAGCTTTGTAATATGTTTCAAGGTCAGGCAGTAAAAGTCCTCCCACATCACTCTTCTTTTTTAGAATGCTTTTGGCTATTCAGGTGCACTTTCCCTTCCAAATTAATTTGGTAATTGCCTTTTCTATTTGTATAAAGTAGGCTGTTGGGATTTTGATTGGTATTGCATTGAATCTATAAATCATTTTGGGTAGGATTGACACCTTCATGATATTTAGCCTTCTAATCCATGAACGTGGAATGTCTTTCCATTTGTTTAGGTCTTCATTGATTTCTTTTAGCATTGTTTTGTAGTTTTCAGCATATAGGTCCTATACTTCTTTGGTTAAATCGATTCCTAGGTATTTGAATCTTTTTGTTACTATTGTAAATGGACTTTTCCCCCTGATTTCCTCCTCAGATTGTTCAATACTAGTGTAGAGAAACATTACTGATTTTTTTTTTTTTTAACAAATCAATTTTATTGATACATATGAATAAAGCATACAATTCATCCAACATGTACAATCAATGGTATTTGGTATAATATAGTTGTGCATGCATCACTTCAATCATTATTAGCGCATTTTCATTATTTCAATAATATTATTTTTTTATAATAATAAAAAACAGACAAACAAGAAAATTCTTCACCTCTCAATCTCTCTATTTCCCCTGCTGTACATAGCTGCTATTTATGGATATTCTTGCACAATTATTTATTTATTAAGCAGTTTTATTGAGATATATTCACATACCATACAATCTATAAAATGTATAACCAATGTCTTTTAGTATAATCACAATATGGGCATTCATTATCACAAAAAAATTTTAGAATTATTTTGTTACTCCAAAAAGAAAAACTCCACACCCCTTAGCATGCCTTTCCTAGCCCCACATAATCATTAATCAAATTTCATCTTTATAAATTGATTTATATTTACATTATATATAAATGGAATCATACAATATGTTACATGTTATATTTGGTTCATAGTAATGCAGTCATACAGTATTTGTCCTTTTGTGTCTGGCTTGTTTCACTTAACATAATGTGACTAAGTTCTGATGCACAAAAGTTTTTATTTTTTTTCTTTAATTTTATTTATTTATTTTTTATTATGGGTAAAAATCAAAATTCTCACAATACATACAAACATTTGCAAAATGATATATAAATATATATGCATATATGTGTATTTGCTTACAAAAATGTT
>JAKSZT010054202.1:12634160-12760736 GCA_026826555.1 Tolypeutes matacus
TGGCTTAGAGAGAGGCCACATTTGAGCAACAAGGAGGCTCTCAGGTGGCAACCCTTAGGCACCCCACAACTGCAGGCTAAGTCTCATTTACAAGAGCAAAGACTCACAAGGGTAGTCATCAATAAAAAAAAACAAAACATCAGTGGGTCATCCTATTTTGACAAGCACTGTCCCTACACTCAGAGGACTATTGCTGCTCCCTTGGAGACTGTGGCAGAGCTCTCCAGGCTAGGAATTCAGATTCCCTCATTTATTGTGTGATTATCCACCCATCGTGACCATGCCCCATCCCCCGATCCTTTGAATGATTTTGTATATCTTTCGTGTATATTCGGATGAACCAACATTACTGATTTTTGAGTGTTGATCTTGTATCCTACCACTTTGCTCAACTCGTTTATTAGCTCAAGTAACTTTGTTGTAGACATTTCAGAGTTTTCTCAATATAGGATCATGTCATCTGAATATAGTGAGAATAGTGAGAGGTTTACTTCCTCTTTTCCTATTTGGTTGCCTTTTATTTATTTATTTTCTTGTCTAATTGCTCTAGCTAGAATTTCTAGCACAATGTTGAATAACATTCGTGACAGTGGGCATCCTTGTCTTGTCCCCAATCTTAGAGGGAAAGCTTTCAACCATTTCCCTTTGACTACGATGCGGGCTGTGGGTTTTCATACATGTCTTTTATCATATTGAGGAATTTTCCTTCTATTACTATTTTTTGAAGTGTTTTTTTTTTTTTAATCAAGAAACGATGCTGGGTTTTGTTGCATGCCTTTTCTGAATTGACTGAGATGATAAATGTGGGGTTTTTTATCTTCAATTTATTAATATGGTGTATTATGTTTATTGAGTTTATGTTTAACCACCCTTGCTGTATTAGTCAGGGTTCTCTCGGGAAACAGAATCAGCAGGAGATATCTGTGAATAATATGGAACTCTAAAAGAGTCTCTCACGCGACCGTGGGGACTCACAAGTCCAGGTTCCTCAGGCAAGCTGCAAACCAGGGACTCCGATGAAAGCCCGATGAAAAGTCGTTGATGAGTCTCTGGGAGAAGTTGCCTGTCCAATGACGAGCTGGGAAATTCTCTCTGAATGTTGAAATCACCTCCACTCTTAAGTCATTCAACTGATTGGATAAAAGTACCACCTATCGATAATGCAATCTCCCTGATTGATGCAGATATAATCAGCCATTCACGCAGTAAACTCACTGATGATCGAAGTCCACAAATGCTCCCGTATTACAATTAGCCCAGTGCTTGCTGGAACAAACACCTGGACACAACTACCTGGCCGAGTTGACACATTAGCCTAACCATCACACTTGCATATCAGGAATAAATCTCACTAGCTCGTGATGTTTAAATCTTTTACTATGCTGTTGGAGTCTATTTGCAAGTATTTTGTTGAGAATTTTTTGCATCTATATTCATTAGAGAGATTGGTCTGTAATCTTCTTTTCCTGTAGTGTCTTTATCTGGCTTTGGTATTAGGGTGATGTTGGCTTCGTAAAATGTATTGGGTAATTTTTCCTCCTCTTCAATTTGTTGGAAGTGGTTGAACAGGACTGGTGTTAATTCTTCTTGAAATACTTGGTATACATCTTCTGTGAAGCCATCTGGTCCTGGACTTTTCTTTGTTGGTAGATTTTTATTGACGAATTCAATCTCTTTTAATGTTATTGGTTTGTTAAGTTCTTGTATTTCTTGTAGTGTCAGTGTAGGTTGTGAATTTCTAGGAATTTGTCCATTTCATCAAGGTTGTCTAGTTTGCATACAGTTTCTCATAATATCCTCTTATGATCCATTTTATTATGTTGGGATCGGTCATAAGTTTGCCTTTTCATTTCTGATTGCATATATTTGCATCTTCTTTCTTTTCTTCTTTGTTAGTCTAGCTAGGGGTTTGTCAATTTTATTGAGCTTCTCAAGGAACCAGCTTCTGGTTTTGTTGATTTTTCCCTATTGTTTTTTTGTTCTCAATTTCGTTTATTTCTGCTCTAATGTTTATTATTTCTTTCCATCTGCTTGCTTTGGGTTTGGTTTCCTGTGATTTTTCAAGTTTCTCCAGTTGTTCAGCTATATCTTTGATTTTAGCTCTTTCTTCGTTTTTAATATAGTGTTTAGGCCTATAAATTTCCCTCTCAGGGCTGTCCTCACTGTATCCCATCAGTTTTGATAAGTTGTGTTCTTGTTTTCACTCATCTCAATATATTTACTAATTCCTCTTGCATTTTCTTCTTTGACCCACTGATTATTTAGGAGTATGTTGTTTAGCCTCCATTTACCTCTTTCCTGCCTATTATTGATTTCCAGTTTCATTCCATTATAATCTGAGAAGGTGCTTTGTATAATTTCAATTTGTTTATATTTTTTGAGAGCTGCATTATGACCTGACATGTGGTCTATCCTGGAGAGATATCCATGGGCACTTGAGTAGAATGTATAATCCGCTGAGGCCCCAGTACCTCAAAAAAAAAAAAAAAATACAATTACAGTCTAATATGTGCTATGAATATAGATGCAAAAATTATCAACAAAATTCTAGCAAGCCAAATCATTATATACAATGATCAACTGGGATTTATCCCTGCTATGCAAGAGTGGTTCAACATAAGAAAATGTATTAATGTAATATACCACATTAACAGAACAAAGGGAAAAAAATAGATGGCTATCTCAATTGATGCAGAAAAGGTATTTGACAAAATCCACCACTCCTTTATAAAAACACTCAGAAAGCTAGGACTAGAAGGAAACTTTCTCAAATGACAAAGGGCATATATGAAAAATCCATAGCTAACATCCTACTTAATGGTGAAAATCTTTCTCTCTAAGGTCAGGAATAAGACAAGGATGCCCACTGCCACCAGTTATTCAACATTGTACTGGAAGTTCTTGCTGGAGCAATTAGGCTAGAAAAGAAATAAAAGTCCTCCACATTTGAAAGGAAGAATTAAAGCTTTCACTATTTGTAGATGACATGAACTTATATAGAGAAAATTCTGAAAAATCTACAACAAATCTACTAGAGCTAATAAATGAAATCAGCTTGGATACAAGAGCAACATGCAAAGAATAGTGGTGTTTCTTCACACCAATAATGAACTATCTAAAGAGGAAATCAAGAAAAAATTTGCGTTTATAATAGCAACTAAAAGAATCAAATATCTGGAAACAAATTTAACCAAGGATTTAATAAACTTATACATGGAAATCTATAAAACATTGCTGAAAGTAATCAAAGAAGACCTAAATAAATGGAAGGACATTCCATGTTATGGACTGGAGGTTTAAATATTTTTCCGATGCCAATTATACCAAAACAATTTACAGATTCAATGAAATCCCAGTCAAAATTCCAACAGAAAGGGGAAGGCAAATCATCAAATTTATATGGAAGGATAAGGAGCCCTGAATAGCCAAGACCACTTTGAAAAAGAAGAAGAAAGTTGGAGGTCTCACACTTCCCAATTTTAAAACTTATTACAAAGGTACAAGTAAACAGGTTATGCTTCCATCACAGTAAATTTATTACAGTGGTGACAATGAGACCTGTAACACTTTTTTTTTTTTTTGGCTAAGGTCACGAGTTAAAAAATGCATGTTAACAAGTAGAGGCTAGTACATTTTAGATCATTTGCCAAAATACAAATGTACTCCTTCTAGGGACCTAAAATGAATAACTTGAAGAAATTAGGATCCAAGAATTCTAATGAATAGGTGGAGAGTTTCTGAAGCATAACATCAGTTTGTCTCCATACAAGTGGAGATGAAAAGAAGCCCATCTAAAAAACAAATCTCACAGAAGGAAACTGGCTCCAGAACCCATTCCTGGATATATAACCTTTATATTCTGGTGACTGGAAACAGCTGTGGATTCTTTTTAAGAGGACTATCGAAGATAAATCTTGTTTCATTGTTTCAAGCTTCAGAGAACTAAGTTTGACTTTGATAATTAAGCAGTGGAATGATCACATATTTAATTCTGTAAATAAAAAATTTATTAATTTAATTTGCTGCACATAATAAAATTACTTTTTACACTGTAAAAAAAAAAAAAAAAGCTACAAGTAATCAATACAGCATAGTTTTGGCACTAGGATGGACAGAAATGGAATCGATTTGAGAGTTTAGAAATAAATCCTCACATCGACAGCCAATTGATTTTTTGACAAGGGTGCCATGTCCACTCAATGGGGAAAGAATAGTCTTTTCAACAAATGGTGCTGGGAAAACTGGCATTCCATATGCAAGAGAATGAAGCTGGACTCCTACTCACACCACATAAAAAACTTAGTTAATCAAAGCCCCAAATATAAGACACAAAACTATAAAACTCCTAGAAGAAAATGTAGGGAACATCTTCACATCTTCAGAACCTTGTGTTATCCAATGGATTCTTAGCCTTTATACCAAAAGTACCATCAACAAGGGAAAAAATAGATAAGTGAGACCCATCAAAATGAAGAACTTTTGTGTATCAAAGAACTTTTATCATGAAAGTAAAAAGACAACCAACAGAAAAAGAGAAAATATTTAGAAACCACATATCTGAAAAGGGTTTACTATCTAGGATATATAAATAAATCCTACAACACAACAATAAAAAGGCAAACAGCCCAATTAAAAATAGACACAAGACTTGAATAGATATTTCTCCAAAGAAGATACGCACAGGGCCAGTCAGCACATGGAAAGATGTTCAATATCCTTATCTGTTAGGGAAAAGCAGGTACCATTTATCACTCACTAGAATGGCTACTATGGAAAAACACAAAATAAGAGTGGGAGAGGATGTGGAGAAATAGGAACACTCTTTCATTTTGGAGGGGGACGGATGTTAAATGGTGCCATCACTGTGGAAAACAATTTGGTTGTTTCTCAAAAAGTTAAGCATAGAATTATCATATGACCCAGTAATCCCACTTTTGAAAGCAAGGATTCAAACAGATATTCAGAGCAGCATTATTCACAATTTCCAAAAGATAGAAGTGATCCAATTATCCATAAACAGATGAATGGATAGACAAACTCTGGTCTGTACATACAATGGAATGTTACTTAGCTGTAAAAAGAAATGAAGTTCTGATACATGTGACATCACGGATGTACCTTGAAGATTGAAACCAGCTTGCTGATTGAAACAAGCCAGACACAAAAAGGAGAAATATACTGCATGATCTCACTTACATGAAATAATTAGACTAGTTAAATTCTTAATTAGTAACTAGAATGCAGGTTACCATGGGCTGGAGTTGGGATAGGGGATGGGGAGTTAATGCTTAGTTTATGTGGAGTTTCTTTTTTGGGGTGATGGAGAAGTTTTGGTGAAGGATGGCAGCCATGGAAGCACAACTTTATGAATGTAATTAACAGCGGTGAAGAGTATATTTCAATGTGGTTAAAAGGAGGAAAATTTAGGTTGTGTACATGTTACCAGAATAATAATAAAACAACAACAACGTAGAAGTGTACAACGCAGTAAACCCTAATGTAAACTAGGGACTATAGTTAATAGTTTAATTCTAATAATATCGTCTCATCAATTGCAAGAAAGGTACCACACTAATGCCACTGTGTGTGTGAAGGGAATGTAGGGGAACTCTGTACTTTCTGCATGAGTTTTCTGTAAACCTAAAATTTTTCTAATAAAAAAATTAGATTGTGCCTTTTATGATGGGAAATTGGAACTGGTGCCTGGTTTCAGTGGTGATGATGTATTGCTGTATTGATTATCATCACTCTTTAGGAGATTGATTCTGTAATCCTAATCTTATAGCATGGCATATTCTAGTACATTTGCACATAGCTTTCTAAAACGAAAAAGTCAAAGAAATAAATGTCATGCGCAGCCCAAAAATGTGTTGGGTAACCTAAAAAAAGTGCCTTATTAAAAATATTTCTGTGTTTAGCTCTGAGAATTAACTGATGTGAAGATAATTTAAAATTGTAATTTATCTGAATGGATCCACAGCCATAATGGCAGTGAATGTGGCATCATTCTAATGCATACCAGCATTATCTGATGGATTTTAATTTTAGCTACTCCAATTATTTCAATCACTATTTAGGCTGGAAATAATTTTCTGAAAACTGGATTGAATATTACACGATTCACCTTCTGAATAGCATAGAAGGAATAATAATTTTTGAATCACCATTTTTGAGAGCTTTCTGTGTACTAGCCATGGTGCTGTAGTGCATTTTAATTTTGGTGTCCAAAATTGACATGTGCCCGGAGCTTTTCAGTAATTTTGTACGTCTCTGTAAATCTATGAAAGTATATTTGGGAAATATTGTGAATGTGTGTAATGAATTTCTGGACCTGTCTCTTTGCAGGAGAAAAGTAGAATTTGAAAGCTTATGATGTATTAAATACAGGAGGCGAAATTCACTGTGATTTAATGAAAAACAAATTAAGTTCAGTGATTCTGAACAACTTCAGAATATATAGGACTGTGGAAGGTACTAAACAAAGCATTGTCTGAGAAAAATCCTTGTAGATGGGAGGGGAAAACACAGATAGTTAAATGTTGACAGTGAATGTTAGGTTTTAACAGTCAGTTTTACTAAAGCCATTTATGCTCAACAATTCTCGTGGGTTGATCACGCTTTAATGATGCTCGTGAATCCGAGTTTCAGAGCTACTCTAAACATGAGAAAATCATTCACAAAGTACTCATTTTAACTCATAAGCTTTAAGTGATATAATAATGGTTGATAAGCGCCTCACTTAAAATTTCTTTTTGAAAAGTGGATATTTTGATTTATCAGGGACTGTTTTCTTAAGGTGCAGAAATCTCACAGAATTGTGTCATCATCCCTGTAATAATGAGGAAATTGAAGATTGAATATAGGCACACTATTCTGTATCCAATGAATATATTGCCGTAAAGCTATATGTAAATCACATTTAAAAATCAATTGAATCATTTTAGATGTATTAGAGGATCTCTCATCGTGAAAGAATCCATTTGGGAGAGACTTTGTAGACTGATGTGTCATCTCCTACTTGATAGTATTTAAGTATGGATTTCCTCAGACTTGGGCATTGCAGTCCATCATTCTGGCATCCTAACTTGACATGGCCACATGGTCGTTAGACATTTCTGGATAGGAGAGGACATCCAGAGCAAAACTGAATGTGGAGATAACAGCGAAGAAAGGGAACAGAGTCCTGCATATATAATTAATTTTTATCTTTTCAAGGTTATATTTACAGAATTTAAAAAATTATCCTGTTCTACAAGGTGCACATTGAATGACAGTAGGTCCCAGTCCTGCCTTTTCTCTCAGCTTTGGTTCCCATTCCTAGAGTCACCTACTTCTACCTTTTAGGGCAGTTCCTCCTGGCCTTTACCTCTAGATTTTCAGATAATATACTTATACTACTATTTCTTGATTATTTTTTCTTTCTTTCAGTTTTAGATGTTATCCCTTGACTTTCTCCTTTTTGGATGATAAGGATTTAGTTTTTCCCCTCACCCCAGCTACCTCTGATTCCTTCTCCCTCTCTCCATTTTAGGAATATCATAATGCTTGTAAGTATCAGTATGTAGTGTTTATATTATTTAATTATGTAAATTAGTCAAGCTATTAAATTCCAATTTTCATCCAAGGCATGATGCAACAGTAGATAGAAAATTCCAAAGTGAGGTGCAGTACCAAAATGAATGGCTAAGAACCGGCCGCTTGGGTATGTGGGAATGAGTGAGGTGCAAAGATACACCCCGAATGTGCTGGGGCATAGGCTGTGGGTGTGTGCTTTGTGAGGGGGCCTGGAGCCACTGTTCCTCTTGCCCAAGAAGGTGATTTTGGGCAGTGGAGTTGGTGAGGTAGGCTGCTGGAATAGGGGGACTCTGTGGGGAGCCATGGAGGCGGGCTGGGGATCTAACTGCCTTTTTATCTAAACTTTCAGCCAGTCTTCCTGGTCTCTACTCTGGCCCCTCTTTCTTGGGCCCTGCTGCCTCCAAATCCTGGTCCTTCAAGGGTCTGCAGTACAGATCCCCTCAGTGAGGGGTTTCCCCTACTGCTGGCCCATTCTCGCTTTCTCAGCTCTCCAGCTTTTGAATTTGAATTGTTCTTATTTTATCCTCTTCCTCTAACTTTTTCACCTAAAAATGCCTTTGCTGTGATGTCTTGTGGGGTTTGGAGTTAGGGGGGTGGTGATGATATGTGTTCAGTATATGGAATCTCAACACTTATTCCAGCAATAATGTGCACAAAAGCAGATTGCCCGTAGAATAACAGGGCACCTATTTATTTAACTATTTTGAGGAAACAGAAATATTTGAATATTTGCTGTCTTCTTCTTTCCTGGAGGTTATATATAGAGCTCTGCTCTGACCTTGAGGGGATGGGTACAGTTAGTGGTTTTATCCTTCTTGAAGGTGAAAAGTCAGGTGATCACATCTAGAGCTGATAATCACGTCCATTAACAGTAGCCTCACGGAGGCTCACCACACATATATTCTGCTTGCAGAAATTCAGCTACTCCAGTTTAGGAGAAAGAGAGCTTACAAAAGGATACCCATTTGCCACAGGGTTCCATGTACCACCTCCCCAATCCCAACAAAAAGATAAAAAAAAAAAAAATAATAATAATAAATACAAAGGAGAACTAAAAGGATCAATTCTTGACTTTTGTAATTTCAGGGCGCAAGTCCTGAAAATTTAAAGATGAATTAAGGGATTTTTCAAGGATTACTTTGCCTACACTTAATTTTTACCTTAAAATCTGATTTTTGACCCTAATCTTGCATCACATGAGAGTTTACTATGATCTTTTTTTACTCCACTATATAGAAGCAAGGTATTGAATGTATTCTTATTCCTTAATCAGCATGGTATTGTTTGAAAAGTTGAGCCTTGTAATTCATACAACCCTGGGTTCTTGATTCTAGTTATGCTGTAGTGTACATACTACTTAATTTTCCTCAACTTGTTTTTTTTTTTTTTTTTTTGTCTTCATAGTGGTTATAGTATAGCGACCTTATAGGTTTGAGAGTTTATATTAGGTAATATTTTAAGTACCTTGAATAGTGCTATGTTCACAGTAGATACTTAAAAACTTAATTTCTTTCTTGAGACTAATTGCTGAAAATTCACTTATTATCTTTCATGGACCAGGTATCTCTTGGTGTAATAGCTCATATTTATTGAGCCTTACTACCTGGCATTGTTTCCTTTTCTTTGCATATATTGACTTATTTAATTCCCCAGAGCCCTGCGAGTTAGATAATGTTGTTGTCTTTTTTGTTGATAAGGCTTGTAGAGGTTAAATAACTTGCCCAAGGTCACAGTGCAGCATAGTGGCAGAGCTGGGATGGGAACCCAGGATAATGGTAGCACTTTTCCAGCATGATTTAGAAGAAAAGATGAACTCTACGGAAAAACAATAGGAAATTTTTTCTGTAAAGGAAGAATGTAAAATACACATAGTTTGTATATTTTTGTTATAAATTAAAGAAACCTAATTCAAAACTAACATAGGCAAATAGGGGGATTTATTGGAATTTGAAGAACGGTTGATTCACAGACTGTAGGAAGTGCACAAATTCAGCTGGGCTCAGGAAAAGCTGGCAGCAGGGAATTGAACTCCACCGGGAATTTCTTTCCATGTTTCATTTATGCCTCTCCCTACATGTTGACTCTAGCCTCTTTTATTGTAGACAGGCTTTCTGTTAAGAACAAGAACCATAGCACATAGATGACTCCCAGGTTTAACACTGGGAACTGACTTTCCTTCTTGGGTTCAATTTGAAAAATCCCAGGAAAGGACTTGGGTGTCAGGACCTCATTCTTGGAGCAATTAACTGTAGCTTGAAAGTACAGTTTCTAAGAACTTGGCTTTTCCTAAGGCAGACTTGTTGACTTGGGATGAGAGAGGGTGAGAAAAGTAAATTAGGAATGCTTTTGACTGCAAACTACAAAATAGTGTTAACTGATGATAGCGTAACTTAAAAAGATATTTATTATTTACTATTATAACAAAAATATCTGGAGTTAGGGTTAAACCATTAGTTCAGTGACATCATCAAGAACTTTGTAGTATTCTGTTGTTTTACTCTGTCCCCCATGTTGCATAGGGTTTCATAGTCATGCTTGCCACCTCTTGATCACAGGATGGCTGCCAGAGCTCCAGATACCTTGTACAGATTCAAGGCAAGAAGATATCTTCCTTCAGCCTCTTTTATCTACTTATTTCAGAAGCCCACAGCGGATTTCCCTTTATGACCCATCAGCTAGAATAGAGCTATGTGAATTTGTTTACCTTTGAGGGAGTCAGGGAAAGTGGGAAAATAGCTCATTAGCTTCTGAAGTGGGAGGCAATGACAGCATAGGGGTTAGTATCAACGACGTCTGCCACAGTGGTGAAAGGCTGGACAGACTTGCCAGTTGCCATGAGAATGGAGAGGAAGGGCAAACAGTCTCATAGATATCCACTACATAATATATAAAAGTCATGAATTTAGACCTCAGCAATTCTGAACTATCTTCAAGAGTGCAGACCCAGCCAATTATATTCTCTCTTGCCTCCCAAACCGGACTTGGGCCTGTCTGCCTTCAGGATCTGCTCAGGTGACTTTTTCTCCCAACTTTTACATTTTTGTTCTTTCTTATCCTCTAGAGCTAACGGGACTTTCAGTTTTGTTTCAAGGCCGATCTCAGTCTACCAAGCACATGGTGGCATATTTTTTCTTTGAATTCAGAGAACTTGATTGCATAACTCATATATTATGTAATGTACCACTTGATGACCACTTACATTTTGCTGTTTTGCCCTGTAATTTAGCTTTTGATACTAAGCTGTCTGATTACCTTAATTACATTGTAGATTCCTTAAAGAGAACAAGCGGCCTTCAATTCCTTTTTTTTTTTTTTGAGGTATGGGGGCTGGGGATTGAACCTGGGACTTCATATGTGGGAAGATGGCGCTCAACCACTGAGCCACATTGGCTCCCATGAGTTGTTTTTTTTTTCGTTTGTTTTGCTTCGTGTTTTTTTTTTTATTTTTTTATTTTTTTTTATTTTAGGAGGCACCGGGAACCGAACCCTGGACCTTCCATGTAGGAAGCAGGCGCTCAACCACTTGAGCCACATCCACTCCATCCCTCTATTTCTTTTATAAAGTCCATGGTGAAAGCATAGGACAGAGTGGCAGTCAGTATATGTTGGTTAATTCATTCTTTACAGGAATTTCTATTTAAAATCCTAATTCATCTATGAAGTATAATTTATTTTTAATGTACAGCATGCCTCTCAGGTGCCTTAGAAGAGAGAATTGGGGTAGAAGATTCCTTTAGTGTGGAGTCCTTTTGCTTAGCTCAAACTTTGTTTTAGGGCATCTATTTAAATGGCAACATCCTCTTCAAAACCTCTGAGGGTGCATCCCTGCACAGGCAATAACAAATAAAGACTATTTCTTTTCCCACTTCAGCTGCTGTTAGGTTTGTAACATAGATGGAACAGTTGCTTTGCCTGTCCAGTGTGCTATTTTGGTCCTGTCTGTTTGAAGTATTTTCAGTAATGCCATAGGTTGTTGAATTTTACTTTCTCTGGAGCCAAGTGAATATTATGCAGAGACAGAAAAAAGAAAGGAAAAGATTTAATGTAAGCACTGCAGTTTTTCAAAGCAAGTCAAGTTCTTTAGAGAAGGGGAGATGCAACGAGATGCGAGGCTCTGTGTGAAAAGGTGCAATGCTAAAAAATGGTGAAGCCAGCCGTAGGCTCCATGTTTGCTTATATTTAATGAATGAAAATTCTGTTTGTACTTGAGGATGATAGAATTTGAAATGGCTGTATTTCAGCTTCATAAGGTTCTTGTTCTTGAGAGTGTGGCTGTGTTTTTTGGTGTCTTTTTTTTCTTTTCATCTTTTGATGTCCAGCTGGTGTTTTGAGACAAGAGTATGATTACGGAATTGGATTTGAAGAGCAGCCCTAAATCATTCTCACTTGGTACTTGACCTTCGTCCTAAACAGAATAGATTTCATGGGAGGAATCAGCGTGGGGAAGATATAATTTAACTCTGCCATGGGTCAAGCAGACAGGTTAAGTCCTTTAAGTTCCTCATTCTATGATACTGCTTAGCGGTGTTTCTGAAAAAGCAATTTTTAATACGAGAAACACGTCTTCTCTGTGCTATATTTTTATTTAATTACTTTAACACACAAGTCAATGTTAAATAAGTTTTTCTTGCTAGTATTGCTTCCTGTATCTTCTAAGAAATGGTCAATTTTTCTTTTTTTGTGTGAATTAAACTTAAACATCTTATTGCTTCTATTTTGACATGGCAGGTGGCAAGTACTTAGTATTTCAAACTTATAAGGATGTGATTTTGCTATCTGTTTAAATATTGAAACTTGGAAGATTGGAAATTGGATTTGTTTCCTTCCTCCTTTGTACCTCAAAACAAGATGACACTGGGGGTTGTCTTCTGCACCTTTCTTTAGCTTTTACATAACCTCTTTCTGAACCCTTCTGCTGAGGTGGTCACCGCATCTCTTCTTTGTAGCATTTCCTCTGTTTAATTCCCTCTTTATGAGGGAGTTCTCCAGGCTCACTGGACTCATATTTACCATGTCCACAAGGGGGCACTATTGATTTTTCCCCTGGCAGGAGAAATTTTGTCTCTGATAGGGGGGCTCTGGCTGTTCACTGAGGATACTAACCTCCAAAGCACTCCTGTTTGGGATATTTTCTGTACAGATATAGTCCTGTCTATATACACTTCTCATTTCTTCAATTAATCTGTATTATTTTAACCTTTCCCTAGGCATCATAATCAGCTCCTATCTCTTGGCCGTTTTTTTTTTCCCCTCCCATCTCCTGACATTTTCAGGATGGAATGCTCCAAACCGTATCCAGTGTTGTAAATGAGATTGGCTTGTACTTATAGCCTCCTTCCCTCTATGCAGCACCTTCCAGGTGAGTGCCCAAATGGTGCTGACCTATAATTGCTATTTGTAACTCTTTCTCCTGACTCTGGCCTCTGACTTTGCACTCACTCTGCAAGTTCATATTTAAACTGTTACCAGTCATTTTCCACTCACTCAACTCTTGGTTTGAAAACAGTTCTTCGTTCACATTCTCTTACCTTTTATGAATTGGTTTGGAATGTCCCAGTAACTGCTTTTCTCAAATGTGACCTGATTGATTTGGTGGCTCGTCTCATGTTAGGGGGGATCGTAACCATGGGTGTTAGGTTCCCTTCCTATAAAACTGCAGTCTGTCCAACAGGCTGTTTACCTTTGGGTATAATGCATGTACGGTTTGGACAAATTTGGAAGTGCTCACTAGCAAAACTGCATTACTTTTCTGGAATGCTTGGAATCACATGAGCCAATTCCAGTATAGGACTTTCTTATAACAAAATGATTATGAAATAGCCGTCTCTAGCATCCCTGTGACATGCAACTATAGCTGCAGTATTTTAAAAGAATAACAAAGCCACAGTCCTCATGTCCAGGATTGCACCCTAGGTCCCCTGACCCCTATAAAACCGAGGTGCTCATAAGAGGCTAGCAATCTCAACTTATCCCACACTCACTCAGTTTTTTGAGGGCAGGACTTGATTCTCTGCCCTGTCCTTTGTGGCACCTGGCATAATACTTTGCACATGGTAGGTATTCTTGAAAACTTTGTCAAATGCATTGATGAGCTCAGAAATTGCATGGGCAATCCACGCGCCATAAAATGTCCCTTGCAAAGCACAAGGGGCAACTTAGTTCACGGGGCAACTTGGGCTGGAAGCCAGACCCTCTACTCTCATTCTGACACTCATTTCAATACTATTGCTGGCCCCTTTTGCAAGCTAGACTGTCTTCTCTGCAAAGCCTTGAACATCAGACACTGATCTCATAATGACCTGCCATCCCATGGAGCAGGCTATGCAGTGTCTCAAATGCATCTCAAAGAAAAGAGCCCTTCAAAAAATTGCATGGGTTTCCCCCCCCTCCCATCTTTTCCATTCTCTTGACTTGTGTCACCATAGCAACACACCTCCCTTAAGAAGCAGTTGGGGCCATTTTCAGGAGAGGTACAGTGGAGAGCTTTCATTACTTTTCTGAAGGCTCCATTTTTTAATATTGTGGACATTTGGCTTCTCGTGCTGTATCATATCTCCATTAGCACCTAAAAGACCCATATGGGTTCAATCACTCCTGATATCTTGTCACCAAGGCTTTATTCATTGATCTGGCAAACACTGAGTGTTTACTACGTGCTAGGCACTGAAGATATGCAATGAAGATAGAGCAGTGAAAAAAAATGGACAAAGTCTGCTGTTGTGGAGATTGTATTCTCGAAGAGAGAGAGAGAGAGAAATACATAAAAAAATTATTGTAGGTCAGATGAGAAGTGCTATGAAGATGAGTATAGTGGGAAAGGAAAGCGGGAAAGGGGAATAGGGAGTGGTTGCTAGAGGGCAAGGGCTGGTAATTTTCAACAGTGAGATCAGGGAAGGGCTGATTGATAAGGTGACATTGGAGCAGAGACCTGAATTAGGTCAAGAAGCGAACTGTGTAGAAGCTAGGGGAAGAAATTAGAGTCATTCTTGATCTCCCTGGATGTAACATTCCATAACACACCAGACCAAAAGTGAACTTCCAGGAATGCGATTATATAGCAAATGGGGAGCGGTTTGCAATAAGACAAAAGCCAAGACAGTTGCCACTGGACATTGGAGGCTATTTCAGGACAACAAATGCTGGAAGTGGCTGTGTACAGGGCACCTGTGTACAGCAGCCCACCACAGGTCCTGCTCAGGGTTTGCTCCTTCAGCTCCTGGCCCCCTATAGGCATACGGGTTCATGGCTTTGATGTAGGCTATCCACTGTTTTGAAGAAATAACAAGTGTTTGCAAAGTTGTACGGGTGGGAGCCAAGGAGTGTTTGCAGATTTCTGCTCCTTTATTTGGAATCTAGACTGGTTGACCCCATCCTCTCCCACCTCTCCTTTGTTTAAGGAGGTACCGGGATTGAACCCAGGGCCCTGTACATGGGAAGCAGGTGCTCAACCACTGAGCCACATCTGCTCCCCAATGAGAGTTGGGTTTTTTTTGTTTGTTTGTTTATTAGTTTGCTTTTAGGAGATACTGAGGATTGAACCTGGGACCTCATACATGGAAGCAGGCGCTCAACGGCTTGTACTACATTTGCTCCCCTGCCCTGTCCCTTTTGCTGTTCCTTGCTCTTAAGCCTGACCTGAACACCTTCCACTGGAGTCAGTGGTGCTCCTTTGTTGAGCCCGTCTCCGCGTCTGAATGACACGAGACCAAATGATCCGGGTGGCATTTCCTTATGTGTCTTCTATAATACGTATGGCATCTACAGGTCCGTATGAGCGTCTGTAGCAGCACAGTGTATTGTTGTATGTGTGTGTCTGTCTGTTCATTTCATGGGAAGCCTTTACTGAATAAACGTACAAGCCAAGACTTGAAGCCACACCTTTTTATTCACATGGGATCAGGAAAAGAGAACGTACGCTAAGAAACCAATCCCCTTTATTCGTTGGTGTCTCTGTGGTCATAATGTTTCCCCTCCGAAAGGCACTTTTTGGGTAAAAGCTAGTGCTCCTTGCTTGCTGTGAACGTACCCTGTTACCCGAGCTCATGTGTTTTCTTTTTTGTAGTCATTCCGACATTAGATGTATGGGACTGGGGAAGATTTAAGTCAGTGATGTGGTTTGGGGTCATCCACTTATCCATGGGAATTGGATTAATGCCCTAAGAATGATGGAGCCCCTCCCCCACTGCAGAGGGAATGAGCGACAGGGTGGGACTGGGAGGGGCCTGACACACGTCCCATGAGCAGCCCCATGTGACGCCTGGAAAAGGGCCTGAGAAAGGCACGCGGGATGGAAACGAAGCAATGACACTATTTTAGGCCTTAACCATACCAAAGTGTGAAGAGGGGCGAGAACCTACGCCCCGAACGAGACCCCTGAGCTTAGCAGAAATTCTGAGTGGAGAAGGACCTCTGCAATTATCCCAATGAAGCACAAGGAATGAGACCAGTAAGAAAAACTGGCCGAGAAAGCATCGGGATGGAGGGTTCGAGCGAGGCCCAGTGGCCGGCATTGTTTTTCCCACATGTGTGAAGAGGCTGTTTTTGTTCTTGTGCGTGGCCAGTGGATGGAAATCAGAGCAGCCTCGCCCACTTTCGAGAGCTCTCTTTCGATATAGTCCACTTCTGCGGGAAATCCACTTCCGAGAGGAGACCGTTGTGCTCTGTTGATCATCAGCCTCCAGAAAAATCATGTGGGAATTCTGAGGAGAAAGGAAGAGCTTCTGGGGAGACGTTTTGAAATCCTCTGAGCTGCACATAATCAGTGTGGATTTTCTATGTATATTGACTGTACATCACGAGCACTTTAAGCCGCAAAGAGCTCAAAGGCCCATTTTATGAGACCAAACAGCACGTTAAAGCAGTATTTTCCCAGAGCAAAGAATCAGGAGGAACAAAGATGCCAGAGGTTGGGGCTCCCCCCCCCCCCCCCGTTCATTTGTGAGGAAATGTGCTTTTGATTGATATCTTCCAAAGACTGTGTTCAGCAAGCATATTTTTGATGCTTAATGAATGTTCAGAATAGTAATTTAAAACATTTGGGCTGGTGTGCCTCCAGGCACTTTCTCCAATACCTCCTTTATTCTTTCCAATATCTGCAACGTGAAGACTGAGAATGAAAATAATTGCACTCGCTCTCCTTTGCGCCCTTTCCCATGAGTCTGAGTGCCCACATTCCATGTTCCTGCAAGACCTTCGATCCTCATGAATTCTTTGCTTTCATGTTTTAGGAACAGGGCTGGAACTTTTTCTATGAAAGTATGTCGCTCTGTAGAAGATGGGTCTCCAATGCACCTCTTTCTGCTTCTTTTTCTTTGGAATTCTTCTAATAGAGGGATATGTTTACAGAAATGTTGAGTGAATTTAGAGAACAAAACTCAGTTTCTAATTCAGGCCAATATAGTGATATGAGAAGAGATCCCCCCTTCTCTTTGCACGTGTGTTTGTTCTTCATGTTTGTATTTGATTTTTCCAATCACACATTTTGCTTTGGTGGCATTTGATAGCAAGATGTCACACAGATGAGACTCTCTTGAGGACTATGAGACCATGACAACTTAATAGCATCTTGGTAATGTGTCCATCTTATGTCTACTCTGATTCCTATACGGCTTAATTTCGTATGCTTCTTAGGAAGACAACAACAAGAAAAAATAGCACGATACAACAGACCACCAATTTTAGGCTTCTTTTACACACAAGTAATGCTCTATTGTTAAATAAACATTAAAGAGCTGTCCATTATCCTCTGTTGTGGTTGCAAAATACTGGGCTTGTAATAACCCAGCCGGTCATATACTGGTGTTAACTTAGATAAAGACATTTAATAAGAAGAAATGTGTGAGAAAATAAAAGAGTCAGAATACATCACTGCTTAGCACTAAAATGTGTTACTTCTTTAAGACGTCACAACAGTATTTCAGATAGTGCATAATTTTTCATGTACGTAAATACCAAACAGCATCGCATTTTAAGCATGTTACAATTCTTAAAGGCTACAAAGCCTTCTCTTTTACTGTAGTCTGTTTTACTATCAGGAAACCCAAAGAATACGAGTAATAATAATAAGCCACCATGTTTGGAGGCCTACTGTGTGCCAGTTAGTATGCTGTGGATTTTGCACGTATTTTCTCTTATCCTTGCAAGTACCATTGTGCAGATTAGAAGTATGAGAATTGGAGAGTTTAATTAATTTACTCAAGATTATATAACTCATAGTGATGGAGAACGGATTCAAATGCAAGTACATCTACTCTAAATTTAAGACCTTTTCCACTAGTCCAGTTACATCAGAATTGCTAGGGGTGGGACCCTGGGATCAATATTCTTTAGAAGGCCCCTGTGGAGATTTTAACACAGAGCTATGGTTGGGAAAGGCTATACTTGCACCATTTTGCCTTTCATGAGAGCAAATAAAGAAGCTAGCTTTGATAAATGGTTTATTTGCAAGAATGGAGAGATACAGACTAGCAAAAGCGGGATTGTCCATTTCACATTTTCAGGTTTCTGTTTGAAGTTGCTCATTTTTTGCAAGGAGAAGAAGGGATTTATTATGTGTACAAATATATGTGTGCATGTTTATATATGGGATCTCTCTAGGTACTTGAGAATGGAAAGCTATTTAAAATGGCATAAACGTAGATGGGCTATTTAGATGGAAGAGACGTGTTGAAAATGTTGAGCTAAGTTGTGTGCCCACTGATAAGTGCCTAGGAAAAATAATTGAAATGTTATGAATATAGAATATAATGTTGACTAAGTTCATGTTTTGCATGTGTGTCTGTGTGTCAAATCTCTTTGAGTTCCTTATTTTTTAAACCTAAAAAAATTAATTAAGAGCATAAATCATTGGATTTGATGACTAAATGTTTAAATCTCCTAGTACTTTGAGTAGAGATGGTAGGAGGTCATATTTTGGTGGTAGTGGTGAGGTCAGTTTGAGGTTAAAGGTCTTACCTGGTCTTTTTTTCACCTCGCATCCTTGATATTTTAAGTTCATTGCCCAAGAAACAGGCCTGTCTTGAATACATCACTGATTGTCTGCAAAGGAAATTCCCGATCTAGAATGTTTAGTTTCTCTTCTTGGCTCAATGTAGTTTCATAATAGTGGAAAATCCTTCCCCGCCTTTCTCTGCTGCCCAACTAGGTTGATGAAACCCAATATCCTTCCCTTGTAATCCTTGTTTGACATTCGGTTTGCCTCCATGCCCTACCCTACTCACAAATCACCCCTTACCCGGCTTACAGCTTTGATACTCATGGTTCTTTGTAGCTCCTTGGAATGTTATCTATTGCAATGGCAATGTAAGACTACCTGGTCTCATAATGGTCAATAATATCATCAGCATAGTTTGTTTGGGTGTTTAATTATGTTATGATGTTAATTTATTTGGAGTTTCAAGGTAGGATGGTGTTTCAATAAAAATCTAACATTATCTCATTTTCATCAATGGTTGGTTGTAAGGAGATTTTGAAAATTTGTAGCTGTTTTAGTGCATATTCTTGTTGTTTTACAGTGGGAAGTGATTACTGCTAATATTTAATTAGTATGACCTTACAAGAGTTTCCAAAAAATAGGCACTCGCAGACATTGGATGAATGAGATTTGAGAATTTGTTCTCTGATCCGGACTGGTGTGGAGTTTAGAAAATTACATGATCAACGGCAGGGAAGGAGTTAGAGATATGGTTAATCAGAGATGTGTTAGGGCTGAGGAATCACAAGGCAATTTAGGGTCTCTTCACTTTCTTTGATTTTATTAATTGGAGGAAGAATGGAAATTTTAGGGCAGTAAAAGAGTCCACTTGGTCTCTTAATCACTGTCAAGAAAAATGCTCAAAAAATATTTGCATAACCCTTCCACACTATCTTCCTCACTGGAAGTGGGTCTTTTCAATAACTCCAAAGGTCCAGGGAGCTGAAGTTGTCATGTTGCCTTAGTGACAGGAGACTAGGACAAAGGGGGACCTCGCAGCTAGACCTGTCTTCTCTTCAGCAAGGAAGAACGGACATCTAGAGGTATGGGCTCTTGGTAATAATTTTAATCTCAACCTAATCTAATTGTGACTTTGACCCATAGGGTGCTATTATGATTTTCTTTGGGATGTGAAGTAGAAAGTTCTTCTCTACTCTATTCAGGAAGAAACAAGGATAAAGCAGACAGGGTTTCCATGCAAAGGAACTTCAAGTAGGCTATTTGTATATTATTCTTTCTCAAACCAAGCATGCAGATGCCTTATAAGAAGAGGCACCATGGCCTTTGGCTTTCCTTGCTTCGAATGATGGTTGTAGCATTACTCTCCTCTGCTCCCATTGGAGAAAAAAAGCAATACATGGATAATGCTAATGGAATTTCAAGCCCCGTGGGCAGCAGAGTATAGGGCGGTTTTTAGATGAGATAACTGTTGGAAGAGATGGGGGAAAAGCTAGTATAATGGGAATGGGGATGGGGAATGACTAGGTCAGGGTAGGCAGAAGCAAAAGCCGCAGCCAGAGCCTGAGACACCCAGTAGGATTTTTCCCAGGGTACTTTTTCGTGCTTCAAGACTGTTGACCCTCCCCTTCTCAAGCTCTGAGATCTCTCACAGGCATAGAATCCCCAAAAAAGCCCATAACTTTCAGAAGAAGCAAGATTCCATGCAATGTCTTTAAGATGCCTGTGTCTGCTTTTCACTGGTTTTTCTGTTTGCTTTCCATTTGGCCTACTTGATTCTCTTTACATTCTAGGCACGCAGAGAAATGCATATTTTTGTAGTTGGACTGTTCTGTCTATATTTGAGTTTCCAGGAGGGCATGCCATTTGGAAAAGTTTTACTTACGAATAGTGAGGAGAAAAAAAAAAGAGATGACTTTGTGTTTGAGGTGGTAGCCTTGTTTCAATGACATTTAAAAGATGGATGTTCACCATCGCGCATCCTTCTAGGCTAAGAATCCAGCATACCTTGAGAAGATAAATGGTTCGGAGAGGCTGGTTAATACATTATCTTTGTTTTGCTGCTGGCTAGCAAGGGAGAAATGTTAGGAGGGCCAGGAGGTTGTCCTCTTTTTATGTTCACGTAAAGTGTCCAGTAGGCTGAACACTAAAATTTTCCCTGGTTCTTTAGTTCCTGGAGGAAACTAAAAATAGAATGGTGAGAATGAATGAAACATAACCCAGCATTCTCTAGTCTCTTTCTCTCATTCCTGTATAAAGCAGAAGTCTGTTTCTGGTGCCTTCAGACACAAAGGCTCCTAATGTCTTGTTCCATGCCCTCGGAGGGAGTTCTCTGGGGACTGAAAAGGGCATGTTCACGACTTTATTTCTGCGGCTTTCTCTCAGAGGCCATCGGAAGTGGGAGTTTGGAGACTTGAAGACAACTGATTTGCAAGAGGGAATTGTCTCATGAGGAGAGGGCTTTGAAGTATTATCATTTATATCGTGCCAAATTAAAGGATAGAGGGACTTTGAGCTAGTCTGGCTTTTGCTTTCAGAAACCCTGGAAGAAATTAATTGCTGACAGGTTGGTACCAAGACTTTGATAATGATGATCATTTGGCTATTGTGCTTTCAAAGCACCTTAGAATAAAGTTTGGGAAAATATCTTAGAAGTAGATAACATTGTTAAAACTATTCTAAACATTCTTATCATCTCCTTGCCCAAGGCATGCTATGGTTACAAATATATATCACTTTTTAGGGGGTAATCTTTTGAAAAGAACAGTAGAACCAATTCAAACTGGCTTAAGCAACAAAGGGGATATATTAGGTCGTGTAACTTTAGAAGGTCAAAGCTAGGTCAGGCTTCAGGCACTGTTTGATCCAGAAGTCCATGGTGTCATTCAGACTCTGACTTTACTGCTCAGTGATTCTCCTGGCCCTGCCCTCCCCAGGGTGTTTTGGCATCATTCAGAATCTACCTCCCCTCATGGTAGTAAATGGTTGTAGCAGTTCCAGGCCTCCTGTCCACACATGGCACTGTGCAGACCAGAAAAATATGTCCTTCTTTCTTTATTCCTAGAAAGGGCCTGGAATTCATGCTAGGCGGTTGGTCCACTTGGCTGGCTTAGACTAGGTGCTGTGCTCCCCCCTGAAGTTGAGGACAGAGTCTGCATTCCCAGAACCATATGGAATGTCAGATATAAATGGGGAATATCAGAAAGGGGTGAATGGATGCTTGGGTGCAGCCAGTAAGTATTCATGATGACACACTGGAATTAAGGTTCTCCTAAGTATCGTAGACCAAGGAAGGAGATCTTCAAGTTCACTTCCTTCCCATCAGTTCCTGTTAAGACATCTTTCTGAAGATTCCTAACATATCATTATCTGTTCAATTCTTCAGGAGACCCAGAGAAGCCAAATCCTCCACCATCCTCAATAGTGCATTCTGTTATTTCATAGCCATTGCATCCAACCTTTTTTTTTTTTTTTTTTAATTTAATTAAATCTTGGTGCAATTTAATCCCATTTTTTTCTTATTTAATAGTCACTGGAAAAAAGGACAGCTGATCTTGCCATTGTGTATGATATCCCTAAATCTGTTTTCAATGTTTTGTCGTAACATTTATTAGCTTTGCCTCCTGTCAGAGGAGTTTACTGTATGAGTTTTACTGTAACTTTTATTAGCTCTGTCACAGTAAGGTAAATGCCTCTGTTTTCTGTTGTCTCTAACTTATGGATGGAAATACTCATTTGAAGCAGGTTTCACTGAGTTATCCAAGGCCATACTTTGAGTTACAGGAGAGAGATTGTCTTAACATCCATAGCTGCAAACTTCCAGGAGTTGGTGCACCGCAGCCCATGGGCCAAATCCATCCTGTGGTCTGTGTTTGTAAATAAAGTTTTATTGGAACACAGCCACATTCATTTGCTTATGTATTGTCTATGGCTGCTCTCACCACTACAGTGGCAAAGGTGAGTCGTAATGGCAGAGACCATATGGCCTGGTAAGCCTGAAATAATTATTATCTTGTCCTTTACAGCAAATGTTTGCTGACCCGGGATTGAATGAGTCACATTTTTCCCTTTAAAAACTGTGAAAGATTTTACAGCTAGGAACTATATTCTTCCCAAGCCGTTCCACGTAGAAGTTGTCTTTAAAAGTGATCGAAGGATGTTGGGGTTAGAAACCATCTGGAAAAAAATCATCTCGATCTAGTCTTTCATGCCACAGGTGAGGAGACTGAGGCTCACAGAAGATAAGAGATTTACCTAAGGCCCCACAGCATATTAGACGTAGAACAGAGTGCCCTTTATTTTACACTGGAAGAGTACCTAAACGCGCTGCCACCAAGAGGGGGAGGAGGTCTGAAATATCTTCTGAAGAATGTTAGGAGGAGCAGTGAGACTCTGCCACTGACCAATTTGGGCAAGTTATTTAATCTAGTTGAAAGGAAATGTCTTCATCTGTAGAATGAAAGGATCAATAATACACACCTCCAGGGGCCTATGCTAAGAGTGAGACAATCATGGTACCGTACATTGGAAGGGCTCAATAAATGTTAGCTGCTGCTATCATCCTCGTCGTCGTCATCAGCCAGTTGTCAGTGTCATTATCATCATTCTTATCGTCAGGCGGTCCGTACCTGTCCGTGCTTCTTTCTTGCCTCTCTTATAGGAAGAGGTGTCTACCTCCCTCTCCAAGGCTGATGGCTTCAGCTGGGAACTGAATCCCTTCCTCTCATGCCTCCTCAAGGACCTTATTCTGTCAGTTGCACCATCTCTTCTGTACCTTCTATTGCTTTCTTCCCAACGTTCCTTCAGACTATTCACAAAATATACAGGCCTTAAATATTGTAATAAAGACATCGCCATCACCTCCTTCATCTTAATATAATGTTCACTTCTCCCCCTTCCCATCTTTTCTCCAGTGGTTCACATCTCACTGTCTTTACTCCCTCGAGTTCCATTCTAAAGTCAACTCTTCTAAAACTGCCCTAGCTGAGGTCATCAGCGAATCTGTGGGACTATATATAGTCTTCACTCGTCCCAACCTTATGTAGCATTAAAACTCTTGACAATACCCTTCATGGGGAACTCTTTATTCCCTTTGTTTTTGAAAAATGATCCTATTTTGTTTTTGAAAAATTATCCTATTGGGAAGCGGATGTGGCTCAAGCAGTTGGGCACCCGCCTACCACACGGGACGTCCTGGGTTCAGTTCCCGGAGCTTCCTAAAAAGAAGAGGAACAGCAAGCAGAAACAATGAGGTGTGTGTGTGTGGAGAAATAAATAAATAAAATAAATCTTAAAAAAAAGATACTATTTTTCCCTCCATTCCTATGGTCCCTTTGGTTTTGAAAAATGATCCTATTTTGCTCTCCCTATCATATCTCCTTCCTAAATTTTTCCTTTCCTGCCTGTCTTGTAAATAATATTGTTTCCAGGGTTCTTTACCTCAATACTCACTTCAGTAATCTGATACTTCTCCATGGCTTCAATGACTGTCTATTGAGTGATTAATATCTGTACCAAAATGTAGCTGTAAACTATTAACCCTTCCTCTCTCTCCTTTCCAAACTTCACCATCTTCCTCTTCATTCTCATGATGGTTCTAATATCTACTAGTACCTAGTAGAACACTTGTTTAGAGTTGTGCTGAGAGCTTTATAGGCAGCACACTGCTTTTGCTTTTTAATTAATTGAAGTCAACCCTTTATCTATATTTCCTTATTTTACTTAATTTCCATTTTCTGTCCCAAGATTCCATCTAGGATACCCCATTTCATTTGGTTGTCATGTCTCAATAGGCTCTCCTTGGCTGTGACCATTTCTTAGGCTTGCTTTGTTTTTGATGACCTTTATAAATTTTAGGAATACTGGTCAGGTACTTTATAGAATGCCCCTCAGGTGGGATTTGAATGATTTTTAACTCATGGGTAGACTGGGTTTATGGGTTTTGGGGAGGAAGACCACAGACTTAAAATACCACTTTCATCACATCTTATGAAAGGTGCATATTATCAGCATGACTATCGCTGTTGATGTTAACCTTGATCGTCAGTGGAGATACTACTTGTCAGCTTTCTCCACTGCCAAATTCTCTCCTCCTCTCCCTTTATACTATGCTCTTTGGAAGGAAGTCACCATGCTTAGAGCGCCCTTAAGGAGTGGTGGAGAGTTATACTCTACCTCCGTGAAGGAAGAGTATCTACAGTAATTTTTTGAAACTTTTTTGCACAGAAGATTTATCTAGTCTCCCCCATTTATTTATAACTCAACATTTATTTATACCTGTATGGAATCATGGATATTTATTTTATCCTTTGATTTATATTCTTTTTTTTTTTTTTCTCATTTTTTTCTCAATTTGTTCCACCTTTGTCCTTTGTGAGTTCTTTAAATTGACTTCGTTGTCTCTTTGACATACTCCTATAATAGTAGTATTATGTAGAAAAGTAGTTTTGGCTCGTTTCCCTCCCCTCTCCTCCCTTCCCCTCCCCTCTCCTCTCCATGCATCACTACATGATGCTCTAAGGCTATCGTGTGCATTTCCTGGCCCATACATAAAATCAGCCATTTCTCCAAGGATCTCTGATTCCTTTTATTGGAGAATGATATTAAAAATCAATATCTAGGTGTACTTGGTGATACTGAGATGTGATTGCTTCTGTGTTCTCTCAGCTTGACAGCAAAGAAATATATGTGTATATCCCAACTTGTATATATACACATATCTATAAGTATTTCTATGTGTAACCATCTGTATCTATATTAAGTTAAATTTGATTTCATACTGATGTCTCCAACTCTAGTATATTATCACATGGATCATTCTAGCCTCCTCTCCTTAACTATAACTTAACTCTCTGCTTAACTGTAGCTGCCCACTCCAACAGTGAGAAACCTGGCTCCCACCACCCATCATTCCTTTACTTAATTGTTCAATTCCAGTATATGGTTATAGTTATGTTAGAATTGTTAATCCATACCCCTGTGGGAAACAACTTTATGAAGGAGAATACAGTGCTTCTACGTAGTTTCTTTTGCCTTTAGTCTTACAGTCTCCATTCATTTCCAAAATTACTTAGATTAGCATGATTTTACCCTGCCCCCTTCAGTGAGGTTATTTCATACATTTGTCAATATAGTTGGATGGTTTTGTTACATTCTGCTTTCTGCTGAGATCACCCAACCTCCTAAATGATTTTTTAATTGCATATATTAGGGTCATGCTTTGTACTGTAAAGCTGTATGAGTTTTGACAAGTGCATAGTGACACATATCCACCATTCAGTATTATACAAAACAGTTTTACCAGCTTTGTGCTTCACCTATTCAACATGCATCTCTCTTCCCCCCCAGCCTCCTGGCAAACAGTTGCTATAGTTTTGCCTCTTTCAGAAAGTCATATAATTTGAACCCTACAGTTATGTGGTCTTTCAGACTGACTTCTTTTAGTTAGAAATTTGCTTTTAATATTTGTTTTAGTTTCTTTGGCTGCTCAAGTAAATACCATGCAATAGGGTAGCTTAAACAATGGGAATTTATTAGCTCAAGTTTTTTGAGACCAAGAGAAAATCCAAATCAAGACATCTTTGAGGCGATGCTTTCTCCTTGAAGACTGGCATTCTGGGGCTGACTGCTGGCAATCCTTGGTCCTGAGCTTGTCATATGGCAAGGCACATGGTAGAGTTTCCTGGTCTCATCCTTCTTTTCCAGGTTCCATTAAAGTTCAGCTTCTGGCTGCTCCCTCTGAGGCTTTCTCTCTGTCTGTCTGAATTTCACTCCAGGCATAAAGGATTAAGACCATCCTGATAAAGGTGGGTCACCTCTTAACTGAAGTAACCTTATCAAAAAGTCCTACTTACAATGGGTTCACACCCACTGGAATGGAGTAACTTTAAGAACATGTTTTTCTGTGGATTCGTACAGCTCCAAACCAACACAATATTCATCCATGTCATTTTGTAGCTTGATAACTCATTTCTTTTTATCAATGAACAATATTCTGTTGTGTGGATGTTCCAGAGTTGATCCATTCACCTACTGAAGTATGTTCTTGGTTGCTTCCAGTTTGGTAATTATGAATAAGGCTGCTATAAATATTCAAGTCCAAATTTTTGGTATGGGCGTACTTTTAAAATTATTTGGGTGAATACCTAAAAGCACATTTGCTGGATCATATGGTAGACTATGCTTAACTTAAGAAACTGACAAAACTGTCCCCCAAAGTGGCTGTACGATTTTGAATTCACAACAGCAATAAATGAGAATTCCTGTTGTCCTACATCCTCATCAGAATATGATATTGTCAGTTTTTTGGATTTAAGCCATTCCTATAAGTGGAAATGGAATCTCATGGCTGTTTTAATTTGCAATTATTTAATGACATATGATGTTGAACATCTTTTCATATGCTTTTTTTTTTTTTTCAACCCATATGTCTTCTTTGTGGAGATGTCTGTGGCCATATTTAAAATTAGATAGTTTGTTTTCTTCTTGTGGAAATGTAAGAGTTCTTTGAGCATTTTGTATATAAGATCTTTATCAGATATGTGTTAGCAGACCAAGGAAGTTTACATGAGGACATTAAAGTCAATAAGTAAGAAAGGCTTTTTCAGGCCTTTATAATCTCCCTCCCCAAGGCTCTAAGAAGTGCGTCTGTAAACCATTACTGGGTCCAGAGCCCAGTTTTGAGCAACCAACAGGGACAATCCTAAAGACCCAGGTTGAACCAAGAATCAAAGCACAGCAGTAACACACAGCCTCCCGCCACTAAATCCCTATGAAAGAGAGAGAAATTGTGCATCTGAGTAAACTGACCATTTTAATAAGATGCATAGATATTAACAAAAAATTACAAGCCATACTAAGAAAATGGAAGACATGGCCCAAGAAAAGGAATATATCAAAGCTCCAGAAGAGACACAGGATTTGGGACAACTAATTAATGAGATGCACACAAATTTCCAGGATCAAATTAATGAATTGAAAGAGAATATGGCTAAAGAGATAAATGTCATCAGGAAGACATCGAGCAAGCACAAAGAAGAATTTCAAACTCTGAGTAGAAAAGTAAGAGAGCTCATGGGAATGAAAGACACAATAGGTGAGATAAAAAGCATATTAGAGGCATAAAACAGCAGACTCGAAATGAAAGAAGAAAGAATAAGTGATACCAAAGACAGAACAGCTGAAATTGAAGAAAGAAAAGAAGAAAGGGAGAAAAAACTGAAAAAAATTGAGTAGGGGCTCAGGGAGTTGCATGATAACATGAAACACAACAACATATGTGTCATGGGAGTTCCAGAAATAGAAGAGAAGGGAAAAGGGGCAGAAAGAGTATTTGATGAAATAATAGCTGAAAATTTCCCAACTCTCATGAAAGAAATGAATTTACATGCCCAAAAAGCATACTGTACTTGTATTAGTCAGCCAAAGGGGTGCTAATGTGAAATACCAAAAATGGGTTGGTCTTTATAAAGGGTATTTATTTGGGGTAGAAGTCCACAGATACCAGGCCATAAAGCGTTAGGTTTCTTCTCTCACCACAGTCCATTGCCACGTGTTAGGGCAAGACAGTTGCCAGCGTTTACCAGGGTTCAGGCTTCTGGGGTTCCTCTCTTCCCGGGGCTGCGTTTCTTTCCAGGCTTAGCTCCTGTTTCCTCCACAAGGTCAGCTGACTCCTGTTTCCTCCACAAGGTCAGCTGTAGACGATCAGGTGAACGGCTTGCTTCTCTTCTCCTGGGGCCTTCTTTCCAATATCAAAACTGCTTCTCAAAAGACTGCTTCAACTGTCCTTTGCCTTGCCTTTTATATTCAATTCCCCACCCATCAAGGGGTGGGGCTCAACGCCCTAATCCTAACCTAATCATGCCCAGATTAACAGATCAGTTTACAAGCATGATTCAATTATATTTTTGGAATTCATAATTACATCAAATTCCCCAACGGTTAGAGTACTCCAATCAGAATAAATGCAAATAGGCCTTCTCCAAGACACATACTCAGAATGTCAAACATCAAAGATAAAGAGAAAATTCTGAGAGCAGCAAGGGAGAAGCAAACCATCACATACAAGGCACACCCAGTAAGTCTTAGTGCAGATTTCTCATCAGAAACCATGGAAGTGAGTGGAGAGTGGTATGATACAATTAGAATACTGAAAGAGAAAAAATGCCAGCTGAGAATTCTTTATCCAGCAAAATTGTCCTTCAAATATGAAGGTGAGTTTAAAATATTCACAAACAGAAACTAAGTGAATTTGAAAAAAGAATCCGCTTTTGCAGGAAATACTAAAGGAAGCTATACAGCCTGAAAGAAAAAGACAGGGGAGAGAGTCTTGGAGGAGAGTATAGAAGAAAGAATAGCAGACAGGATAACCAAAAGAGTAAAAAAACAAATGAAAATAAGATATAACATATCTAAACCAAAGAGTAAAATGGTGGAAGTAAATGATGCATTTACAGTAATATCATTGAATGTGAATGGATTAAACTCCCCAATCAAAATATATAGACAGACAGAATGGATTTAAAAAGCCATGAACCATCCATATGCTGCTTACAAGAGACTCACCTAGATCCAGGGATGCAACCTGCTGAAAATGAAAGGTTGGAAAAAGATACTCCATGCAAATAGTAACCAAAAAAGAGCAGGGGTAGCTATACTAATATTGGACTTTAATGCAAAAATGTTCTAAGAGATACAGAAGGCCATTACATATTAATAAAAGAGACAATCTACCAGGAAGATATAACCATCATAAGTATCTATGCACCTAACCAGGGTGCCCCAAAATCATAAGGCAAATTCTGGCAAGATTGAAGGGAGAAATAGACATCTCTACAATAATCATTGGAGACTTCAACAACCCACCCATATCATTAGATAGAAAAACTATACAGAAGATCAACAAGGAAACAAAGAACTTGAACAATATGATAAACAAGTTAGACCTAACAGACATACACAGAATGTTGCACTGAAACTCAGTGGGTTATACATTCTTCTCAAGTGCCCATGGATCTTTCTCTAGGATAGACCACATATTAGGTCACAATGCAGGTCTCAATAAATATAAAAAGATAAAAATTATACAAAACACTTTCTCAGATCATAACAGAATGAAACTGGAAATCAATAATAGACAAGAAAGACGTAATTTTGCAAATGTGTGGAGGCTAAACAACACACTCCTAAATAATCGTGGGTCAAAGAAGAAATTGCAGGTGAAATCAGTGAATATACTGAGAGAAATGAAAACAAGAACACAACTTATCAAAACTTGCAGGATCAGTGAAGGCAGCGTTGAGAGGGAAGTTTATAGCCCTATATTAAAAAAGAAGAAAGAACTAAAATTAAAAATCTTAACTGAACAACTGGAGAAACTAGAAAAAGAACAGCAAACCAATCCCAAAACAAGCAGAAGGAAAGAAATAATAAAGATTAGAGCAGAAATAAATGAAATTGAGAACAATAAAACAATAGAGAAAATCAACAAAACTGGAAGCTGGTTCTTTGAGAAGATCAATAAAATTGACGAGCACATAGCTAGACTAACAAAGAAAAAAAGAGAGAAGATGCAAATAAATACAATCAGAAATGAAAAGGGGAAACTTACAGCTGACCCCACAGAAATTAAACAAGAGGATATTATGAGAATCTATATGCAAACAAATTAGATGACCTAGATGAAATGGACAAATTCGTAGAAATACACAAACAACCTACACTGATGCTACAAGAAATAGAAGCACTTAACAAATCAATCACATTTAAAGAGATGGGATCTGTCATCAAAAATCTCCCAACAAAGAAAAGTTCAGAACCAGATGGCTTCACAGGTGAATTCTACCAAGCATTTCAAGAAGAATTAACACCAGTCCTGTTTAAATCTTCCAAAATTGAAGAGGAGGGAAAATTTCCCAATACATTTTATGAAGTCAACATCACCCTAATACCAAAGCCATATAAAGACACTACAATAAAAGAAAATTACAGGCCAATCTCTCTAATGAACATAGATGTAAAAATTCTCGACAATATACTTGCAAATCGAATCCAAAAGCATATCAAAAGATTTATACATCACAACCAAGTGAGATATTTTCCTGGTATGCAAGGCTGGTTCAACATAAGAAAATCAATCAATGTAATACACCACATTAACAAATTGAAGGAAATAAACCACACGATCATGTCAATTGTTGCAGAAAAGGCATTAGACAAAATGCTTCAAAAGATAGTAATAGTAGTAAAATCCCTCAATATGATAAAATGAAAAACCCACAGCTAACATCATACTCAATGTGGAAAGGTTGAAAGCTTTCCTTCTAAGATGTGGAATGGGACAAGGATACCCATTGTCATCATTGTTATTCAACATTATACAAGAAATTCTAGCTAGACCAGTTAGATAAGAAAAAAAAAAAAAAATTAAAGGCGTCCCAATAGGAAAAGAGGAAGTAAAACTCTCACTATTTGCAGAGGACACGATCCTATATTTAGAAAATTCTGAAATGTCTACAACAAAGCTACTTGAGCTAATAAATGAATTCAGCAAAGTGACAGGATACAAGATCAACATGCAAAAATCAGTAATGTTTCTGTACACTAGTCTTGAACAATCTGAGGAGGAAATCAGGTAAATAATTCCATTTACAATAGCAACAAAAAGACTTAAATACCTAGGAACCGATTTAACCAAAGAAGTACAGGGCCTATATGCAAAAAACTACAAAACAATGCTAAAAGAAATTAATGAAGACCTAAACAAATGGAAAGACATTCCGTGTTCATGGATTGGAAGAATAAATATCGTGAAAATGTCAATCTTACCCAAAATGATTTATAGATTCAATGCAATACCAATCAAAATTCCAACACTTTACAGAAATAGAAAAGGCAATTACCAGTTAATTTGGAAGGGAAGTTGTACCCGAATAGCCAAAATCATTCTAAAAAAGAACAACATGGGAGGAATTTAATTGCCTGACCTTGAAACATATTACAGTGCTACAGTGGTCAAAACAGCATGGTATTGACATAAAGATAGATACATCGATCAGTGGAATAGTATTGAGTCCAGAAATAAACCCTCACCTCTGCAGCCAGCTGGTTTTTGACACACCTACCTGCTCCATGTTAACAGGACAAAACAGTCACTTCAACAAATGGTGCCGGGAGACCTGGATATCTATAACCAAAAGAAGAAAGAGGATCCCTGTCTCACTCCCTATACAAGAATCAACTCAAAAGGGATCAAAGACCTAAATATAAACGTCAGAACCATAAAAACTATTAGAAGAAAATGTAGGGAAACATCTTAAGACCTTGTAGTAGGTGGTGGTTTCTTGGACCTTACACCCAAAGAACGTGCAACAAAAGAAAAAAATAGATAAATGGGACCTCCTCAAAATTAAACACTTTTGCACCTCACAGGACTTTTTCAAAAGGGTGAAAAGGCAGGTGTCTTAATGGGAGAAAATATTTGGAAAACACATGTCTGATAAGGGTTTAATATCCATGATATATAAAGGGATGCAACTCAATAATAAAAAAACAAATGACCCGATTTAAAAATGGGGAAAAGAATTGAATAGACATTTGCCCAAAGAAAAAAATACAAATGGCGAAAAAACACATGAAAAAATGTTGACCATCACTAGTGGTTAGGGAAATGCATATGAAAACTACAATGAGGTATAATTTCACACCTATCAGAACAGCCACTATTAAAAAGATAGTGAACTACAAGTGTTGGAGAGGATGTGGAGAGATAGGAACACTTATTCACTGTTGGTGGGAATGTAGAATGGTACAGCCACTGTGGAGAACTGTTTCGTAGTTCCTAACAAAGTTGAGTATAGATTTGCCACATGACCCTGTAATACCACTACTGGGTATATACCCAGAAGAACTGAGAGCAGTGACATGAACCGACATCTGCACACCTATGTCCATAGTGGCATTATTCACTATTGAAAATTTGGAAACAACCCAGGTGTCCATCAACTGATGAATGGATAAACAAACTGGTGTATTCACACAATGGAATATTATGCAGCTGTAAAAAGAAATGAAGTCGTAAAGGATATGACAACTGGATGAATGTGGAGGACATTATATTGAGTGAACAAGGCAGACACAAAATGACAAATACTGTAGGATTGCACTACTGTGAACAAAATCTATTGTGTAACATATTATATGATTCCATTTATATAAAATGTTAATATAAGTCAATTTATAAAGATGGGGAAAAAAAGTATATTCTCCCAGTTGTCTTTTCATTCTCTTAACAGTATCTTTTATGGAGCAGTTTTTAATTTAATAAAATCCAATTTCAAAATTTTTCTTTCCTGGATTGGGATTTTTTGTTGTTTGTTTGTTTTTGTTTCTTTCTTTCTTTCTTTTCTTTTCTTTTCTTTTTTTTTTTTTTTTTAGCAGTTTTATAGTTTTACCTTTTACATTTATGTCTATAATCTATTTGAGTTAGTTTTTCTGAATAGTGTAAGTTTTTTGTCTTATGGACATCCAAATGTTCTTATGGACATCCAAATGGTCCAGCACCATTTGTTGAACAGACTATCTTTTCTCCACTGAATTGCCTTTTCTCCCTTGCCAAAGATCGTTTGACAAGTTTGAACGGGTCTTTTCTGGAGACTCTATTCTAGTCCGTTTTTCTAGGTTGTCTGTTCTTTTTGGTACTGTCACATGGGGTTATTGTACCGTCATAGAAAATTTTGATTGATAGCAGGTGGTATGAAACCTTTTCAGGCAGCATATCACTTTTTATATTTAATCTTAGTGACAAAAAGTACACATACAGAACAATGCTCAAATTATAATATACAGCTTTATACATTTTTACAAAGTAAATGCATTCATGTAACCAGTACCCCAGTGAAGAAACAGAACATTGCCAGCATTCTAGAAGCTCTCCCAGCACTTTCTTATAGGTATTAATCCTCTACCCAGTGATAATCCTTGTCTTGCCTTCTAACAACATTGATCATTTTTGCCTGTTTCTGTATTATTTAAATGGAGTCAAACAATATGTACTGTTTAATGTTGAACTTCTTTCCATCACATTATGTTTTTGAGATTAGTCCATTTTTTGTGTGTGATTGCTTTTTGTTGATTGCTTATTCTTATTATTATATAGTGCTCCATTGTAGGAATACACCACAATCTATTTATCCATTTTCTTTTGTTTCTGGGCATTTGGATTCTTTTTAGGTTGTTATTACAAATAGGAATGCAATGAAATTCTTGTAGGCGTCCTTCAGTACCCATGGAACACATTTCTGTTGCATATTTTCCTAAGAGTGTAACTGCTGGGAGTTCTTATACATGCAGCGTGTATTCTATTCCTCAGAACAGTTCTATGACATAATTACTATTTTGTTATTTTCATTTTACATTTAAATATAATCTGAGTCTTAGGCGAGATAAATGACTTGACCAATGCCATTAGGCATTTACCCCCAGGGCATTCTGACTTCGGAATTCATGTGCTTTTAATCACTATCCTTTCCTCCTCCTTTCATTTAAGGATGTCGTCATATACACACAGTCCTCTACTTCGAGACTTCCAAAGTTGTTTGAGACACACAGACCTTTCCCACCCACCTCCCCTTACCTTCTTTCCCCCTCTGGGATGCCTATAAAGCAAATGTTTGTGTGTTTCATGTTGTCATTCAATTCTGAGAGTTCCTGCTGAATTTTTTCTATTTTTTAAATCTGTCTTTAATGTTATTAATTCTTTCCTCTGCTTGTTCAAATCTGCTGTTCTGTGCTTCCAGTGTATTTTTAATTTCTTGCATTGTGCTTTCATCATCATGAGATTCATCTTTATATGGATGTTTACAATTTTTTTCTGTATGTTCTCACAGTGTCTTCTTTTTCTTTTCTCTATTTCTAGAGAAGTTTTAGATTATATAAAAGTTATATAAAAAATATAGGGTATTTCACCCCATCCCACTCCCACTTTTTCCCCTAGTAATAACATCTTTCATTAGTGTGGTACATTTCTTACAATTGATGAAGAAATATTGAAGCGTTGCTTCTAACCATGGTCTGTTGTTTACATTATGGTTTACACTTTGCACTGCACAATTTTATAAGTTTTGACAAAACGTATAATGGCCTGTATCCATCATTGCAATGTCATACAGGACAATTCCAGTGTCCCAAAAATGACCCATGTTGCCCCTATTCTTCCCTCTCCCTCCCCTCAGAACCTCTGGTGTCCACTATCTTGAAATCAATGTTAAAAATTCTTCCATTACTAGAATAATAATGTCTACTTTGGTCCATAGTTGCATTCCCCCCTCATGTTTGTTCATTCCTCAGTCTTGAGGATTTTGTGATGGTGATGCCCACTCTGCTTCCAATTGAAAGTGGGCTTAGATCCCACGGGGCAGATGGAAGGAACTGTCTTGCTTGCAGTTGTAGATACTCTGGTTTTTTGAATGGGTGTTGTCCATCATCATCATTTTATTAGTTGTCCTGGGTGAGTCCGATGAACTGGAGAGGTGTGGCTGCCCCTCTGCTGAGATTCATGGCCCAATTGGCATATGGACAGACTAAAGATTTAAGCTTCTGGGACATATTTTTAAAGGATATAGTGCTAATTATAGATTCAAATAAAAGGGGCAGAAGAACCATGTGTAGGAAAATTACAAATGAGTCTAACACTGTTACATCGGGGAAGATAGACTACCATATATTCCAAGGTAAGGCCCACTGATGGGGTACTGATTTCCTGGGGTTGTCTGCCCTGCCTATAGTGTCCAGACGTCTCTAGAGCCCTCAGGAGCCCCCCTGCTTGAGGTACTGTTTACTGCAGCAGTCAGTGAGATCCTCCTGCACCGTGCATAAGCGTAACCTCTGGAATGACTTCCTGACTCATTTTGAAATCTCTTAGTCATAAAATCTCATTTGTATTCAATATTTTCCCCTTTTAGCCAACATCTTTTTTCCAAATACATCACTAGTTGGCACCTGGTAACGCCTCAGTGCCAGGGAGGCCCATCCCCGGGAGTCATGTCCCACCTGGGGGAAAGGAAATGAGCTTATATGCTGAGTTTGGCTTAGAGAGAGGCCACATTTGAGCTACAAGGAGGCTTTCAGGAGGTAACTCTTAGGCAACATATATTACTAGGCTAAGTTTCAATTTTACAAGAATAAAGTTCCTAAGTACAAGCATTAATATTGGAGCCAGGTGTATTGGTCTGTCCTCTTTCACTAGGCACTGCCTATGTGCTCTAGAGATTCTTGCCACCCTGTTAGAGAATGTAGCAGGACTCCCCAGGATGGGAATTTAATATTTTCTTGTTTGTTGTGTGGGTATTCGACTACTAAGATAATTCCCCATGACCACATGAACACATCCATATTCCATAGAGGTATGCCCCAGGTACATCCTTCCCCACACATTTTCCACCACTGACACCCTGCACCAGTGATCCTCCCCACCACAGTTGTAACTTTTCTGTAATCCAAAAACAAAGCCAAAAAAAATTTTTTTTTGCATTGTGCCTTTCATCACCATAAGATTTGTGCCTTTCATCACCATAAGATCACCATAAGATTTATATTTACAATTTCTTCTGAATTGTTTCCCCAGTGTCTTTTTTTTTTTTTTTTCCACTTTATTTTCAAAGAAGCTTTAGGTCACAGTGAAGTCAACATTGAAAATATAGGGGATTCCCATATACCCCCCTCGCCCTCTCACATTTTCCCCTATTAATAACCTCTTACATGAGTTCAGTACATTTGTTACAATTGAACAAATATTGAAGCTTTGCTTCTAACCATGGTCAATGGTTTACACTTTGCACCGTACACTTTCATAGGTTTTGGCAAAATGTATAATGGTATGTGTCTGTCCTTGTAAAATCATGCAGAACAATTCCAATGCCCTAAAAATGCCCCATGTTCCACCTATTCTTCACTTCCCCTCCCCTCGGAACTTATGTTCCTATTTTTCAAGAATACGATTCATAGTTACATGTATTAATATTGAGGACTTGTCATAGTGGTCCGTTTTCTTTTATTAGGCACTATCTATGTACTCTAGAGATTGTTGCCTCTCTATTTGAGGATGTAGTAGGTCTCCCCAGGACAGGAGTTTAATATTTTCTTGTTTCGTTGTGGAGCTACGAAAACTTAACCCCAGGTCAGTGTACCTCAGTTTCTACTGTGGCCAACATATGGTGCTAACAAGAGCTTGAAGCTAGGCATTGGACTTCTTAAAAATATATATTTTCTAAATTGATTTTAAAAGATACTTAGATTACATAAAATGTTGCATTAAAAAATATAAGGGATTCCCATATGCCCCACTCCCCAGACCTCCCACTTTCCCCCACATTAACAACTTCTTTCATTAGTATGGTACATTTTTTTGCAACTGATGAACACATTTTGGAGCATTGCCACTAAGGATGGATTATAGTTTACATTGTAGTTTACGCTCTCTCCTGCTCAATTCTGTAGGTCATTGGACTTTTGAACAAATGAACTTGGAAGAGCCTCTTTGACTTAGTAATTCTTTTAAGCTAGACCGAGCTGGCCTGAGCACCACAGACCTTGATAACATTCCCCCCTCTCCCTTCTGGTTGGACTCTGAATCCCATCCATCTTACTTAAAAAATATTCCTGAATGTGTATGCCCCTCCATCCTTGTGCTGCCATGACTCTCTCTTCCTATCTCTTTTATAGCTCCCATCCCAGGTGGTAATTTCCGTACCTGCCCTGCTGTGCTCTGAAGCCCTCAGGGCAGTCAGGGTCCTACTTACTGTGTGTCCCAGTGTCCAACATAGTGCCCAGCACAGAGAGGTCGTAACGTTTGACGGCCTAATCAAGTTCTTCTGGTAGAAGCCGGAAGGCTCAAAACGACTGTCCTCTCCTTGTGGCCACATGAGCTTAAAGGGCATTTTTATTTATCCCGTCTGCCCCGAGCAGGCTGGTGCCGTGCTCTGACCCACAGGGAGGGCAAGGCTTCTTACACAGGCTGCTGGACCAACGGTACGGTTTGCTGGTGCATTCCATCTCTCTTCTGTGGAACGCTAGGAGGTGATTCAAGGGACAAAATCATTTATTTTAAGAAATAAGGGTGGTTGTCACAGCGGTTCTAGCGGTGGCCCATTGGCATGCCCTCGCTATCTGTTTACCCTGGACAAATCTAGTAGCTGGCGATTAAGCACGGGAAGGGGGTTGGCAGCAGCATCTAGAACCACCGAGGACAGATCTGTCTCTGAGGAGAAATAAAGTCCTGGTTATCGGACCATTGGTCTGTGGGCTAAGGATGTGTTTGTAGTGGCACAGTTTTATATCCTTGGAAGGGGGTAGATAAAAACATTAAGCACAGTAACATGTTAAAAATGTAAAATGACTTTGACTGACTTTGTCTTCTAACCCCTTTCCCACGGTTATAACTTTTCAAGGATCGCGTTGGCGTTCAGTCAGACTGTCTGGGTGTTAATCTTAGCTCTGCCGCTTCCTCTGTCTGTGATCTTAGGCAAGTTATTTCACTTCTCTGCACATCAAACTTCTCATCTGTGACATGGATTTGATAATATTACCTTCCTCTGGGGTTTAAATGAGTTAATACATATAAATCTCTTAGAACTGTGCTGGCCTGTGTTAAGTGTACCCAGTAAATAATGACTCTTTGAAAATAAACAGATACAGCTGTTTTGTGATGTTAACTAGGCAAAAGAAAGCATTTCTATAGTATCCATCAACAAATGTACTTATTATTATTGTCATGACGTAGTAGCTTTTATTGCTAAAAAATGACTAAATGTCAATGAGCTTACATCTGAACCATTTTTCTTGTACTGCATACTTTCTGTGTTTTTTCTTTCTATATAATCCTTCCATGTTGTTACATATGTTACATATGTTGTAATCATTTCTTATTGTTTGTATGGCACCTGTATTAGTCAGCCAGAGGGGTGCTAATGTGAAATACCAAAAATGGGTTGGTATTTATAAAGGGTATTTATTTGGGGCAGAAGTTCACAGATACTAGGCCCCAAAGCGTTAAGTTTCCTCTCTCACCACAGTCCATTGTCACGTGTTAGAGCAAGACAGCTGCCGGCGTTTGCCAGGGTTCAGACTTCTGGGGTTCCTCTCTTCCCAGGGCTGCGTTTTTCTCCAGGCTTAGCTCCTGTTTCCTCCACAAGGTCAGCTGTAGATGATCAGGCGAACGGCTTGCTTCTCTTCTCCTGGGGTCTTCTTTCCAACATCAAAACTGCTTCTCAAAAGACTGCCCCAACTCTGTTCTTTGCCTTGCCTTTTATACTCGATTCCCCACCCACCAAGGGGCGGGGCTCAACGCACTAATCATAACCTAATCATGCCCAGATTAACAGATCAGTTTATAAGCATGATTTAATTATATTTTTGGAATTCATAATTACATCAAAATGGCCAACTTAAGGTTTACAAGCCACTTTCACTTACAAAATCTCGTTGGAATCTCTCAGAAATGGTTGCAAGATGGATCTTCAGCCCCATGTTATTTAAGAGATGAGAAAGTTATGTCATACTGTGTTTAAGGGAATTTTGCAAGGTCTTGAGGCTAGTAAATCCCCCGGCTGGGACTGGAATCCTTCTTGGTGCACTCCTTGTCCCAGTGGTTCCCATTCATTGTCAAGTGCCCCAAGTGCGTGGACAGTGGAATGCATAAATGCCCATTATTGAGTGCCTACAATAGCATCCACCTAACCACAGAAATTAGGTTATGAAAAACCCTCATGATAGGAGAATTCACAGCCAAGGACATTCTTCTTAAAATAAGAATGGAAGGTAGAAGTCCCAAATAAGTCCATGAAAACCTTTAAAGTTTTATGTTCACTAAAATAACTTAAAGCTGCACCATTAATTAACACAGTAACAATGAGGGTTTACACATTTTTAGCGAGAAGCAAGGTACTTCCAGGATCTCCCTTCTCAACAGCTGCAGCAAGTTGCCTTTATGACTTTTTGTTTTAGCCGATACTCTGCTTACCACACGTTTTTTTTTCCTTTTCTTTCCGAGTTTGCTTCACCATCCAAATGTTCAATGCCTTTCTGGTTTTATGACTCAGAATTATTGATTTCTGCCTTCCTGGGACCCACATCTGTCAGCCCCTCTTAGCGGCCTCTCAAGCTTTCTTCCTTTGCTCAGACATGGCCAGAATGCAATATTAAAGCTGCAGTTTGCCTTTTTGCCTTCCTTCACCTCCTTTATCTCACCATGGCTTTATGCAAAACCTTCCTCCTTTTCTGGTATTTCCTTTACCTTCTGCTTTCCTTCCCAAACCCTAGGACATGCTTATTAAAGCAGACTGACCTGGACATATTCTAGAACTAAAGCATCACCATTTCAGAATAAAAGTATGAGCACTATAACTTTGCATAAGCTTTGGTTCAATAAGTGTCGCGTTTCTATATATGTCCTTCTCATAGTTCCTTAGGAAAATTCCCTTTTAGGTCCTGGAACTTTAGGACTCATCCAGATTCATTCTTGTTGTTTGTTTGTTTGTTTCTAGGCGGCACCAGGGACCAAACCTGGGACCTCCCATGTGGGAAGCAGGTGCTCAACTGCCTGAGCCACATCCACTCCCCAGATTCATTCTGATTCAGTTCCCTTCTCAGGGGAAGCCTGCAGTACGTGTGAACAAAGGAGAGCTATTATTTACTGCTCTTAGCTAAGATCCCCTAAAGTTTTCTATGACTCCCCACGCTGCACATCAGTCCTACCAAAAGTGTCTTGACTGAGTTGCATTTTTATCTGAAATATCCTTGTTAGCTCTTCAGATATCCCACTGTAAGTACATTGAGGAGAGATTTGTCCCATTGTATCGCCAGTTGGTTGAAGGAAGGTTGTAACTGATAAGCCTCATGGTCGGGTGAGTCCTGACCAAGGGAAGGTAATCAAAGCATCAGAACCTCTTTCACCCTCTTCTGTAATTGTGCCCAGGCTCCCATTCCACCAGCTGCAGTGCATGTGGCCGCTTCCTGCTGCCAACTCCACTGTCTCCCATGATTGTTCTCTGCCTGAGGGAGTGGCTTTGCCGAAGCTCATGATCCCTCCCAGAAGGGAAGAGGCAGGCAGCATCCAGTGACTTTTCCTCTAGGACACAAATGCTCGGCCCCCTTGCCCGGATTTGGCACAATGTTGAAGGGTCCTCCAAGCTTCAGAGCTTCCCCCAGGGTCCACTGAGTCAGTTTGGCTCCTCCCTCTTCCTAATTTTGCTTCTTTCCCTTCCTCACAGGATTGATCCCAAGAGTCTGCCCGGTAAATTTCTTACAAGCAAATCTCAAAATCTGTTGCCTGGGGAACTCAACCTCCAATAATTAGTCTGCTTATCTGTGCAGTGGCTGGGCTGAAAATAGAGGGCAAAATCCCTCAGTATCCCTCCCTTACCCACAAGCAAACCACACTGGTCCAGAACCTTCCCAATTCGAAAAACCCCATGCTTGTTGGTGTGCATGGCATCCTGATTCTTGGCATGGAACTTGATAAGGAAAACCGGGAGTATGAAATCCTTGGGCTGTTAGCTCAATGAAAATTTCTTCTTGTTATGATCAAGGAAAACAAAGATTGATTTAACCCAGAGGACCCCAATTTTGCAATTTTTAAACACTGTCCTCAGTGGTGAGGTTGAGCATAGAGTAAATAGTGAACAAGATAGGAAGGGTCCTAGTCCTCATGAAGGGCAGAGAGAGACAAGTTAAGAGGCGATTACAGTATGGCCACAAGTGCTAGGATTGGGGCAACTGTATGTCCTACGGGAATACGTAAGAGCAGCTCACCTGGAGTTGAGGAGGGGTTGGAGAAGGCTTTTCCATAGATGCTGAGAACCAGGGATGGGATTTCCAGGTGATCCATCGGTAGAGGTAGTGTGGAATCTTAAATTGGATGGGAATGTATGGAAAGGCATAGAGAAGAGATGGGGCCCTGGTGGGTCTGAGGAGCTGAGAGATGCCCATGGTTTGGGCTGGATCATCGGGGATGAGGTGAGGTCAGTAGCCGGAAAGGTCAGTGGAGGTCAGACCCAACATAACTTAGTGAAACGTGTTAGGGAATTTGATCTGTATCCCCAAAGCAATGAAGAGGCCTCAGTGGATTTTAGGAAGGGGGTGATCTGACCAAATGTGCCTACTTTGTGAATTTAATATTTGTGAGTTGAATTCTTTTCATTTATAATAGAGATCGGTGTAGTCATATCGACTGAAAAAGCAATTGAAGCCAGAGCCCCAAAGTAATTAGGATGAGGGATTGTTCTCCTCGACAATCACTGGTGGTGAGAGGCCTCGCTTTAAAGGCACAGGCAGATTTCAAGAATTCCCAGGCTCGGAACCGAAAATCGTGGCAGCTAAAGGTGGAGGCACTGAAGCAGCCATTCTCTGTGTGTATGTATGTTTCTTCTCTCCTCCAGGACATCTCTACCTCTCTTACTTTCTCTTCTATCTCAATGTAACTTTGTCTTGGTCTCTTTGTTTGTGTCTCTGTTTATTTCATTCTCTGTCTCTCTGGGCAAAACAGGTGTCTGTACAGAGATCCCCTGAAGAAGCCCCCAAGCCCGCGCTTCTGCAGCATGTCCCTTCTGGAATGCCAGAAACGCCTGGAACAACCTCTTGAGCATTGTAAGTGCCCAGTATGGAGGGAAAGCAGTTTTCTGTGATAGACCCTTTTAGGACTGAATGGGAAGCTCTTTCTGCTATTTTATTCGTGTCTAAGCTTCCTGAATTTAAAAATAATCACATTTTACCGTGAGTAAATATTCGGTCTTAAACTCAGCGGATGTGCTGACTTCAGCCCTGCACGGGAAGGTCTCCCCCAAAGGCAAATCTGCGGCTGCCCTGACCTAAACCCCATGACTGAGTCATAACTGTTCTGCAGAAACTCATTCTTTTTCAGATTTCTAAGTTGTGGGGAGTAACTAAAGGCAGAGATTGATCTATTAAGAACAAGTGAGAGAGAACGACTGGAACATTCTACTTTGGGGAACCAAATCATAGAAATCATTTGTCCCCATCAAAACCCTTGCCCAGGGAGCAGATGTGGCTCAAGGGGATGAGTGCCTGCTTCCCACATGGGAGAGCCTGGGTTTGGCTCCTGGTGCCTCCTAAAAACCAACCAACCAACCAAACAAACAAACAACAAGGAAAACACACGAAAAAACCAACTCAGGGGAGCCAATGTAGCTCAGTGGTTGAGCGCCAGCTTCCTACATATGAGGTCCCGGGTTCAATCCCCGGTCCCTGGTACCTCAACAAACAAACAGACAAACAAACAAACAAACAAACACCCTTGCTCCATTCAGCTGTTCTTTACTTTCAGGAAATTTTAAACAAAGGAATATTGACTGATATACTTGTTAATGTTTGGGGTTTGTTTTTGTGTTTTTTTTTTCCCCCTGCAAAATATTCTATTTGATGTAAGATGTTGCATCACCCTGGCAATTTGGAATGCCTAATTGATGTTGCTAAGGCAGAGGCCTCTCTCAGGTCTTCCTCACTCTCCTGCACTTATAGATGTCTCAAATCCTTCTGATGATTATTTTCATGGATTGCAGGCATGTCAACACTGAGAGAAGAAAGGTGGCTGGAAGAAACCTTAGCCAGAGTGCTCAGGGCATAGAGTTACTTGAACAGACTGCCTCTTGGCTCAGCTGAAATACTCTACAATGTGCTATGTCACAGTTATTAAGTGAAGTTTACTTAAACTTTTTAATATAAATGAACAGCTTCCCAGCATGATGGCTTTTTTAAATTTAATTTTTCATTAGAGAAGTTGTGGGTTTACAGAGCAATCGTGCATCAAGTACAGGATTCCCATATACTCCCCGATCATTCTCACCTTGCATTGCTGTGGTACATTTGTTACAATTGATAAAAGCACATTTTTATAATTGGACTATTAACTGTAGTCCATGGTTTAACTTAGGGTTCACTATATGTGTTATACAGTTCTTTGGATTTTTATTCTAAAGAATAAAAAATTTATTCTAGTAACATATATAACCTAAATTTCCCCCTTTTAAACACATTCAAATATACAATTCACTGCTGTTGATTTTGTTAACAATGTTGGGCATTGTTACATCATCCATTACAGAAACTTCTCTTTTGTCCCAAATAGAAACTCTGTACATTTTAAGCCTTACCTCCCAATTCCCTACCCCCATCCTCTCCCTGGTAACCTATGTTTTAGATTCTGAGTCTATGAGTTTGCTTTTTCTGATTATTTCCTATCAGTGAGATTGTACAATATTTGCCCTTTTGTATGGAGCTTGTTTCACTCAACATGGTATTTTCAAGTTTTATCCACGTAGTCAGGTATCAGAACTTCATTTCTTTTTACAACTGCGTAATAGTCTATCATGTGTGTATACCACGTTTTGTTTATTTGATATTCATGCATTGATGGACCCTTGGGTTGTTTCCATCTTTTGGCAATTGTGAATAATGCTTCTATGACCATCGGTGTGCAAATATCTATTCGTGTCTCTGTTTTCAATTCTTTTGGGCATATACCTAGTAGTGTGATTGCCAGGTCATGTGGTAATTCCATACTTCACTTTCTGAGGATCTGCCAAACTGTCTTCCACAGCAGCTGCACCATTTTACATTCCCACCAACAATGAATGAGTGTTCCTATTTCTCCATATCCTCTCCAACATTTGCTATTTTCTGTTTTATTTATTTTTTTAATAGTATCCATTCTAATGGATGTGAAATGTTATCTCATTATGATTTTGATTTGCATTTCCCTAATGGCTTATGATGTTGAGCATCTTTTCATGTGCTTTTTGGTCGTTTGTTTATCTTCTTTGGAGAAATTTCTATTCAAATCCTTTGCAAGGGAGTAATGACTTTTTGGTGGGTCTGTGAGAGGGAGAAAAGAGTTGGGAGATATAGGCAAGTCCCCTTATCCTGTTAAAGGAGGTCAGAATAGATGGTAACTACTGTCTATTAAACCTCACTCTTTGCCCATCCTGATTTTGTACATCAGCTTCTTTGGAACACCTGCTGCCTTCTAGAATTTCTCCAGCTCCCCACTAATTGTTCTCTAGGCCTGCCTGGTAGGAATTATTTACAAAGACTTCTTTAAGTTCTTAGAGGTTCCTGTTGCTTATAGGCTCACTCTGTACCCAGCAGGTCCTCAGGAAAAACTTACTGAATGGAATTGAATATAATTATGTTTCAAATGCTAACTCTTAGATGCTGCTACTCTCTACAGAACCTCAAGCATTGAAGTCCTAAGTGGGGAGAAAACCTCAAGCGAGCAAATCGAAAGTTACTGGAGGACTGTTGTGTTGTTTTCTCTGTGCTGCGAGACCTGCTGATTTATTCAATTATTGTTCTTCAGATGGCTCCAAGCAGCGCTACATTTACCCACTTCTGCCAAGTATAAAAGGACCACCTATTAATACTCGCTAATTGCTCCTGGATTAATGGTTTTCATCTCGATTGTCACTGTCTTGTTCTAAGCCACCATTATTTCTTGCCAGGACTACCATGGTAATGCCTCTTCCTGGTGGTTTTCAGACTTCACTGTGCTTCAGAATCCCCTGATGCGCTTAATAAAACAGATTACTGGGCCCCACCCCCAGAGTGTCTGATTCAGGCTTGGGTCTAGGGCCCAAGAAGATGCTAGCAAGTTCCCCGGTGAAGCTGATGTTCCCACTTTGAGAACCTGTGGCCTAAATAGTCTCCTGGCCTCCTTTCTTGGCCCCCACCCCGTTATCCATATAGCAATCAGAGTGATCTGATCAATATATACAGCAGATGGCATCATACCCCTTAACGTAATCCAAAGTTCTGACTCAAGGGCCTCGAGGTCTGGCCCTGCCTGGCTCCCCATTCTCACGCTGCCCACCTGTACCTCTCCCACCAGGCTACAGTCTCACCTGCCTCCTTTCCCGATCTGACACAGCTCTGCTCTTTCCTACCACCAGCCTTTCTCAGGCTCTGCTGTCTGTGGGAACCTTCCGTTTTCCCCACCTATTTATACCTGTGTCTCCTTTCCTTCAGCTCCAATTTTATTTCTTCAGGGTAGCCAGCCCTGACTGCACAAAGGCGGTGTCCCTGCTTATTCTCTCACAGAGAACCCTTTTTTTAAGAAAAAAATTATTGTCTTTAGCACAATATTTCATGACATTCCTTCGTGTTGTTACTTCATGAATGACTGTGTTTCCTCTTTGATTATAAACTCTCTGAGGAAAGGACCATGTCTATTTTCATCTGAATCTCTAGTGCATAGCGATGCCTGGCACATGGTAGATAATCAAAAACTTTTGTTTAGGGAATGGATGTAGCTCAGTGGTTTGAGCGCCAGCTTCCCATGTATGAGGTCCTGGATTCAATCCCCAGTGCCTCCTAAAAAAAACAAGCAACAACAAAAAAACACATTTGTTCAATGAATAATTGGAAGGATGGCTGAATAGATTGCTAAGGTTTTTTAAAATAATATATTTATTTTTTATTAGTGTGACAATTTGAGATTATTTTTGTGAGTCCCCAAAAGAGAAAGATTATGTTTGTAAACTAATCTATTCCTCTGGGTCTGATATCCTTTGATTGTATTAAATTCAATGAGGGTCCCTTTGATTAAGTCTACTTGATAAAATCAATTTAGGGCTTCTGATTGGGCTAGGTCAGTAAGTCATAACTCAGGTTGAGTCCCCGCCTCCTTAGTGGGCTGATATAAATGGACACTTACTTAAGGAGACACACAGGAAGAGAGAGAGCGCTGTCATTTTTGATCCTGGGGCCCCGGGGAGAGATGAGTCCTTTGCCTGTTAATTTGAGCTGACCTTGGGCGGAGAGCCAAGACTGATATAGAAGGTCCAGAAAGAAACAAGCCCTATGCCAGGAGAGAGTGGACACTCTGAGAGACAAGCCCTATGCCAGCCTGAGCTGAGAGAGAGGAAGCCCAAAGGGGAAGGCTGAACCCTTGCAGAGATTGCCCACCATCTTGCTTCAACATGTGGCAACTGTCTTTGGTGAGAAAGCAACCTTGAGGTGAACTCTTTAGGGCCTTGGGGTAAGCTTTTACCCCAAGTAAATACCCTTTGTAAAAGCCAACAGATTTCTGGTACTTTGCCTCAGCACCCTTTTGGCTGACTAATACAATTAGAGAAGGTGTGGGTTACAGAACACCTTCATGCATTAGATGGATAAAGTTTTGGCATCATTGGATGTTATAGCAAAAGCTTTGGAGAATAAGAACAAGAGTACCTGCAATCTAGCATTGTCCACAGCTGGAGGTACTGGCTTATTTGTCAATGAACATATGCAGAATCTGTTTTTGAAATTTTTCCTCAGGGCCCAACACCCTTACACCTGCAGTTTGCTTGGTCAGATCCATTCAAAACACTGTGTTTCCCTTAAAATTCCTTTCTCGGGCAATCTGATTCTGAAGTTAATAAAATCATGCAACAAAACCATGGCTGTGACTAAAAGATCTGATCTGTAGATCTTTGGAATGTGGCACTTTTTATCCAGAATAAGGTCAAAATTTGAGAAACATGTTTTTTACTCAAAATAACAGGATTCTTTGGAATAGTTTGGTAGAATTTCAAATGCCTTCCTTTTTGGGGTTGTCCTTTAGCATGACCCACTTCTCTGGGAAAATTTTGCCTCTTCCTGGACTCCGTGGCTTGCTTGTGTCTTTTCTGGCCACTCTTCTGGAATCCATTCATGGAGCCTATGCCAAAGGAGAACGAAGGCATTCCTCACAGTTCACGGATAAGTAGGGGTGCGTATCTGTTATGCGACAGAGCAGATTCTGAACCCAAGGCTGCTATTTACTTAATCTTCTCTAGCACAGAACAAACCTTTCTGCCTACATGTGAATCCCAATTCTCCTTTTCAGTTGTGTGGGCTTAAAGAGTCAGAGTGCAAGCAATCATGCAGGGCTAAATAATACCCTGTGGGGACAGTCTGAAAATAGCTGGGGCATCTGAGACAGGTGTACATGATCTTCACCACTCATGGTCCATGCAGAGAGGTGGTCCCAGAGGGACACTTTTGTCTCTGGGACTTTAAGATTCTTTTTTTTTTTTTTTTTCTTGCAAAGAAGTAGATTTTAGGGAAGCATGTTGTCCAACGGAGAGAATTCTGAACTTGGCATTGGCATAACTTACTCAGGCACAAAAACAATATCAGGGACTCCTAGTAGATAAAACTGAGTTGGGGAGCCAGACAGAGAGAGTTCATGCACCTGGAGCTAGGATGAAACCCTAAATTAGGGCGGACAGTAGTTCTTTTTGGCTGCTCAGGGTTGTACTTTCTGGTAACAGAACATATTTCATTGTGGAGGACTACACCTCCCCAATGCCGTGCCTTGGTTTAGGGCACTCAATGTTGGAAGACTTTTTTTAATGGGTCTCTCTTGTTTCTTTTGTTCCCCACTATCTTTTCAAGGATGTTTGTAAATAGCCCTGGAAGACAGAGATAGTGTCATCCTCTAGGCAGTGGATGAGTTTGCCTCCTGACTAGGGTAATAAAGATAGTGTCTCTCTCCAGGGTGAAGCTTGCACAGGTTTGCTAGCAGCCCCCTTATGAGACTGGGGCTCCCCACACTCAGGGTCCTCAGCTGGGACACACGTTGGCCATGTGTGCAGCCCTCTCCTGAGCCCCTCTGCAAATGTGCCTATGGAACTTGTGCTGCCTGTTGTGTCATGAGTAAGAAAGTTCTTTGTCTCTTTCCCAGAGAGCTAAGCAGCAAGTAAACTGGGGCAAGCTCACTTGTTTACTTGTGAGTAGGATGAAATCTCAGACCTTCGCAGCTCTCGACAGCTGACCCCAGCCTTACCACCGAGAGCAGGTGGGCTCTTGGGGATAGTCATGTGACCAGGTTAGGCCAATGGGAATGGTCCTTAAGACTTTCGCTAGAGTTTTTGGGCAAGAAGTATAGAAAATAAGTCCTAGCCATCTTGCCACCCCATGGGAAGAGCCCCTTGGGAATAATACCCCACAGAGTAAAGCATACCCACGGGAAGGGGAGGGTCAGGAAGCAAGAGAGATTAATTGAGATTGGGTTGATTTCATACCTTAGTGTTGATCAAGGGCTTGGCTATTTTCAGTTACGTAAGCGGATAAATTCATTTTGCTTAAACCAGTTTGCATTGGATTTTTTATATTAGCAAGTGAAAAAGTCCTATCAAATGTATTTGCAAAACAGAAAAGAAGGGCCAAACCTCCCCAAAGGCCATCACTCTGAGACCATTATATTGTTCACATGACACTGGAATTGAGGCTTAGTCATACTTACACTTCTGGTCTTCCCCCCACACTCCCAGTGGGAACAACCCTATTTTATTTTGCAAAAGCCAGCAAGAAAACAGGGTTTTCTATAGAAACTTTTCCTCTACAGACATATAACCCTCAGTTTCCCACCCCACCTTGAAATATATCAGGACAGGGTGCTTGGAGCCGCCTCCAAGTAGGCCCTCTGAGCAGTTGTTGGGTTTTCGCTGCCCTAGTTATATAACTGTGTGTCTGCTTCCCAAAGATGCTGAAGGAGCTGTGTATCAAAGCAAACGCTGAGTGCCCCAGAGAAGCAAGATAATTGCAGCGAGACAGGCATGTGTGGAAGGCAGGAAGCATGGCAGCTTCTGAAGTCTAACCCACGGTAGGAAGTTAGAAATTTGGGATTGTGTTGCTGTTTGCATCTAAGTCCATCAGTTAAAGCCATTCCATGTCTCTGTTAGAGCTACGGTTCTTAACCTTTTTTGTTCCACGGAACCCTTTGCTGGTCAGGTGAAAACCACAGACCCCTTCCTAAGTCCACACTATTCTGTGTATTATTTAATAAATATATCACACCCGCACCAACACATCCCCACGAGAATAATGTTTTTTTGAATTTCAATTCAAACTCAGGGACCCCTTGTTAAGAACCCTTGCCGTAGAGAAATGATGACTATGTCGAAGTTGCATTATCAATAGATTCTTTATTGTTTTCATTATTATTTGGTGGGAAAGTGTGGAATTTTGGTGGCACAGTGAACCTTGTGAGGTTAAAAAGGTGGGTAAATTCTTTCAGGAGCAGCTCTTTCAGAACCAGCTTTGTTTTTAAAGGGAAAACAGTGTTTACTTTTTATTTTAATTTCTGTGTGTTCTGTGTATGGGTGTGTACACACACATGCGCGTACATACACGTGCATGGACCTATGGACGTATATGCTTGTGCGTGATATGCATATGCATGTGGGCAGGTATATAAAATGTTTTTCCCTCTTTCTTGGTATCTTGGGGAACAGCACCATAATCCCTTTCCAAAATTTTGTTACTAATTTCACAGAATCACCTGAGTGTTTATTACCAAATGTCCTTTTACCTTTCCAGAAATAGTTTCAAGTGATGGTTGGATAAGGGGCATAAAGAAGGAGATAAAGCTCCCCAGGCAAAGTTGTAGCAAGGGCTACTGATAGAGAGAGGATCAGAGGCAAACTAGAGTCAGCAAAGACCCACTCTAACAACTGAGCTCTTTAATGAAATGGACCCATGCAAGACTGGCTCCAGTTCATCTTCCAGACTTTTTTTCTGACTTCCTGTCGTACCAACCACGTGTCAGTCACCCCAGCCATGCGTGGTTGTTCAGAAATGATTCCCTCATGTGTCTGGCCAGGCTTTCCCCCCGCCCCCTGGCTTCTTGCTTCTGCACTTTACATTCGTGCTATGCCTGAAGTAGCATGTCTTTCCCTTCATAGTCCTTTTATCTCATTCTTACACATCCAGACCCACCCAGGGCCGGGATCGAAATTACTACCAAATTCATAAAATCGCATCATCCTTCCGGCCAGATGTCATCGCTTACTTTCCCTTTGACCCAAAGGAAAAGAAAACGTTGAGTGATGCTTCTCATTTTTACACACACACACACACACACACACACACTCTCTCTCTCTCTCTCTCTCTCTCTCTCTCTCACCAAGTTCATTTTAAGATCAGTTTCTTGAGGATGGTCTGGGGCATGTCACCAGTGAGATGAAGATGTATGAGGAGTCCACAGAAGTTGGAGTTCCTTCTTTCTTTCTTTTTTTCCAGAGAGTTTTCACTTGAGAGCAAAACTTTAATTGGACGTCTAAACTTCCAGATATGCTTTTGTTCACCATTTGTCAAGAATTTACAGGAAGAAGGAAAAAAAAAAAAAATCAATATCCTACAGTGCTTCTTTCATCCCAAGATGGCTGAAAGACTTTAGCTACAAAGTGAGGAGATCAGAAGAGAAACAGATTTTTATATATATGTATAAAACACAACAAAACACTCCCATCTTAACAATGTCATTAGGACGAACAGACCCTTTTTAAAACCATTTCTGATCTTCTTTCCAAAGTCGATCACTTTTAATGGGAGTCCACAAAGATGAAAAGTAAGACGTACAGAGACAAAAATGCAATTGCAATTTTCTTTTCTCTGCACTTTGGGGAAAGAGATCCCAGCTGTAAATGTGGACAGTTTGCAAACAGTTAAGTCAGACTTTCTGCCAAATTAAAATGCCTTTACCTATCAAGACAAGAAACATCACTCTCTGATAATAACTCCAAACAGCTGGGAGTGAAAACTGGGCCTGAACTTCCCAAGCCTGCTCTAGTGAGATTGTGTTTCTAGGAACACATCAGATTTCTCTGTAGTACAGTGATGTGATTTCATAACTTTTCCACCATTTTCAGCTTAATGAATATATTTGAAAGTTTCCTAGTTTTTTGTTGTCTCAATGCTTTGGTATATTCTGCATAAAATGGTTTTATTTTGCTCAATAACTGCTACCAATTTGCACTGTCAAACTCTACTTTTTTCCTGTGTCATGGACTTTCTTGATTGTGTGGCTGGCTTTTTTTTTGACAATGTCTTAATGTTTTACATTGGTAAGATTCATACCCCTTTTGGTCAATTTTTATTATTAAAGCAATCCTACTTTGATATTATAAAAGTCTTGCTGTTATCAGTTTAAAAACTTAATCTCATATTTAATTCATAATTCTTCATTCAGCCATCCTCTCTCCCCTTCTCCCCCCAGCCAAGGGTAAGCTTGTGGCTCTAACACTTGGAGTGTAGTGGCTCTGGGTCATTGTTTATTCTCTCATACACGTTTCCCTCTACTTTCTTAGAATATACAATAACTTTTACACCAACTGCATTGTAAGAGTTAGATTAGATTTCACAGGTCCTTACAAGACTGTTCCTGTAAGACTGCCTTCACTTCACATACCAGATGCAAGTTTGGGGGTTCCTAGGCCACCCACACTTCTGAATAACTGGCCACAAATTTGGACAATTTCTGGGAGGGTCTCCAATGCTAAGCTTTCATGTCCTCTCCCGTGGGAGTCAGGACGCATAGCTCTCCTGGCACCTTGGTGTGTATTATCCATCAGGGAAGTTCAACTGAACATCCATGTCCAGAGTTTTTCTGGGGTCTCATTAGGTAGGCATGGTTGAGTGAATGAGTGCCTATGTGGTTGCACTCACTGTCCAGCCCCACGCTGTGCCCCTGAGGTCAGGCTGATAGGACAATTCCCAAAGCTCAACCCTTTCATCACACCCTTGGTCTCTCTGGTATGGCCAGCCCCACCCTGAGTCATCTGGTTGGCATAACCATCATCTCATCAGGAGGCCACCCGTGAATAGCAAGGACAGTCCTATCATGGGAAATTACAAGGATGTAGAGGTTACCTCCTAGGAGCTGGGACAAAGGCCAGCCATCTTTTTAGAGGCCAAACTCCTTACTATACAGAATGACTGCTCTGGTGTTGGGCCAGTGAGTAAGGGGATGAGATGAAAACCGTGCCTTGCATGTGTGCGCATGTGGGATTGTACTACTCTTGTTGATTGGCCATGACTGTTGACCTAGTTTATGACTTAGTCCTTGGGCCTTTCAGGATGGGTGGTGGCTCCATCAGGCCCTACTGGTAAAGGCCTCACTCCCAGGTGGGGAGACTGTGGTACAATGTCATCTGATTTTTGTGGTTTCTCCATCTCTGTGGCCTACTGACACGTTCAGATATAACACTCATATATACTGGGAACAGGAAACTGGGGGCAGTTCTTGTCCCTTTTACACCATCTCTTCCCAGTGCTCTATTCCTACCTCCAGGAATGCAGGGACTTGCCATCAAGTTAAGTGACTAAACAGACATCTAGTGGGGACACACAATGTCATCTCCCCTTTTCTCGCAACCTCCCTCCTTTGGCAATGTTGCTGGAGGGGAAATAGCTTCACTCAAGAAATCCTTCAGTTCCTTGACCTCTTCTCTTCCCTCTCTTTCTTTTACATCTTCAAGGTGGTGTGGGTGTGGAGTGGCAGGGGATGGGTGGTAGGGTGGCAGTTAATTCTGGTTCTCCTGACCTTTTACCTTTTAGCAAGCCCTGTGCGAATGTGACTGGTTTTCTGACTTACAATGTAGGATGCTTAATACATCTGTTCTTTATTACATGGAAAACAGGACTCTGTACTTAACTTCATTCTGTAACGCTGGTGAAGGTCTGATAAAAGGAAAGAGGGAATGGGAACATGTTGGAAAGAAGTGCAGAGTATTTTCATTGATTGTAACTATCTTAAGGCCGAAAGCAGATCAGGAGATGGTAACTGAAAGCCCTTTGAACCATAGCAATTTAAGTCTAACCCCACTTTGGTTTCTGCAAACACAAGAGTCTTGAAAGAGGCAGTTCTGTCCTCCTTAACCTAATGTTAAGTTGATTAGCTGATAAGCAGTTTGTTTTTAAGTGCAAATGAAGACTGAAAATATAACTGCGAATTAAGAATTAACAAGTAATTATGAATAGAATCATTATGTAGATGCCTTTATATTATAAAATAGCAAAAGGTTAATATCTGAAATGGCTGAAACTGGCTGGATTTAGCCTAGACCTGCTGTTATGATGGTCATTCTGGTTACTTTAGACTTAGCCTCTGCCTTGAGTATACTTACGATTGTGATGGTTCCCACTCCACCCTGGGGTTTAATATCCACGTGGCCCACCTTGGGACTGACCTCTACTCTGTACTTCCCTGTCCCAGAACCTTGATCTCTGATAATGATTGCAACTTCGTAACTCTCCTTGACTTGCTTCCCATCCCCATCATGTTCAATCCCTTAATGTTTATCAATAAAGGAACCTGTGTCCAGCTCTGCCCCAATTATTCATTAGCACCCTGATGGTAAAAAAGATTAGAATTTCTGCAGATGAAGGAGGCTGATTTGAGACTGTACATCTCTGGTCTCCCACTGATGAATAAACCCTCTTTTCCTTCCTAGCCTAGCTCAGGTGTCTGTCTATTTGGCCATGCTGAGTGAATTAACCAGCTGAGGACCAACCCCACCCCTCTTCATCAGGGCTGCAGAATACTGTAATTCTTAAGGAAGGGCCTTGTCTCTTTATTCCCCAAAGCCCAGTGCGGTGCCTGGCACACACTTGCCAGCTCAATGTTGAAAGAAGCCTCCAGTTTCCAGACAGTAGAGGGCAATGATGTGATTTTTCTATGGGAAAGACTAAGTTGGAGAAAATGTAACTCTGGAAGAAACATATTCCAAGTTTTTGTCTCATCCTTCTCTCCCAGAGTTCCAATGTTTGTTTCCCCTGCCTTGCCCACTAGGTTTGCAGTGGGAAGATTGGAATCGTTTGGTCTTTGACATGACCGTGAGTAGTGATAATTATTAATACTGAATCACTATTTTTAAAAGCTTTGATTCAGCTTGATACGGCAAAATGAAGAGGTAGTAAAGCGCTCGCCTCTGGAGCACAATGGAATTACAAGTACACACCTAGTTACAACTACCTTGAATTGGAAAATAAATGTAAAGCAGTACAACCCCTAACAATGGGCAAGAGCAGCCTGTTTTAGACCACACATTTCAGAATGACCCATATTCACCATCACACACACACACACACACATACACACACAGTCACACAGACACTGCATTTAATAAAGAATATGCTGTACCCCTGGTACTCAGGATACAGCAGCCAGCATTGGCAGCTAAATATCCATGCTCACAGCTCCTAATACTGTTCAGGCCCCAGGGAAATGCTTTCCCACATCTCTTGCCCAAAACATGACTTTATCTGAATGTCATGAAGGTTAGCGAGTTGTCCTGTCTGTATTTTGGAGTATGGGGAGAATTTGAGCAGTCAAAGCACTTAGGTACGACAAAAGGCTAATTAACTTGTAAAACCTTTCTCACAGCATGAGTGTGGTAGTTTATTGCATTAAATGTATTGTTTCTCACTAGTACTGAACATCCATTTTCTTGCTTCTCTTCATGGTTCCGGAGATACTCATGAATTAATGTGTTCTTTGCAGTAGTTGCACATGGTGACTAAAGAATATTGTGCAATATTAAACAACTACTCATTGCCAAAACACTGATCCATCAGCAGACACCCAGATGGGTGCGAAAACAATTAAATTCACACTCTTGGATATTTTGCTGACTTTCAGTTACATAAAAGCCGTAATTTTATGAACATTTTAATAATGTATAGTTATGAAGTGTTTATCAAGGTAGGAGAATAGAACATTTTATTTATTGTTAGTTTTATATACAGCTTTAAAAATCATATGGCATGTAGGCTTTTGTATTAGTCAGCCAAAGGGGTGCTGATGCAAAGTACCAGAAGTCTGTTGGCTTTTATATAGGGTATTTATTTGGGGTAGAAGCTTACAGTTACAAGGCCCTAAAAAGTCCAGCTCAAGGCTGCTTTCTCACCAAAGTCAGTGACCAATGTTGAAGCAAGATGGCAGGTGATCGCTGCCTGATCTCTCCTTCCTTCTTCCTCTTAAGGCTCTATGGGCCCAGCTTCTTCTGATCTCAGATATAGGCTGGCATAGGGCTCGTCTCTCAGGGCTTCCTGTAGCGGTCTGGCATAGGGCTCATTTCTTTCCAGGCTTTACCAGCTGCTCAGCTATTCTGTTCTCTTCAGCTGCAAACTACCAAGTGAATGGGCTCATCTCTCCCCGGGGCTCCAGGATCAAAAGTGGCAAAGTTCTCTCCTCTTCTGTGTCGTCTTCTCTCTTCCCGTGAGTCTTCTTGAGTGAGTATCCATTTATATTAGCCCACCAAGTGGGCAGGGACTCAACCCCGAGTCACGCTCTAATGACATGGTCAAATCAAAGCCCTGATCTTTTATCAAAGCAAACTTAAAACCTTTGAATTTAATACACTCAAAGGGTATCATACCCAGATGAACAGACCAGTTTACAGACATAATTTTTCTCTTTTTTGGGGATTCATAAATCATATCAAACTGCCACAGATTTCATTTATTTTCTTGTACTGGGTCCTGCAAATAATAGAGTTGGGCCTAAAGTAAATTGTCATGTTATAATAGTTGCCTAATAAAAGTTAGCTTCCTTCCCTTTTCCTAACCTATTTATCTTTCATAGCGAAAGGACATCTTGGTTTCTGATGCTTTATCAACATATTATGGAGGTGGAACTGTTACCGGTTGGCTCTAGTTTCTGGGCTTCTAGGTTCTTGGCTTATGTCACATAAAAGAATTTAAGGGCACACCATAAGGTAGGCAAGGGAGTAAAGAGTTTATTAAGAAACAAGAAAATGAGAAAAGTACGTGAAGCACGGGCCTACTGCAGGGTGAGCTGTGTGCCTGGGACCTAGGGTTTTTTAAAGTCTGTTTGCTGTTCTGATTGGTTGCCCCACCTTTCATTTCTGAGGGGGCCAGTGGTGAGGCCTTTTGAGGATATCCGGGGCTTTCCCTCTCATTCCAAATGAGATTCTCGCAGCCAGGATCTCGCAGTGTCTTTCCGGCAGGCTTCCTTCACGGGAGGTTTCCGGGAGGGGTTTCACGGCCATGTGGTCTGTTGGTCATGTGGTCTGTCGGCCATGTTGTCTGCCGGGCCAGCCGCCTTCCCCCTTTCACGGTACTAACCTGCCTCAGGACTCTGGCCAAAGTTTTCCAAATTTCTGGTTTGGTATATTTCTATGACGTTCAAGACAAATTTCATATTTTAAAAAATGTAAAGCAAGCTGTGATGGTTAAGTTCATGTGTCAACTTGGCCAAGTTATGGTGTCCAATGTTTTGGTCACAGAAGCACTGGCCTGATTGTTAATGTGAGGATATTTCATGGACTTAATCATTAGGAAGTTGATTGCATCTATGTCTGATTACATTTACAATCAACTGAGATTACCCCCAACAATGAGATACATCTCAGCCAATCAAAGTCTTTAAAAGGAGAAGTGATGATTTCATCAGTTGAAGAGAGAATTTCCATCTCTACAACAGCCAGCCAACTATCTTCTCCTGGGGAATTCATTAAAAACCTTCATCAGAGTTCCCAGCTTCTGGCCTGCCCTACAGAATTTGCACTTTCCCATCCCTACAGTCATATGAGCCAATTACTATTAAAGATTTTTAATATTTACATTATATATATATATATATATATATATATGTATGTATATGTGTGTATGTGTGTGTGTATCTTGCTAGTTTTGTTTCCTTAGAGAACCCCGACTAATACAGATTTTGATACTGTATTACTGGGAATGGTTCTTGAGAAACAGAATCATAAGGATGAGATTTCTGAGTTAGTTCTGAGACTTTTGGAATTGGTTCACTAACCTGATTAAATTCAAAGGCACTAATGACTCATGATGGCACACATGGTCCATGGTGTGAGTTGGTAATAGAGATACACAATATATCACCACTGGATATGACTACTCAAATGCTTATAAGAGGCAAACTCTGGGTGAGAATTTTTTTTTTTTTTTAATACCTTAACATTTTTGTAGAGTTAAAAGGTTATAATCATGCTGGCTGGTTGCTCTTAAATATGCTAGATACAGTTTAAAAGAAAGAGATGAGCTCAAGGCTTCCAATTCCAAATTTAAGCATCACATGAAGGACATGAAAGTTTCTATGTGTGCCTTGAAAGAAAATCTTATTTCATGTAGCTGCAGACTTGAGATTTCTGAAAACCACACCCAGAATCCCATTGTGTAAATGGCTGAATTACAACATAAACTGAATTCCCAACCTTGTAGGGTGTCTATTGTTAAAATGAGGGCATTGATTGGAAAGGAATGGGATCCTGAAAATTGGAATGGGGACATATGTGTTGATGGTAATAACAGTGGGGACATTGAAACTCTAGATTCTGCTGAGTCTTTGCCACATAAAATTTTAATGGTCCGCCTGAGGAATAAGTCACCCAATCTCCAGCCTGCCCTGAGGAATCAGCCATCCAGCCTCCACTTGAAGAGATTATCCTTGCTATGCCTGATAAATTTGTAACCACTGCCCTTAAGGTAACAGCCCTCACTCCCCTAAAGAGATGACTCCTGTTTCACCAGGTGAAATTCCAATTAAATTGCTTGCAAGACCCAGCTAATTGTTTTCATGACTCACCCCCACCAACACTCTTTATTTCCAGACTAGACTGAAATCACGAAAGGCCCTGAAAGGTGAGATACAAAGTTGTGACCAATGTGACCCATGAGTAGGTATGCTATACTCCAAAAGAACTGCATGACTTTTCCAATTTATATAGAAAGAAATCAAGGGAATATGTGTGTGAAGGATATTAAGAGTATGGGATAATGATGGAAAGAACATGATGTTGGATCAGGCTGAATTTATTGATTTGGGCCCACTAAATCCATCGATTGTAGATTCAATGTTGAAGTGTAAAGGATTAGAAAGGGCTCTAACAGTTTGAGTGGTTGGCTGAAGCATGGACCAAAAGGTGGCCTATGTTACCTGAAGTCGAAATGCCAGAACTATCCTGGTATAATGTAGATGAGGAGATCCAAAGGCTTAGAGAGATTGGAATGTTAAGAGTGGATTTATCATGAAAGACCTGCTCACACAGTCAAGGAATATCTGGTGGACAAAACTGTCTCCAGGACTGTGAGGTATAAATTTGTGAGACTAACTCCATTGGCTCTGAAGAGCTCTTTGCTTGCTCTTCTCTGTAGGTAGATATTAGTGTGGAAACTGCTGTCACTGAAATTAAACACATTGTTGATGATCGGATCCTGGGTTGGCAGAAGCCAAGTGGCAGCCATTAATTGACAAAGACAAGATAGTCATGGCTACCGTAATGGATGGCAGACTCAAAGCAATAATCAAAACAGTCTGATTTGTACAGACTGATGGTGTTGGCTAGTAGGTTATGGGTACCTAGAAGTAAAATAGATGGGCAGCCTACTAAATTCTTACTTGGTCAAGTAAGAACAAAAGCCTAACTTGAATTTCAAAAACAGAGTCATGGCCCCTAAGTCATTTTCCTGACTTGAGACAGTTTATCGACCCCTTGAATGAAGGAAAGGCTGGGTCCCCTTGGGGAAGGATCCTGCTACAGTGCCCAAAATGTAAACTTTAATCTTCCTCCCAGCCTTCTTCAAAGAGACCTATGGGCTTTTACCAGGGTAACTGCACTGGAGAGAAGGAAATGATCAGACATTTCAGGGATTAATAGACACTGGCCCAGAAATGACATTAATTTCTGGAGACCCAAAATGTCACTGTGGTTCACCAGAGTAGGGGCTTATGGAAGTCAGGTTTTAGCTCAGGTCTGCCTCACAATCTGTGGTTATTTCCTCAGTTCTGGAATGTATAATCAGAATAGACGTACTCCCCAACTGGCAGGATCCCCACATTGGTTCCCTGACTTGTGGCGTGAGGGCTATTATAGTAGGAAAAGCCAAGTAGAAGCCGCTATAATTACCCCTACCTAGCAGAGTAAATAAAAAGCAATACCACATCCCTGGAGGGATCGCAGAGATTGGTGCCACCATCAAGGACTTGAAGGATGCAGGGGTGGTGATTCCCACCACATCCACATTCAACTCTCCTATCTGGCCTGTGCAGAAAACAGCTGGACTTTGGAGGATGACAGTGGATGATCATAAACTTTACCAGGTGGTGACTCCCAACTGCAACTGCTGTTCCAGGCAAGATATTGTTGCTTGAGCAAATCAACATATCCCCTGGTACCTGATAATGCAGCTTTTGGTCTGGAAAATGCTTTTATTCTCAAGTTCTATTAGTCACGACCACCAGAAGCAGTTTGCTTTCAGCTGGCAAGGATGGCAAAACACCTTTATTGTCCTACCTCAGGGGTATATCAACTCTTCAGCCTTATGTCATAATCTAATCTGCAGGAACTTTGTCTCTTCCTCCCACAAGACATCACACTGGTCCATTATATTGATGGGATCATATTGATTGGACCTAGTGAGCAATAAGTAGCAGCTACTGTAGACTTATTGGTAAGGCATTTGTGTGTCAGAGGGTAGAAGATAAATCCAACAAAAATACAGGAGCCTTCCACCTCAGTGAAATTTCTAGGTGTCCAATGGTGTGGGGCATGTTGAGATATCCCTTCTGAGGTGAAGGACAAGCTGTTGCATCTGACTCTTCTGTAACAGTTTGATATGTTTATGAATTCCAGAAAAAGATACTTGATCATGTTTGTAAACTGGTCTCTACCTCAGAGCCCAATACCTTTTAATTGTATTAGATTCTTTGATTAAATTATGTTAAGATTAGGGCTTTGATTCGACTGTGTCATTAGGGTGACTCAGTTTGAGTCCCTTCCCCCTTTGTGGGCTGTATATATTTGGACGCTCACTCAGGGAGAACATAGAAGTAGACACATAGGATAAGATACACAGAGGAAGGGAGCCCCATTGATATGGAAGAGGATCCTAAGGCCCCAGGAAGAGAGATGAGCCATTCGCCTGATAGTTTACAGGTGACCTTGTGAAGAGACCAGAGGAGCTGAGCCTGGAAAGAAATGAGCCCTCCAGCAACTGAGATCGGAAGGAACTGGGACCGTGGAGCCTAAAGAGGAAAGAGGAACACTGAACCTTCGAAGATGTCACCCGCTATCATGCTTCAACACATGGCAAGAGTCTTTGGGTGAGGAAGTAGCTCTTATGGTACTTTGAGTTGGACTCTTTAGGGCATTGTAATTCTAAGCTTTTACCCAAAATAAATGCCCTTTATAAAAGCCAACAGATTTCTAGTACTTTGCATCACGACCCCTTTGGCTGACTAATACACCTTCTTAGAACCAAAAAAAGAGGCACAAAACCTAATTGGCATATATGGATTTTCCAGACAACATAGTCCTTCCTTGGGTGTGCTACTCTGGCCCGTTTACTTAGTCCTCTGAAAAGCTGCCAGTTTTAAGTGGGGACCAGAATAAGAGGAGGCTCTGCAACAGGTCCAGGCTGCTGTGCAAGCTGCTATACCACTTGGGCCTTATGACCCAGCAGATCCAAGGGTACTGGATGTTTCAGTGGCAGATAGACATGCCATCTGGAGCTTTTGGTAGGCCCTTCTAGGAGACACACAACACAGACTGTTAGGATTTTGAAGCAAAACCTTCTCATCCTCTGCAGATAATTACTCTCCTTTTGAGAAAAAGCTTTGTCCTGCTACTGGGCTTTAGTAGAGATCAAATGCTTAACGATGACCCACAAAGTTACCATGAGACCTGAGTTGCACATCACGGACCCACCAAGCCATAAAGTTGGACGTGCCCATAAAGTTGGACGTGCACAATAACACTCCATCATCAAATGGAAGTGGTATATGTGAGATAGGGTTTGAACAGGCCCTGAAGGCACAAGTAAGTTAAATGAGGAAGTGGCCCAAATGCCCACGGCCCCCATTCCTGCCACATTACCTTCTCTTTCCCAGACCACAGTTATGGCCTCTTGGGGAGTTCCTTATGATACTTGGGTCTGGTTTGCAGATGGTTCTGCACGATATACAAGTACCATCTGAAAGTGGACAGCTGCAGCACTATAACCCTTTTCTGGGACATCCCTGAAGGAGAGTGTTGAGGGGAAATCCTCCCAGTGGGCCCAACTTCAAGCAGAACTTCATTTTGCTTAGAAGGAGAAACGGCTGGTGGTGTGTTGGTACACTGATTCGTGGGCTGTCACCAATGGTTTGGCTGGAAGGTCAGCAAGTTGGAAGGAACATGATTATAAAATGGGTGACAGAGGTCTGGGGCAGACTATGTAGATAGGCTTTTCTGAGTGGGCAAAAAATATGAAGATACTGTGTCCCATGTGAATGGGACTTCAGCAGAGGAAGATTTTAATGATCAAGTGGATAAGATGACTTTTTCTGTGGATACCAGACAGCTTCTTTTCCAGCTATTCCTGTCATTGCCCAGTGGGCTCATGAACAAAGTGGCCTTGGGTGGTAGGGATGGAGGCTATGCATGGGCTCAGCAACATGGACTTCCCCTCGCCAAGTCTAGCTTAGCTATAGCCACTACTAACTGCCCAATCTGCCAGCAGTAGAGACCAATACCCAGTCCCTGATATGACAACATTCCCTAAGCTTATCAATCTGCTACGTGGTGGAAGGTGGATTACATTGGACCACTTCCATCATGGAAGGGGAAGTGTTTTACTTTCTGGAGTAGACACATACTCCATATGAATTTACCTTCTGCTAAAACTACCATCCATGAACTTACAGAATGCCTTATATACCATCATGGTATTCCACACAGCATTACTTCTGATCAGGGAACCCACTTCATTTCAAATGAAATATAGCAATGGGCACATGCTTATGGAATTCACTGGTCTTACCACGTTCCCTATCATCCTGAAGCAGCTGGATTGATAGAACAGTGGAATGGCGTATAGAAGACTCAGTTATGGTACCACCTGAGTGGCCATACCTTGCAGGGCTGGGGCACTGTTCTCCAGAACACTGTCTATGCTCTAAATCATTGTCTGCTCTGTGGTGCTGTTTCTACCATAGCCAGGATTCATAGGTCCAAGAATCAAGGGCTGGGGGGAAAAGGGAGTGGCACCACTCGCTATTACCCTTAGTGATCTTCCTGTCCCTGCAGTCTAAGCTCTGCTTAGTTCCAAAAGCAGGAATGCTTCCACCAGGAGACACTACAATAATTCCATTGACCTGGAAGTTAAGACTGTCACCTGGCCACTTCGAGCTCCTCATGCCTCTAAATCAACAGGCAAAGAAGGGAATTACTGTACTGGCTAGGGTGATTGATCCTGACTATCAAGGGGAAATAGGACTGCAACTACACAATGAAGGTGAAGAAAAATTTGTCTGGAATACAGGAGATTCCTTAGGGTGTCTGTTACTACTACCATGCCCTATTATACAAGGCAATGGAAAACTGCAACTGCCTGATCCAGGTAGGATTACCAATGGTCCAGAAACTTCAGGAGTCAAGGTTTGCCCACCAGGCAAAGAATCATGGCCAACTGAGGTGCTGCTGAGGGTAAAGGGAATATTGAATGAGTAGTGGAAGAAGGTAGTTATATATACAAGCTACATCCCCATGACCAGTTACAGAAATGGGGACTGTAATGGTTATAAATATTTCTTCCTTGTTTTTTTTTTATGAGTATGTTTAGTTTGCTAAAAGCTACTGGGAGCAATGTACCAGAAATAGGTTGGATTTTATAAGGGGAATTTATTAGGTTAAAAGCTTACAGTTCTGAGGCTGTGGAAGTGTCCAAATCAAGGCGTCACTAAGAGATACTGTCTCACCAAGTTACAGCTGTGGGTGATCAGGCACATGGCAGGGCATAATGGCAGCTCTGCCAGTTTCTGCCTTCTCTTCCAGGCTTAGTTTTACCCCAAGCTCAGCTGTGGGAAATCAGCATTTGGCTTGTCTCTCTCCTCTCCTCTGGGCCTCTTCTCTTTCAGCCTCTCAGGAGCTTCTTTCTATGCCTCTTCGCTACATTGATTCAATTGTCCAACCTCCAGGACCTCTCTCTTAGTCTCTGGTCATTTCTCCATCTCTGCTGTGTCTGCTGCTTTTAGTCCTCCGTTTATAAAGGACTCCAGTAAGAGGATTAGGACTCACCCTGGGTCACAATCTAATAAAAAGCCCTTAACAGAAATAATTTAATTAAGAGTTCCTATGTACAGCAGGTTTACATGCACAGGAATGGATTAGCTCCAAGGACATGATCTTTTCTGGGGTCCATAAAAACCTTTAAACTGTCACAAGTATGTTTGCATATATACATAAAGCAAGTATCTTTGTTTTATTCCCTAGCATATCCCCTTATCATATGACATAATTTGTATTAGCTTCATGTCATAGCATTTAAGTTATAGGATATCAGGTTTATGCATGACTATTACCCAAGGAGTTGTACTCTACTCTGGGGAGAGTTAGTGCTTTTCCTGTTGGACATAGTACAGTTGAGCATTGTTAGGCAAAAATTTGACTTATTATTTTTATCTAGAGATTAAGTATGGTTTAAGGAGATGTTTATGTCTGCAAGGTTGACAAGGGCGGGGACTGATGGTTAAGTTTATGTGTCAACTTGTCCAGGTTATGGTGTACAGTTGTTTGGTATTATTTATGAGTTCCAAAAATAGATACTGGATTATGTTTATAAACTGGTCTGTTCCTCTGGGCGTACTAGATTGTATTAGATTTGGAGGCTTCACTTTTACTTGGTTGACTTATGATTGGGGCTTTGATTGGGCCATGTCAGTGGGACATCAGTTCCCTGCCCGTTGGTGGGCGGGGATTCACAGAGAAAACTATACAGCAGAGGAGAAAGTTGGAAAGTTTTGATTCTGGAGCCTCAGGAAGTAAATACACAGAGAAGCAGATACATGAGGAAAGAGAGAAGGCTCCATTAGACATAACAGAGGCCCCAGAAAGAGAGATGAGCAATTTGCCTGATAGTCTACAGCTGGCCTTGTGGAGAGAGCAGAGCAGCTGAGCCCAGAGAGAAATGAGCCCTGGGAGAGAGATGGGACTTATCCCAGCCTACAGCTGATATTGGAAGCAGCTGGGACCACAGAGCCTTAGGAGGAAGAGGAAGGCTGAACATCAGCAGCCATCTTGCTCGAATAGCTGGCAACAGACTTTGGTGAGAAAGTAACATGCTTTATGGCCTTGTGACTATAAGCTTCTACCCCAAATAAATCCCCTTTATAAAAGCTACTAGATTTCTGGTATTTTGTATTAGCACCCCTTTGGCTGACTAATACATTTGGTTAAGCAAGGACTGGCCTGACTGTTACTGTGAGAATATTTCATGGACTTAAATAATCAGGAAGGTGATTGCCTCTATGGCTGATTACATCTACAATCATCTGAGGAGATTGCCATCAACAATTAGAGATGTCTCACCCAATCAGTGATGATTTCAGCCGTAGAAGGGAGAATTTCCATCTCTAATTCAGCCAGCCAGCTTCTCCTGGGGAATTCATCAAAAACCTTCATTGGAGTTCCCAGTTTGTGACCTGCCCTACAGAATTTGCATTTTCCCATTTCCACAGCCATGTGAGCCAATTCCTAGAAAAAAAAACCTCATATTTACATAATATACACACACATAGATATATACATATACATCTCCTGTTGTTTCTATTTCCCTAGAAAACCCTGAGTAATTCACAAGTCCTTTTTTTTTTTAAGATTTATTTTAATTTAATTTAATTTAATTTTATTTTATTCCCCCCTCCCCTTTGCTGCTTGCACTCATTGTCTATTCTCTGTGTCCATTCGCTGCGCGTTCTTCTGTGTCTGCTTGTCTTCTCTTCTTTCCTTCTCTTTAGGAGAAGTCACCGGGAATCAATCCTGGACCTTCCGACATGTGAGAGAGGCACTCAATCATTTGAGCCACCTCAGCTCTCTGGTTTGTTGTGTCTCTCATTGTCTTTTTCCTCTGTGTCTCTTTTTTGTTGTGTCATCTTGTTGCGCCAGCTTATCGGGTGTATTAGTCAGCCAAAGGGGTGCTGATGCAAAACACCAGAAATCAGTTGGTCTTTATAAAGGGTATTTATTTGGGGTAGAAGTCCACAGTTACCAGGCCATAAAGCATAAGTTTCTTCTCTCACCAAAGTCCATTGCCACGTATTGGAGCAAGACAGCTGCCGACGTTTGCCAGGGTTCAAGCTTCTTGGGTTCCTCTCTTCCTGGGGCTGTTTGTCTCTGGGCTCAGCTCCTCTGGTTCCTCCACAAGGTCAGCTGTAGACATGGGGCTCTCTAGGCTTTGCTTCTCTTCACAAGGCCAGCTGTAGACTATCAGGTGAATGGCTTGTCTTGGGGCCTTCTCTCCTTCCTCACGACCAAGCTCTCTTACTTCCTGGGGCTCCAGCTCAAGACTCCAACATCAGAACTGCTCAAACTCTGTCCTTTGCCATGCCTTTTATACTTGATTCTCGCCCCACCAAGGGGTGGGGCTCAACGCTCTACTGACGTGGCCCAGTTAACGCTCTAATCATAACTTAATCATAACCAGATTACCAGACCAGTTTACAAGCGTGATCCAGTATCTATTTTTGGAATTCATAATTACATCAAACTTCCAAACTGCTACAGCGGGTCCGCTTGCCTTCAGGAGGCCCCAGGATTCGAACCCGGGACCTCCCATATGGTAGACAGGACCCCAATTGCTTGAGCTACATCCGCTTCCCAATACACAAGTCCTTGAATGTTGTGTTTTACTAAGACTGTATGTCAGTGAGAATGACAAACAAACTAGATTTGGAGCAAGCGACTTTGTATTTAAATATTTCTTCTTTTCCCAGCATGGATGCAAGAATACTTGGTTAGGCAAAATATCTGTTTGTCCCACCATTTAAAGATCATTTTTGTCATTAGCAACAACAGAAGCAAAAACAGTAATATTAACTGACTATAGGGCAGCATTTTACAATTTTAGAGTGCTTATATATATTTTACCACCTATTAATAAGTTAGGAGAGAAAACTGTGACTTTTGACATTTTCATAGATTTTATTACAAAATTAATGGCAATATCGAAGGGTTTGTGCCTCTGCTTATTTTTATATTCTATTAACAAACTGAGCCCAGACATTAATTTCCATCTGGGTTATGCATTTCAGAACATTTTAAATTTTGTTTTCTTTTCTTGGAAATGGAAGCATAACTATAGTCTTCAGAGTATGTTTATGCTGAGATGGTTTATATTTCATTCTGCCAGATCACTTGCTAACTCTCTGTGGTAAGCATAAGTTGGTGATTAGAGTGTTTGACCTTTTATTTTTCAGAGCTCTTTGGAGTTTTGCATTTATTGTTCACGATGTGTTTATGTGCATTGTGTGTGTTTGTCCTGAGTATTGGGTCTGGGGTCTGTATTCATGTACGTAAAGAGAGATGATGGGAATGCAAGTGTTGGGAGAGGGATCGAGAAATCTGGGTTCTAGGCTCCACTTTCGGTAACCTCTTTGAGCCCCAGTTACCTTATCTGTCCAATGGCAATAATATGTTTACCCCATTTATGTAACTTTGCTGTTGTGAAGAACAGACTGGATGATGGATGTGAAAGTGCTTTGAAAACCAATCAGTCTGGCAAATAAGAGATATCACAAGTAAATGATATTAGGTATATATGCCAGCAAATTAGGGCCTAGAGTTCGAATCTGGCCTGCCACATGTTTTTCCACATAAAGCTTTTTTGGAACTCAACTATATCCTTGAGTTTGTCTGTGGCTACTTCCACACTACAGCAGTAGAGTTGAATAGTTGTGCCATGACCATATATCCCGCAAAGCGTTTGCAGAAAAAAATTTGCTGATCCCTGTTATAGACCATAGACTACTTGGTTGTAATTCTCCTTAAATGTGGGGAAGAAATAGTCATCTAATGTGATTTTTTAGGAGGAACTGTCATTCATCTTCAGTTGATGAGGGAGAGCTCACTATTCTTCAAAGAAGAATCGCAGCTAATAAGTAAAGAAGGAACAATAGAGTTAGAAAATCTCTATTTTGCAGCCCCTATGAAATAATTGAGCTGGACAAGAGTGGTCAACATACATTAAAGACTTTGCATACAGTGTTGTTAGGCAAAAGGATATCATACTGTGCCAAAATATACCATAGATTACTTATGAATTGTGAAAGGAAAAACATACCTTTGCAAGGGAGAGATCTCACGGTCATGACCTTATCATGTAATCAAACTCATCATCACTAAAAGGTGGACAAATGGACATAATGTGCCTCTTACATGATGCAAGGTTTTGAAAAACCATCACCTATGAAATATTCTTGTCAAAATATATAAGGTGAATATAATCAAAACTTAAACATAATTTCCAGTTTATAGGAAATACCAAGAAATACCAAGAATATCGGAATCAGCTAAATAACACTGCAAAGAAGCAATCAGACAAATTCCAAAGTAATAACATGGGGGAGTCTTCTAGATTATTGAGGTATAGCAACCAAATGCAATGTTGGAACCTTGACTGGATCTGGTTTGCAAAAACGAAAGCTGTAAAAGATATTATGGGCCATTTGGGGGAAATTTGAATATGGACTAGATAGTGGACAATGTTAGAGAATTATCGTTAATTGAAAATATCATCTGGTTAATGCCATAATGATATTGTGTAATGCATGCTGAAATTTTTCGAGGCATCTTCAAGTTACTTCAAGTGTTCAAATACTTGGAACAGATACCCCCACACAAACATTTATGGCAAAATATTAACAGTTGTATAAATCTAGGTGATAGAAATATTAGAGTTCATTGTACTATTCTTTTAAATTTTCTGTGTTTTAACATTTTTAAAAGAAAAACTCGGAAAACAAGACAAGCAGATATTGCTGTTATTTTGATGAAGCAAGAGCCCTGGAAACCGAGATCTAGCAGAGGCAAGACATGGGCTTCTTGGACATTTAGCCAGTAATGCTATGCAGTTTGGTTATCTCTGGTGTTCTCTGTCCAACCCCTCTGGGGAAAGAATTAGAAAGAAAACACTCTCTCTCCATGATGTTTTTCCTGCAAATCTTCATTTCTGTTGGTGATTCGTCTTTTAGCCAGGAAACCCCCACCCCCACCCCCACCCCGAGTAATAGATTTCCCTTATAAAATTTCATCTTAATAGCTGTCATTCATCATCCCAGCCTGTCAAACTCTTTAGAATTTTGACCCTCTCATCCAATCTGCTAGTTACCATTCCAGTCTTGTGACGTCTGAATGTCTGCTGAGCTCTCTTTCTATGTCTTCATCCAAGTACGCCCAGTTGAAATGCTGCACCTCCTTCCTCCTTCTCTGGCCCTCTCCAGCTGAGGACTAAGTCGCTGCTCCTTTTGGAAGCTGTCAGAGACCTTTTTTCTTTTTTTTCTAATTTAGAAGATTTTTATTGTTTTCTTTCTATTTATTTATTTATACAAATAAATTTTATTGATACTTATTTAATAAAGCATAAATCCATCCAAAGTGTACAATCAATGGTATTTGGTGTAATCACATATTTGTGCATTCATCACTTCAATCATTCTTAGAGCACTTCCATTATTCCAATAATAATAATAATAATAAACAAAAACCAAACAAACCAACAAAACCCATGACCTCTCATGCTCTGTGCTTCCCCTGCCATACATAGCTGCTAGTCTATTTCCTTCTCTCTAGTATATTTGTATTTATATTTTATAAAAACAGTCATATATATGCAATATCACCCATATTCGTGTTTTACGTGAGGTTTTACTATCTTATAAACCTCATGTAACATGTAACAGTCACATGTTACAGTTTTTTGCTTTCTTTCTAGTAATATACATGACCTTAGACTTTCCCTTTCAATCACTGTCATACCTATATAATAGCTCTGCTAGTTACAAACACTGTGATGTGCTTAACCATTTCTATTCATTTCCAAAGATTTACAAACAACCTTTTTACCAATTCTCCACAGATCAACCCTCAGCTTTCCATTCTCTGCCCTCCTTCTATTTTCTGGTGACCTATATTCTAATTATTGACTCCGTGAGTTTACACAATATATTTAGTTCATAATAGTGCAATCATACGGTATTTGTCCTTCTGTGTCTGGCTTGCTTCACTCAACATAATGTCCTCCAGGTTCATCCATGTTGTCATATGCTTCACAACTTCATTTCTTCTTACAGCTGCATACTATCCATCATGTGTATACACAGTTTGTTTATCCATTTATCAGTTGATGGACACCTGGGTTGTGTCCAGCTCTTGGCAATTGTGAATAATGCCTCCATGAACATTGGGGTGCAGATGTGACCTAGGCCTTTTAACCAGACCTCTTCAAGACCTGTGATAAAGTCAGCTACAAATCAGCCTGCCAGCTCTGCGTCAGAATCCCTTGTGCCCCAGCCACTTCAGAGCCTCTCTGCCTCACCACTTCCTGGAGTGGCTGCTGTGACCTGATCAGTGTGGGTTCTCAGGAGCTTCATGCAGGTGCAGCCCGATGGGACCTCTTCTCGTGCCCACGTAGCGGCCTCTCACCTGTCCTGAGATGCTGCTGTTAACTCTGAGGAATGAGAAGTTTTGAGAACCACACTTCTGCCCATGCACGGTCAACTTGGAAATGTGGTGGGAAAAAGTCTTTGAGCAGGCTGGAGCCTGTAAATGAATTCCTTGCTCTTTCTTACCCTGGGCAGACAGCAATACGTCGAGTAAACAAGTGGTAGCACTGTGTGCTTACTGTGTTGACTGTCCCTTCTTCCCAACCACACTTTGTTTTGCTCACTCATGTTTCCTTTTGACCCAGGCTCTGCTTCCTGGAGACTCAGGCAAAGTCAGGCTACCTCTATCATGAGTTTGCATATTTCCAGTGTGTCCCCCAGGATGCAGTAAAAGATGGCCAAATGCCTTTCTTAAACCAAGACCCGTTGTGGTAGGATTCCCTTGAGTTACCAGTCCAGTAATCCTTCAGTTCATCTTTATGAATCTCAAGAATACATATTGGAAAATGAGATCAGTTATTCTAAATGTAAATATTTATTTTACTCAGATTATATAGAATCAAAATGTATTATAAAAAATTAAAGTGGGAAATTTAAAAAAATGTTTTTAAAAACAATTTTTGTACGGGGTGGTATCTTTTTCCTTTGAAGAGTAACAGATATCAAATTCTTCAAGTCAGTGGCTATGACTAAATTACCAAAGAGGTATTTCAAGTTTATTCTTGTTCCCAAGAGTTATTGCTTTGCTTTGTTTTGCATATTATTTTATACATTTTTCTGTCATTTTAAATATTTCTAGAAGTCAAGGAATGTGTTTAATTATCCATTATTTGCTATGTTATTTTTAAAAAATAATTTTGAATATATATATACAGCTAAACCATTCTCATTGGAAGTGTAGAAATTTGCCTTAGTAATGGCTCATTGAGAAGCAGTATGGGACATTGGTTATGAGCACAGGTTTTTAAGTCAGATTCTTTAAAGAGATTCATATCCTTTCTCTGCCATTTACTAACTCTGTCACTTTGGCAATTTACTGTATTTAATTTCTCTTTGCCTCAGTTTCCTCATCTGCATGATAATACCAGTACCTACTTTACAGGATTATCATGAAAATTGAGTGTGTTGAAATATATAAAAGTAATTATTAAAGTACCTGGCAATTAGTGAGCACTCAAATATTAATGGATATTATTATTAATAACTACTACTACTACCGTTATGATGACTTCTTTTCTAGAAGTCATTTGCCTTTTAGCCATACTCTATACCTATAAATAAGATCTAAGCAAGCTATATCTTGAGAAGCTAAAGTAGGTATCATAAAATTTTAGCACTAAATACAAGCTCCTTATTTAGATCTTCATATACATCATATTTACTTTTATGCCACATTCAATACTAAAGTTTTTTACCTCTTTTTCTGCATCATAGTTAATTGGGAACATCTTATCAGAAAGAGCAGGGAGTCGCATTGTGACCCCTAGGGGCTGCTAGGGTGAGAGAAAGTTTTGAGGTAATAGGTGATGATTAACTCTTAAGTAGGGGACAGTATATGAGAAAGCCACAAGAACTCTAAGGACCCTAAACCCTGAAGATTAACTTATGTAATAAATTAACAAATATATGTTGGGCACTTACACTGTTATGGACCAATAGAATACAAGGGCAAATACAATTGGTGGTAGAGATTATGTGCCAAGGTGGAGAATAGGGAGTGGGGACGGAAGACAATAACTAAGTAAATTCGTTTAAACAAGGCAATTTCAGAATGTGATACTTTCTAAACAAAATGCACAGAGTCTTGTAACCGATATGAGAGAAGAGTAGTTAGGAAAAGACTCTGGGCTGAGATCTGAAGGATGAAATGTCAACAGCCAGGGCAGATCTATTACATGTAGAGAAAGAGCAAGTGTGAAATCCATGAAGTATGAGAGAGCTTTGTGGATTCAAGCCATAGAAATAAAGCCAGGGAAGCTGGAATGGGGCCTAAGGCAGGTATGGAGAATAGTGGTGGGTTATGATAGGAGCTGAGGTTTGAGAGTTAGGAAAGGGAATCCACCTAGGGCACTGAAAGCAGTGGTAAGCATATGAAATTTTATTATAAGAGCCGGAGAAGCCATTGAAAGGTTATAAGCAGGGGAGTGAAATGATCTAATGTATATGTAATATATGCATACACACATACATAGTTTATATGTAATGTATATATTATATATATGAAAATTGTCACCACTAAATATAGAATAGATTGGAAAGGGACATTATTGAAAATAGGGAGACTAATCAGGAGACATTAGTAGTAGTTTAGTTGAGAGACAATGGTGCTTTGAACTATTGATAGAGAATTTCCTATGTTTTAGAAATATTTTAGTTTGACTTGACAAGATTTCCGAAGAATTGAGAAGGGATAAGCCAAAGAAGGATCAGAAGTGACTGCTGTTCCTTGGCTTGAACACCTGGGAGGATGGTGGCACCACTTCCTAGGATGGAGAAGTGTAAGCAAGGGATGGACTGACAGCGATGGCATCAGAGGTGCCCTCCTGGCAATATTTGGTTTGGGAGGTGTATTAGTCAGCCTAAAGGGGTGCTGATGCAAAATACCAATAATCGGTTGGTTTTTATAAAGGGTATTTATTTGGGGTAGAGGCTTACAGTTACCAGGCCGTAAAGCATAAGTTACTCCCTTCACCAAAGTCTGTTGCCACGTGTTAGAGCAAGACAGCTGCCGACATTTGCCAGGATTCAGGCTTCTTGGGTTCCTCTCTTCCCAGGGCTCCATTTCTCTCCAGGCTCAGCTCCTCTGGTTCCTCCACAAGGTCAGCTGTAGACTATGAGGCTCTCTAGCCTTTGCCTCTCTCCACAAGGCCAGCTGTGAACTGTCAGGCGAACGGCTCATCTCTTTTCCCGGGGCCTTCTCTCCTTCCTCACGACCAAGCTCCTCTGTAAGCTTACTTCCCGGGGCTCCAGCTCAAGACTCCGCATCAACTCCAACTCAAAAACCCTCCACCTCTGTCCTTTGCCATGTCACCCACCAAGGGGTGGGGCTCAACGCCCTACTGAGGTGGCCCAATGAAAGCCCTAATCATAACTTAATCACGCCCAGATGAACAGACCAGTTTACAAGCATAATCCAATATCTGTTTTTGGAATTCATAACTCCATCAAACTGCCAAACTGATACAAGAAGTTTTAGACTTCCAAGCAGAGGTGCCAGGTAGGCAGTTGACTGGGAAGTTCATGGAAAGAGAAGGTATGGTGGATATCTTACATAGCTCAAGAACCTCTGCGAGCATCGTGCAGTATGAGCAAGCACAAGAATTTAATTAGGCTTTCAGCTTTTTGAGGTAAATATTGGTGTGTATGTTTCGAAAACGTCAACTACCTAGTTAGACAAAAGGTTGTTGTAATCATTACAAAGGCCTGTTACAGGCTTCCTTAGGTAAGAGAGGCTTCTTTTATTAAGAAGAACTCCATTTTCACTTCATGTGAAGAGTCCAGTTCACTCTAAGCTATCTCATATCTACTGAAATTGTCTTGTTAAACTTTCCAGGAGCCCATGGTCAAGCCCTTTCCCGCTTGTGCCTCCCATTCCCCTAGCTGAAGAAGAGCCAGATGGACTCAGTGCTCTTAAGATGTACATGATGCCAAGCTTTTCACCGGAAGCTGGGTCCGCGGGTCCCATTTATTTAAAGCATCCTCTCTTAAGAGGGATGATTGAATGGCTAAAGTTGAGCAATTAAGGAATGACAAGGGTCTGCGTTTTATTACATACATGTATTACGGAGGGTCAGGCTTGGTATGCCGAGGTCGTTTGGCCTCGCCCAGGGAGATTGAGTACCACGTTGGGGTTGGGAGATTTGCCATGAATCTCTCACTATAGTAGTCAGAGCTGTGGTAGCAGACACCCTCTCAGCCATGGTAATTAGCGGTGCTGTTCCAGAACCTTCTCTCAGTCTTTGACGCCTTTGATCCTGAAGGGGGTTTTGTCATGTTTTTTTTCTCTCTTTTTTAAGATTTAAATGTTACACAATATTAGCCTCTTAACAAGCACACTGTGCTTTCCTCCCTCCACAACCACCCTTGAAGGATTGCCTGCTGATTTATTTTGCTGGCAAGAGTAGTGATTTTATTTCCTTTCACTATGTGTAGGATGACTCCATGGCAGTTTATTTTCAAACCCCTTGGTGGGAGAGCCTGCTGAATTTGTAAAGGTGTCATTATTTACTCTCTTAATATTCTCAGACAGTGGCAGTTAACTTTGTGTGTGTGAAATAAAGGTAATAGATTAAAGACGAAGATAGCTTTTCTATAGGATATCTGCAGCAGGCAGTATTTGCTACTTTCTGCCTCAACTTCTTCTTGACCGCTTGAATCACATGTTAACCTTTCTGCCAAATATTGACTGTTCCAGTCAGATGGGGCACGTTGCCTTTTGGGTTGATCTTCAGCAATGAAGGGAAAAATGGAATTTGCAGGATTCAAAATATTGGTTCGAGTCCCTGGAGGCTGGATAAGGGGGAGATGAGCCGAAGTCTTTGACTCTGGCCAGGGGACGATAAAGATCTTTCTGCAGCAAGTCTGCTGAGCTGGATGTTTGTAGTCCTGTTAAAAGGAGAGAAAAAAAAAAAAAAAGCAAGAGGGCAAACTTGATTTGGGGAAACTCATAGACTGACATTTCCCTGGAGACAGCTTCTGGGGAAGATCAGGGCGGCAAGCCTGTTGGAGGTTGCCTTTTCCACATTTTCTGAAGCCTTTTCACCCTTCTTAGCCTGCTGTTTGTACAATCCCTCCCCCCAGGCTAAATCAAATTTTAATTTGTATAAAATAAATGTTTAATCTTCCGTTTTTAGTGTCTGTACCTTGCATGCATGTTTAAATGGAGGGAGACTGTGTGTCTGGGTTTTTAATTTCTCTATCACTTATAAGTGCAGACCTAAGTTTCAGTTTCTTTAGTTGCAAAACAGAGATGATAATTACCACCTTAATATGAAGTTAAATACAAATAGGAGGCATCACGCACTGGGCTTTTGAGATACAACAGACACTATTTGTATCCTAGTTTTGCCTCTTCTTGGCTGCATGAGTCTGAGCAAGTTATTTTACCTCTCTGGGCATCAGTTTCCCCATAATTGAGGTCATGCCTATGTGGTCGGATGCTTGTAAATGACATGTGGATACTTAGCACAGTGGACTGCCCCTAAAACATGCTCAACAGGCAGCTGCTTCTATCGTTACAGCCTTTTATATACATACCCTGGAGCCCGATTCAAAAATAGTTCATGGTATTTCAGAGTTCCATATAAAACGGGTCAGTCTTGAACTTGTCTAGACAAGGGTATGCAGTCCATACCTTGTCATATCCTAGTCGTTAATGAAGTTTTGACCCCAAAGGCAGCATTGTAGCAGGACCAAAAACCTGAAGCCATGTGTCTTGCCTCTTGGGCAGAACCCACCAAACATCAGGAACTTCTTCTCCAGGGGTGTCTTGCTGGAGTTTGACATTTTGTGGTTGCCAGTTCTCAGGGAAAATCAGGGAAAGATCTTGATTCAATGCATGCCAAAGTCAGGTCCTCCAAGACCAGTGTCGACTGGGTATCAACCCTGGGTATTATTTTGGGACCATCTTTTATTCATGAGGAGGTAGGTACAGATGGTCCTCAGTGTGGGCTTTGAGGTCCTTGAGTTGTCATATCATGGAGGCCAGAGACATGACTATACCAGCTGGCTCTGGGATTGTGCTGGTTTTCAAATAGAGTGGCATTTATCCAAGTGGGCTTTGAGAGAAGGATGCTGATTGATGTTCCATAAAATAAGGGTTCAGTTGACAGAGATTTGGGGAATGAGGCAATGTATCTTGGAGTACAGAGAAGGACATGAGTGTTAGCTCCAGGTGACCTTTCTTCTGCCATTTGTAATGAGATAATATTAGAACATTTGATCAAACTCTTATCTGATGCCCAGCACTTTACACATTATCTCTAACCCTCTCTCAAAGCCTCCAGAGTCCTTGGCCCTACCTCAGGGCTTCAGGCAAAACCTTCAGAAAGGCTGTATCATGGCCTCAAAACTTGAGGAAGGGCAGTGGATGTAGCTCAAGCTGTTAAGCACCTGCTACCCATGTACGAAGTCCTGGATTCAATCCTCCATACCTCCTAAAAACAAAAAGAAAACAAGCAAATGAAAAAAACAATTCTCATTGGGGAGTGGATGCAGCTTAGGGGTTGAACGCTTGCTTCCCATGTACAAGGTCCAGGGTTCAATCCCCAGTACCTCTTAAAAACAAAAACAAAAAAATCTAAAGGAAGAACTGGGCTTCAAATCTAAGTCATTCTGGTGCCAAATTCCAGGCTTCCTGCAATCTTGGGATGCTATGTGCTATATCTTAAGAGCAAGAAAAAAAAAAAACAGACACTGCCTCTAGTGATCCTTTGAAAACCAGACCTCTATTGGACTGATCTGGGTAATGGTGAGCTGGTGGTTTGCCTGGAGAGGAAGTGACTATGAAGCACTTAGTTGTGAACCACAAGGAGAAGACAAAGGACAGATGTGATGTTTCATATTCAGTAGATGCTATGGCATGGATACCAATCAATCAGAAGATCCTGGATTTAAACCTCAAGCCAGCTGAAGTGGCTATTGCTGACATTTTAGGTGCTGAATCATGAGGCACTCCGGAGAATTCCAAGAGAGAGACCAAAGGCAGCCAGGGTAGGGGCACCTGGAGGGCAAGAATTTTCCAACTAGCTTAGAAGGTTTTGTTTTTTAGTAGTGTGGTGTCTTCTATGCCAATACAATTACCTGTCAGCTAACACCAGCCTTAGCAGAGGGATAATACTGGTTTGAGGTACTGTGATGTTTCCTAACTTGCCCAGTGATGAGTTAGTTGCACACCTGCCCCGATTACTATAAAGGCATGTTTGTTCTTTAATGGAAGGGTCAGGAAGACAAGTGGCTTTTGCAGAGAGAAGTCTTTGGTCTGCCTCAGCTGTTTTCTTGTTTTAAAACCAATATCAGTAGGAGTAGTCCTCTGTTTTTCCAGCATTGTTTACTTTTCAATATTTATATGGAGTTATCTATCATGCTCTAGCCTGGAGCACTGCTTTACAAAGGATAAGCAAGTTCAGCTCCTTCAGCCTCTCCTAAATTTTAAATATGAGAAGAATTGCCTGTGTGCTATTTTTCCCTATAGTGGTTGGAATCAAAGCTAAAAAGCTTCTCAACTCCCCTCATTGTCTTCCCCATAAGTGATTGTCCTTCCAGATTTATAATGGTAAAACACATTATTTTTATTTAAGTTCAACAATGCCCCAGTGTCCTGGTGTACTTTGTTGATATTAACTTCAATACATGATTCATTTAAAGTGCGGGTGGCGCTGGACTTGTTTGATTTTCTTCTCAGATCCTGCTTGGGTCCAAATTCCTTGACTAACTGTGGAGATTGGACCATGGTCCACAATGCTGCTTTCCCTCCCCCACACTGCCGGGCGTGCTCTGGTGTGGAGGTTTGGGGATTGTGCCGATGTGTGATGGGGATGTGTGACGAGGAGTGTGCGTGAGTGGTGGTGCTGGTTGAGTGAGAGTGTGGTAGGAGACACAGTGCTTTCTGTACAATGCTCATTGGTAAGTTCAGGACATTTAGAAACAGAATGATAAAAGTGCTTATTTTTTTAGGCATCTGTGCCATTCTCTGCTGGATTTTGCAACTTCCCATCCCTTCTTCCAATCCAATAGGGACCTTATTGTTTGGCAGTTTCCTCAGAAATTGTGGTTTTAGAAGGTGACCTGACTTGATCCCCACTGATACTATTAGCAGAGACCCTGAGACCAGCTTGTCTCCCATTATAATGCATCTTTCAACTGAACCAAATTCTCCAAGGGAACTGGATGGAGGTAGCCTGGACCACCCAGGAAGCATATAGGTGATATCAGGCAGAAAGATCTGGTGGTTCATTCAGTTTCTGTATCAGTAGATGCCTGGATTTTCTATTGCTATTAAAACCAGAAGCAACTAGACCAGAGGTGCCTTTCACCACCCAGTGACTTCATTTTCAAAACTGGTCAGGAGAGACGGCCACTCCATTTTGCCTGGGCCCAGAAGTCATGGCCACTGATGTCTTCTATTTATAAGGCACTCATGGTTATTTGCCAGCTTGATTTTATAATGGTTCTATGCAGTGACTGTACAAGTAGAGATCTCACTCAGTGCCATCTCTGAACCGGATAAAGCTGTTGGCTAATTAAAAAATACACTGGCAGGAATCAGGGCACGAGTCTATTTGTCATCACCCCTTTCTAAAGGAGGAAGAAGACGACCTTGGTATAGAGAATGATGGAGTAGGAACCACTTGGGTCTTTGTACTGCTGGTAAGAACTAAGTAAGCCAGATTTCTTTTTGCCAAACTTTCATGATAAATATGATGGGGCTCATTATTTCCTTAACAAGGGTCATAGGAGGATGTGAGTAAAAGTTGAGATGTCTATTGCCCTTAATGGAAACATGGACAGGTTAAGGTGGTGGCTGTAAAATCTATGGGAAACAATAATGCTGAAAAAGAATTCAGTAAAGTGATAGTGGAAGGACAAATGCCAGCATGGAGTAGTAGCAGGAACCAACAGTTCTCACAGCAGTTTTTGCAGGGTTCGGTGATGGACCCCTACTCGGATGCATTTCAGGAGCAGGGCTGGAAGAGAAGGAGATAGTATTAAACAATCTAGGAGTACTGACCATCTGAGAAGGAAGAAGAATGAACTTATAATGCCAAGTTGAGAAAAAGAAGATAACGGTGCTTCTAATAGGATGTTGCCTACATTCTTTCCACCGAAGTATGAGGAAGAGAGAGCAGGGGTCAGGGAGAGGGCTGCCCAAGCTGTCTCTGTGGGAAAGAAAACAGTTCACAGAGCAATAGCAACTCAAGTAGCTTTTGAGGGCAAGGTTCAAAGAGCAAGTCAGAACTGGGTTCAAGAGAAGTTGACTGCTGCCCATAAGAAGCCTCACCTTGCGGAAACTTTAGTTACAGTGCCTGAAGCTGACCGTGAGGAAGATATTTTTTGCCGTGACTTTGGTTCCAGAAGTGATGTCAGCCTTGGGATGGGAACAACCATCGACTTGTTTTGGAAGGAGATATTTGGAGGAAAAGATGACAACTATTGCTTCATGTTAATGGAAATGTCGTTAAATAAATGGAAGTTGCAGGCTATTTTCTCCCTGAGACACACCATGCAGTGGGTTTACCGAGTGCAGTCATCTTCTATGTAGCTTCCTTCCTCTCCAGCCAGTGTGGGTGTTTTCTTTTTTGTTGTTGTTGTTGTTGCTCATTTCTTAACTGTGGGTTCCTTTATCCCAGAATTACTACCAGTTGCCTTCTCTGGGCTTGTCTACTATTCACTTATGGATGCCACTCCAATCTCTTGGCCATCCTACCTGAATGGTTGGCGTGACCCAGTCCCGTATAATCACATCTGTTTTATACTGTATGAGAAGCTCTTTGAAAATATAAGACACTTAAATATACAATTTTAAAGAGAATTATTATCTACTCATAATTAACTGGGCAAAGACACATCTTAGTTCCATGATTCTTGCTTGTTTCCAGTTTCTTCATCACTGTGGATCGGATCAACTTAAATCTCTTAGATGTCGTCACAAACCCTAGTGCAATTTTTGAGCCATTATTTGTTTTAAGTGATTGTCTATAACCCCAGCTCTGTTACCCCAGCTTCCACTGTGAGGCAGAGTCATAAAGCACAAGGACGTTGGAATCAGATGGCTGGGTTTAAATTCTGGTTCTGCCCCTTTCTAGATAGATGACTTTGGCCAACTTTCTTCTCTCTAGATGCCTTTTCAGTTCCTCTGTAAAATAAGGATAATAATAGTTTCTACCTCACAGGGGTGTTGTAATGATTTCAGAGGTAGAAAATACCTGGTTCATAATAAGTATTCGTTATATGTTATTATTATCACTATTAGAACCACGGAGTTCCTTTATGACTAGCTTTTTGTGATGTAATAGAAGCATGATGGGTTTGAATACTGGCTTTTCCACACATTGGCTGTGTGACCATGGAGAAGTTGCTCAACTTTGCTGAGCCTCAGTTTTACTCACCTGTAAAGTGGTGCTCAAGGTACTTGCATGCAGCCCTGTTGAGGATGTTAAATAAGGTGATATACTTGAAACACATAGCGTAGCTAGCTGCTATTATTGTTGTTTTTCTTATTTGTTTCTTGTATTTCAAACATAGGCTCAGGATTATCCATGGATAAGAAACATAATCGAGACTCGAAGGACAATATTTCTTGTTCCAAGATTAATCTTACTTTGAGTTTCTGCTTACTTGCACTGTTGACTTGAACTTTTGTCTTATCTTGAATTATGGCCCAGTGCCTCCTCTGGCCTTTTTAATCCTGGTCTTTCTAGGCTTATCTGAATCTCTGGATTTGTGGCCCTGCCAATCGATCCTTGATCGGAATACTTTAGAACCTACATGGGTTCAGCTCCTGCATGCAGCACTTAACCTTAAGCATGTGGCTTTGTCTCTCCGAGCCTCAATCATCTATCAAACGGTTATTGTAGTGATGATCTCATTGGATTGTTGGGAAGATTGTGAATGAGATGAAATATGAAAAGACACCAGACTGTACCCAGCACTTAGGTGGTATTCTGTCTTAAATTGGTTTCTCTGGAATCAGACTCTGAGGCAGAAATTTGCTTGCAGGAGATTTGGGGGGAAGTGATCTCTGGCACAACATCTGAGAGTTTATGAGGGTGGAGGATTGGGCAGAGGGAGAAGTTGAACTTGCAATGTAATTACCTCCGAAGCTTCAGCCAAACTCAAGGGGCGACTCGGGCCTAGATGATCCTACAGAGTTATCCCAAATGCAGACAAGAGGGCCGAGTCTTTGTACTGCATCACCCAGTCATTGGACTGGGGCAGCCCCAGGAAGAGGTCCAGCTCCCTTGATCAAGGGCAGTTCCTGGAGTGGGATGGAGCTTTGAGCTATCAGCCAGCTGGAAGAATGCAGGCCTCAATCCTGAGAGGGCTGTTTCTGGGCACACACTACAGTGTCTACTGAAAGCTCAGGAATGTTGAATTGCCTGTGCTCTATTCTTTGGCATCCATTTCCTTTTTCCTCTTAACAGTGCCAGTTTTTACTGTGACCAGCTCTTGCTTTTTCCTCTGATGACCCCTAAGTACAATATTGCTTCTCTTGAATTGACACCTGAGAATATCGTATAGATGATTGTTTTATTTTTCAACCTTTTTTTTTTTTTTTTTGGAGCGGGGAGGGTGGGAAGGTCAGGGCAACCAATTATTCACGTCCATTACCCAATGAATACAGACCTAAAGTACATGTGGTAGCTTGCTTTTTTTAACATTTAAGGGCCACTTGTGGTAATTATCAGTATTGAGTGTACTCAGTGTTTGGTGATGAAAAGAACTGTAAGGCTGTGACTGCGCTTAGTAGGGAAGAACACTGTGATGAATGCATGATGCCTACTGTGGGGAGTGGCATAGGGGACTGGGGGGACTCGTGCTCCATGTTTGCCATCCCAAAGGTAGATTCTGACCCTCCATTGTTACAATGCTTTAGACTTTTTCTAGTCTTCCTGGCTAAATTTCTGTACAACTACTTACATCTAATTAGCCCCTTTAAAGCCTAATTAAGCCATATGCCTGCAGTTGCTTCTCAGGTCACCTTAATCAGTTCATCCACAACTTATGTTTCCAGGAAACCTTCCATTTAATAATTAAAAGAGTTTGTTCGAAGAGGTGGTTTACTTGCATGAATCCTTCTTTATTTGCCTTCCCATTAAATCTGGACTCACCTTTTGTGAACGCATTACGTTAATGCTTATTTGTTTGTTTTATGGATTAGTTTAGTGTATCCCCTAAGGAGTATTCTTTCTCTGCCGTCCTTGCCTGTCTCAGATTGTGTAAGCTCCCAGAAGGCAAATACTATGTCTTTTTAAATTGCATTGTACAGTGCTGTGCACAAACGAGCAATTAATTCTCAAAACACTGACAGCAGAAGAAGTCACAAAGGAACTTGACGATATCTTATATGATTTAAATGATGTCTTTAAAGTATTGGTTATTCTCAGTTTTTTCCCTAATAAAAACTGTCAGAGAAAATGAGACAGTGTTGAAAGTATGTTGAATTCCTCTGAACTAAAGCACTGGTTAAATTAACATTATTATTAAAAGATCTGTCTTAGGCATTTCTGTCTACATCCACAAGTGGTTATTGTTAGATGCCCCCACCAGGCTTTTCGCATTGTCCTGTAGGCTGAAGACTAATAATGGTGGAGATGGGAAAGGTGAAGGACCCCCACGTGATCTGGGTCAGAGAGGCTGGCAAACGTTTTCTGTAAAGGGCCAGATAGTTAATATTTTCAGCTCGGTGGGCCATATGGTCTGTGTCACAACTACTCAGCTCTGACATTGTAATGTGGAAGCAGCCAGACAATACGTAAACAAATATGTTCCAATAAAACTTTATTTACAAAAACAGGGATGGGCCAAATTTGCTAAACGCTGATCTAGGTTATAAGATTAAATTCCACTCACTGCTCTTGAAGTGTTTCAGAAATTCATTACTAAATTGAACAGTTGGTGAGAGATGCAATATCAAAGTTGAAAATGTGAATAAGGTTTGAATGACTTCCGTTCACATCATTTGTTTTCTGTTTTTGACACTCCTGGGCATGGTGCCAGAAATGCTCAATCAACTTTAGGTTCTATAGGGGCAATTATTAGTTCCAAGTGCCCTGGGCATTTCCATGTTTAAGATCCTGGCTACCAAGTGGTTTCTGTCTGGACTCCTTTACTTACCTACTGCCAGATTTGGGGAATTCACTGAATCCCTCTGCACTTAACCTTGTATTTTTCTTGTATGAAGTAGATTGTGATATTTTTCCCTCCTGACTTAATAGGGTTTTGTAATGGCCAAGTGGAATACTGCTCAGGAACACACTTTGTCATACTTTCCTGTTAAAAAGTTACGGAATATTAAATTTTCTTGGCCAGTCTTTCTTTCAAGCTTGGCATAGTACTTGGTTGATTTTTTATTTTATTTTATATTTTGGGGGGCAGTTTTTAATTTTTTTTTGGTATTTTTCTGTGATATTAAATATCCAAATACTTAAAAAAAATAATGTATATACCATAGTTGAATGATTCACAAACTTTTGCTTCACGTTTGACTCACCTACAGCAATTTTGAAAATGCTTTGGCACTACTCCAGATTAACTGAATTAATTAATCTGAATCTTGAGGGGGTGGAAAGGGTATACTGAGACATTAGTATATTTCTTGTTTTCTGTTGCTACTGTAGCAAAGTATCATAAATTTCATGGCTTAACACAAAGCAAATTTATTATCTGATAGCATTGTAGTCTGAACACAGGTCTCACTGGGCTACACGCAAGGTGTCAGCAGGGCCGCGTTCCTTTCTGGAAGCTCTAGATGAGAATCTGTTTCCTTGCTTTTTCCCTGCACTAGAAGCTGCCCCCCACGTTCCTTGGTTCATGCCCCCCACCTTCCATCATCTTAAAAGCCAGCAAAAGCAGGTCAAATCCTTCTTATATTGTTTCATTATGATCTTCTCTTCTTCTCCACTCACATCTCCCTCTGACCTCCCTCTTCCACTTATAAGGATTTTGTGATTACGTTGAGCTTTCCTGGTTAATCCATCATCTGCCCATATTAAGGCAGATTAATTCTATCTGCAGCCTTAATCCCACCAACCCCCATGCCATGAAGACTTACAAAGTCACAGGTTCCACGGATTAGAATGGCGATGTCTTTGGGGGACCATTTGTGGTGCCTATCACACCAGGCAACTCCAGTTCAGAAAGGACTAGGGCACGAACCATATGTGGATTGAAGCCAATCCTTTCCCACATGTCTTCTATTGACAGGTAGTGCATGAACATTCGTTCTTTCATTGACTCACTAATTCATTCATTCTCTAGTTATGTATTGAGTTCCTGATGGGTTCTAGGTGTTGATGCTTGGGATATAATGGTAAATGGGATAGCCAAGGTCCAGTGAATGGAAAAGATATTTACTTGGAGAAAATGCAGGTGCTTTGGGTCCTCATAGGGATCCTTTCCCAGATATTGAGACCAGGAAAGGATTAGGAAATGATGTAGGAAATTATGTAGGTAAAGACTGTTGAATAATAATAGCCTAAGTATCATCCAGATACTTAATATATTGTCATCAGTCCTCAACACAACCTTGCATAGTACTATTACTGCCATTTTGCAGATGTGGAAACGGAGTCTCAAAAAAGATTAAGTAACAGCGTTTTCTTAAAAACAGCCTTTTATGAAATAATGTGCATGGTTTTATACTAATGCATTAGGATGGCCATTGTTTTAAACTCCAGGCTAATTTATTGCCCTCTTCCAAGTCTAGTTTTCTTTCTGACGAAGAAGAGAGCAGAAGCCCAATCCAGCTCTGTGTTAATAACCTCCACCTTGTCCCAGCATGTTGAGCTTTGTGGATTGTTTCCTGTCTGATCCCAGGAGAGCACCATGTTCTCCGTGAAGGCACAGTCAGTTTTAGTTTTCTTGGGCATAACAGGAATCTCAGCATGCAGTCCCTGTGTTGCCATTGGCAACACTGTAGGTCACCCAGGTAGGAAAGTATATTGGATGTGAAGGTCTGTCATCTCCTAGATCTCAGCAGTCCAGGATCATGGCCATCATGTGCTGGAGATTTCAGGGCAGCTGCTCTTCTAGAGGATTAGTAAAGAGCCAGAACCCTGCTCTTTCAGCACCGCCATTGTGAGGCTCCCACCACGAATCTGTCCAAGTGAGTCATTTGACTCTCACGTGCAAGTAACCAGTAGTTTCTCTCTGTGGCAACATAGACCATGTTTTCTAGACTAGTCCTTTCCCATCCATCATATGGAAAACTAATATCCACAAGCATTAACAGAACATAATGCACAGAACCTTGAAATACACTGGAACCTGGTATAAGGGCCCTTCAGGAGTTTCTTTGGGTTGCTGTGATTTAGGTGTTCATGCTCGGGATAGAAAGGTAAATAGGAGGGTCAAGGTCTAGCAAGGAGCTCTGCCTAAATTTCAAGACCAGGTAAGGCTTCCCGGAATCGGTAATGCCTAAAGCTGGTGTCAGAATTCGTTGGGTAGAGACTCTTGAATAGGAATAGCCTGAGTGCCTACTCAGGCACTTAATACATTATCTTTAATTCTCACCATGACACATGAGGAAACTGAGGCTCATAAAGATTCGTTAACTTTTAAGGTCCCATAAAGGGATCGACGAAACTGAAATTGGCTTAGAAAAGACTCCATGGCTGCACTGCCTAATATGGTGACCATTAGCCAAATGTGGTTATTTAAATTTAAATGAACTAAATTAAAAAAAAAAAAAATTAAATTCATTTCCTCTGTCACACTGGTCACATTTCACATACTCAACATCCACATGTGGCCAGTGGCTACTCTATCAGATAGTGCTGATTATAGAATATTTTCTATGTCATAGAAAATATTATTGGAAGTACTGCTGTAAGGCCTCTAGAAAATACTTAAAACAGCCCTAGGATGGTGACAGGTCAGTGCCAGTGAGTATATAGACTACTAGAATCAGAGGTGGCCACTGGTTCGTGACTCAGTTTCAAAGCCTGTAGCTCTCTTCTACCCTTACTGATCACAATGTAGGATAATGAGTCAGAGAGAGGCTTGGCCCCAACCTGTTCAGCTACTGCTTCATGGAGGCTGGAGTAGAATCCCAGGTATCATGTGGTCAGTATTTTCAGGGGACCATGTGCCTTTCTGTATAGGATCTATGTACAGAAGAATAGAGGCAGTGGCCTTGGCATGGGGGAGATGGTGGGCTATTTTAGCAGTTAGCACTGCTACTTCATCCCTGGGTCTGGAGATTAATGTTTATAGTTATATAGAGAGTGCATAATAAATCAATCCAATGTGTCAAATTAGAAATGATGACTCTGCTTTAAAATAATTTTCAAGTGGATTTCTAAGGAATAAACTAGACAAACTAGTAACAAGCTAATAAGGAATCAATCATAGGAGTCCATAAAGCAATCAGGCTTTATTTCTCTTGTCTTAGTGAGTAGAAGTTTACCTTTGCATAATGTTCTCAATTTTGCAAAAACAATTTTATAAAATTTTATATCCTGCCATCTGCAAGGTCATCCTATAAGAAAAGAGGGGCAAGTATTGTGATCTTGCCATAAGCAGATGAGGGAAATAGGGTGCCCAGGGCCTTACCATATAGTCCAAAGTTAGGTGAGTTTGGGTTGATTCCGTATCTTTGGGACTCTAGTTTTAGGATATTTCTTACAGAGCATAAAAGGAATGTAACCCCACTTAGTAGGAAAACCTAGTATGTAATTACTAATTTTTCTTCATTTTTCAGAGGCTTTACCCTTTGAACAGTTCCTATTAATGAGGTTTTACTGCATTCAAAAAGAAATTGATTCATGATGGATTCAAACAACTCCAGTGGACAATTTGTAAGCTCATTTAGTGCATACATTTCCATTTTTGCCTCAATATTGAAGCAGGAGGAGACAGTGAATAGTTACTATTTTAATCGACTAATAGAGACTAAGTAGTAACCAAGTGGAGGCACCTAAAAATGAATCTTAGTTTGCTCATTGCTGGCAGACACCCTTAGTTTCTATCACTGTTTCAGGCTGTTAAAGTAAAATGGTTTTCCTACTGATGGCCCACTTAGTAATTCCAGTGTGGTGGTCGCTAACAAACACACATAGAGTGAATGGTCCTGAGCTCTAGTCTTCACATAGAGATCAATGACTGTTTTAGTCGTTCAACCCTGCCTCTGGTCCATGGCTGTGGCCTCCGTCATGAGGTAGCTGGAATGATTAATGATGCTGGAAGTATTAATGCTTTGTGTTTTGGTTCTCTAATTATAGAAGCAGATTGGAGCCAAGCATTTAGAGTGGGCTTTGAGATTGAAAGATATTTAAAAAGCAGGTGACGGGTCCAACACTTCCACTTCTCTCAATTTAACCATAAATCAATTGTGAATGATTTTTCCACTGTAATTTTTCATAGGGTTTGAACTTGGGTAATGAGCATCCCTGTCCCAGAGTGAAACTGTGATTTTCTTAGATCTTGTTGGAAAGAAGATGAAGATTTATGAAGGGGCTTAGAGGAAAATGTATTGCATTTCTTCTTCTTCTCTGCTGCTTTTTTTTCTCCTTTCTTGTACTTCCACCTGATACACCTTAACTCTCATGTATGGCATATAGTATTTGTGAAATGGGAAGGCTCCAGTGTGTTTTGACCTACTTTCTAGTGACTGTACAATTGCAAACAAGCAGTTGCTACTATATAAAATAGTACTCCCTTTCATACTGAGGTGAGCAGATGGAGAAGCGTCAAGAACATTTGCCGGAACTGCGCCAGTTCTTTTACCTATTTGCTGAATTTGTTGACTTCAGATTTTTTTTAAAAATCCTGGGCATGGGAAGCGGCTGTGGCTCAATCAGTGGGGCTCCCGTTTACCATATGGGAGGCCCCGGGTTCGGTTCCCGGGGCCTCCTGGTGAGGGCAGGCCCGCCCACATGGCGTGGTTGGCTGACCCAGTGAGCACAAGCAGCAAGGGGGGGATGAATGAATAAATAAATAAAATCTTTAAAAAAAAAAAAAAAAAAAAATCCTGGGCAGCTCAGGGTGTTGGTACCACCCAAAAAAGCTGCCATGAAGACTCTGAGAAAGAGTCTGAAACGTCCTCAGGGAAAGGCAAGGCTTAAATTGGAATCAGTTTGACAAATTTTCTTTATATAACGAGGACTGCAGCTTACTCCACTGTGGATATTGTGATATGTCTGTGCCTGATGAAAACATGGCTTTCAAGTGGTGGAAAAACACAGGTTTAAAATTAAAAAAAAAAAAAAAAAAAAAAATTCTTATTTATTTTTTAGCATCTTTTTATTTGGGACATAGATTGGTGGCAAAGGGCTTGTGAAAAATAGATTTCTTTACAGAAACTCAAATGCAACAAATACTCATGTATACCTTTACACCATAGCACATGGAAAGTCTCCAGGTCTTTTAAGGTATTGAATTTTTCTGTAGCTGCAAGATTGTGTGAAGCCCTATGTTTTAGACCAGGGGTTCTTAACAAGGGGTCCGTGAGCTTGAATTGAAATTTTAGAAAAAATTATTCTTGTGGGGACGTGCTGGTCAGGTGTGCTAATATTTATTAAATAATACACAGTGTAGTGTGGACTTAGGAAGGGGTCCATGGTTTTCACCTGACTGGCAAAGGGATCCGTGGAACAAAAAAAGTTAAGAACCCCTGTTTTAGACCAATATGTTAGATTTATGCTTTTTAAAAAATGAGGGTCACATTAAACAGCATTCTTTTCCAATTCTATGACTGTTTAACAAGTGATCTTCTTTCTTCCTTCCTTTCTACATCCCCCCTTCCTACCCTCTCTTCCTCCTTTCTTCTTTTCCTTAAAAAATATCTATTGAGCTGTTATTATATACTAAACACTAAGCTAGTCCTCAGTGGCAGGATGGTGGGAGGGGAAGGTGATTTTTGGAAAGAAATAAGATGAAGTCCTGGGAAACGGATGTGGCTCAAGCGATTGGGCTTCCGTCTACCATATAGGAGGTCCAGGGTTCGATTCCCAGGGCCTCCTGGCGAAGGCAAGCTGGCCCGAGTGGAGAGCCAGCCCATGCAGAGTGCTGGCCCGCGCGGAGAGCTGGCACAGCAAGATGACACAACAAAAAGAGACACAGAGGAGAGACAATAAGAGATGCAGCAGACCAGGGAGCTGGGGTGGTACAAGAGATTGAGCAGCCTCTCTCCACTCCGGAAGGTCCCAGGATTGGTTCTTCAGGCCACCTAAAGAGAAGACAAGCAGACACAGAAGAACACACAGCAGACAGCGAGCACAGAACAATGGGGCGGTGGGGAGGGAGAGGGGGATAAATAAATAAATCTTAAAAAAAAAAAAAAAAAGATGTCATCCTTGTCCTCACAGACCTTACACTCTCATGGGGAAGGGTATAAGCTCTTTTTGTTACTGCTGCAGACAGCAGAATCCTCCCTCCCAACTTAAAGCAAAAATGTTTATCTGAGGGTATTAGGTGGCTGGTAGAGCCTGTGGAAGGGCTAGGAAACCAGGTTTGGATGTCACACTGGCAGGTACAGGAGTAGCCTGAGAAATGCACAACCACAGACTTGTCCTAGGGGACTCCCAGCTGCTGCTGCTTTCCAGAGCTTCTGCGGAAGAATAAACCCCTCCACCACCATGCTTGCAAGAAGAGTCAGTTTTCCTAAGCGTATTTGTGGTGTTAAATTGCCTTCTGTTTTCATTCCAAACCCCTTACAGGGACATCTGCTTGGCAAAACCTAGGCTACGTCAGCTACGTTAATTGGAAAGAAGTCTGGGAAATGTAGTTTTCAGCTTTCCAGTCTCTTCCAGTCTAGAAAGTTACACCAGTAGGGATGCGATGGATGTGGAGGGAGATAGACCGGTCAGTAGATCATCACAATAAATTGTGTGAGTCTCTGCCAAAGTGCACAATAAATGCTGTGGAAATACCTGTCCCAAAGAGCAGGCAGGGTATCCCGGGAAGCTTCTTGGCATATGGTTTCAACTGCTGAGTGCTGGAGGGCCCTTCATGGTTGAATTAGTCAGAATAGGATGGGTTTATGGTATAAAAACCTCAGTGGCTTCACAAACACACACACACAATGCACAGTCTGCTCGGGGGCAGGACTGGGTGCATAGGTTGTGGGGCCCCAGTGCAAAAGAAAAATGTGGAGCTCTTTGTTCAAAAATAATTAGCAATTTTGAGATGGTAACTGAAGCACAGGGTCCGGTGTGATGGCCACCTAGCTGTGACGCTGGCCTTGTGTGTAAGTTCTGGAGGCACTGCAGGGAACCGGGCTTCTGTTTGGTAACTCAGTGATTCGAGTTGCCATCTCAGCACAGCCTCCTCCACTTTTACCAAAACTGGGCCAGAGAGAGACTGGAGGGCCACATCGGGGTATTTCACTGCCTCAGCCCAAAGCCGTGCAGGCTAATTTTGCTCACGTTTCTTAGTCTAGGACTGGGTTTAACCAGCAAGTAGAATCTCCTGTATGCCCAAAAGGGGCAGGAGGAAGGTCATGGTGAACCAGCAGATATTACCCCCAATGGCTCAAAGAAAGAGTGAGGCAGACAGTGATTTTGCTGTTTGAACATTTTATCTGCATTTGCATATTAATAAATTAAGTGCATCTTAAAAACTCAAGCCATGTGTTTGCTTATTGTCAAGCCATACATTTTGAAAAGAACAATCCCCAAATAAAAATATTTTGCTAAATCCAAGGGCTTCTAGAATAATTAGTAATACCAAATTAAGGACTTTGAGGGAGCTTGAGTCAAATGCTTTGGAACAATGAAAGATGATTTTGTTTTAGTACACATGTCTTAATATCCAAATTATATATTTTTTATATGGAACAGATTTATGAATTCTTATTGGATAAGAATATTTGCTTGAATTTTTTTATGCTTTTATGAATGAATAGACTTGAATATATTTGCTTAGACAACAAAATAATATCACTGAAAGGATTCCAAAGCAATTTTTTTTTTTTTTTTTTTTTTGGTTAATGTCTTAGTTTGCCAAAGGGCTGCTGATGCAATGTTCCAGAAATGGGTTGGCTTTTATAATGGGAATTTTATTTGGGGGCAAAAGCTTACAGTTCCAAGGCTGTGAAATGCCCATATCAAGGCACCATCAGAGATGCTTTCTCACCAAAGTCAGCTACTGGTGAGCCTGAAGTCCTGTCGCGCCGTGACCAGGTATGTGGAAGGGCTTAGCCTTGAGTTGCTCCTTGGGCACGGCCCCTTGGGGGCCTCTTTCTGTGCCTCTGGGCTCTGCTGGTTCCAGACTCCAGGACCTTTCTCAGACTCTCCAGGCTTCCCTGCCTTTCTGAGGCTGAAGGGGTGAACCTGGAGTCCTCTCTCTCACATGCCAGGTCAAATGGCAGAGCTCCGTTTCCCTGTGTGTCTCTTCCTCTGTGTCTGCATTTCTATAAGGCCCAGCAAGAGGGTGGAAACCCAGCCTGTGTCATACCTCACTGATGTCATCCAGTCAAAAGGGCCCCACACCCACAGGAATGGATTAGCTCGAGAGCATAATCTTTTTCTTTTGGGGATTCATAAAATAACTTCCAACTGTCACAGTAAATAAAAAAATTTTTTTCTCTTTACAGTTACCTCCTGCTTCTTTTTCTTTTGGCTCTGATTTTTTAATTTTTTTTGTGTGTGTGTGCTAGAAGTTGTAAGTTTCCAGAAATATGCACAAAATATGTAAAACACAGCGTTCCTTTTTTATATATCACCCTATTATTAACACCTTGCATTAGTAAGGTACTTTTGTTATCACTCATGAAAGACCATTTTTATAATTGTACTCTTAACTATAGTTCCATTGTTTACAATGGGGTTCATTGTTTTGTGCAGTCCTAAATTTTGTCTTTTAATTTCTATTCTAGTAACATGTATATATGACCTAAACGTTCGCCTTAAAGCACATTCACATATATACTTCAGTGCAATTAACTACATTTACGATGTGCTACCATCGCTACCATCCATTATCAAAACTTACATTCAATCCAAATATAAATTCCACATAATTTAAGCATTAACTCCTCATTCTCTACCCCAACCCTGGTAACCTATAGAATCTATAATCTGGATCCCAAAGCTTTTTTCCTGCTTCTGCCAGGTGTTCTGACTTATCCTCACCTGTTGTAGATATACTCACATATGAAGTCCAGTTTACAAATGACTAGACTGAGGCACTGAAAGATTACGTAATGTGCTAGTAAGTAGCAGTGCAGAGACTCACACTCAGGCAGGCTCACTTCTGCTCTTCTGCTCCTAATCACTATTGTATACCAGGTACTGTGTGTACCTGCACACGTGCATATGTCCACAACCACCTTGACCATTGGGTGGACTTAGGGTGTGCCGTCATCTTTTTCCTAAATTTGCCATTTCAAACCAATTTTTCTTTCCAATGAATTCTTATTACTGAAGTGCAAGTTTAATTTGCACTCCTTTAATTTTACTTCTTACGTTTCATTTTGCTCCTTGTAGCCATTCTACTCTGGAACTGAACTGCTTTTAGAACATTTTATTATTTTGATGTTGCCCATATGAACTCTGCTCTACTGGAAAGAAACCTGGATTTGAGAACAAATCAGCAGAGTCCCGGCCCAAACACTTTCCAGCTGTGCAAATTGATCATTTAGCCTTTCCTCGTTGCTAAAATGAGAATGATGATTAGGGTGGTCACAATGATGAATATGATGATTAAGATGATGAACGATTTTTTTTTTTTTTTTTTTTTTTTAATTCAGTGGACAGCAGGGATTTATACCCCAGAGTCTGGACCAGGGGTCAGAAAACTATGGCCCACAGATCCAATCGAGTTATCGCCACGTGTTTTTGTAAGGCCGACCTCATAGAGCAATGGCGGTGTGTTTGATTCCACTTGTTTTTTAAAATAAAGCTTTATTGGATCACAGCCATGCCCGCTCATTTATGTGTTGTCTGTGGCTACTTTTGTGCTACAACGGCAGGGTTGAATTGTTACTGCACAGACCATGTAGCCCACAAAGCCTAAAATATTTAGCATTTGGCTCTTTGCACAAAATGGTTTCTGAACCCTAGTCTAAATGGTATCCAAATATCTGTTTTGACGTGAGAAAGTTTAGAAATATTGTCTTCAGGGGATACGGGGATGCCTTGATAAAGTTTGTACTCTACGCTGCAACCAGAAAATCCCTATGGAGAACCCAACCCAGCTTCCTGCTGAGAGAGATGTGTAGCATTTATCTTTTCACTCTTGAAATGCTACCTACAGAGCCACTGATGACAGAGGTCATTATGCAAACCTGGATTCATCTATCCATGGTCCGTCATGCAAGGCATTTGCACAGATATAAATTGTATTAAGGTCTGAATATAATGTACGTATTTTAGTGACTTTAGGAAATTGTCCAGTCATCTGGATGTCTTTCACTCTATTTACCAGGAAACGTGAAATAGAGAACTGAGCAATTTTCTCATCAATTTGATCAATGTAGACTGGCAACCTGGATGCCTTCAGTTAAAAAAATTTTTTTTCTACTCAATTGCAGGAATTTATTTAATTATTTTACTAAATCAACCAGTTAATTACTCCAATTTTCCCATCGACTTTACGCCTGAAGACTGAGCCTATTTGAATTTTGCATGAGGCTGGTACAATTGAGATCTGTTCCTAAAGTGTAAGCTTTTTTAGTGTATGGTTCATGTTTGTTTATTCATCTACTTGCTTGTTCCTTTTGATCTGTAGCCTAAACTGTTCAAATTTCACCTTTGAATCAGTCAAGTGTCTTTGTAGAAACACATGAGGAGAGGAGGAGAGAGATTGCAATTGAAGACCAAGGGCTGAAGAATTTGGGGAAAATGTGCCCTGTTGGCAAAGAAAAGAAGGGCTGTAGAAGATCAAGGATTGAAGCTTTGGGAAGAGTCCTGTAGGACTTGGCAGGCTGCAGAAGCAGCCAGTGCTTTAGAAGGAAGGAACTATCAGTGGGAGAGAGTGATTGCTGGACTCAACAGAAATGGATGAGGGAGAAGGAGTGTTTCAAGGACATTAAGTGGTCAGGCAAGTCATATTAAAGAGTGCCAATCTGAGCAAAGAAAACTGGCTGTGAGTTCCAACATTGTCCTGGCTTGAAGGGGTAAGGGGAACTTGAGTGGGTTCCATCCAGGTCTACCTTGGTTGATTGGGGGGAGTTTTCTGATCGTGCTACCACTCCCTCCTCTAGGTATTCAGGAGCTTTCTGGCTGCAGGGGGTTTATGCGTGTCCTGGCCATTAAATAAAGGATTGTCTATGTGGAATAGGACAGGAGGGGGACAAGAGCAGTCTCAGGACACAGGCAAGTGTTAACTTTGAACATCAGTGGGTACCATATTGGCCACTGTGGGTTCCAGTCCTCAGTGGGGTCATGAGAGTATGCCTGGATGATAACCTGTCCTACAGCTCCTGCTCCTGGCCATGGCCTTGTGTTAGAGGGGGATCCTGGTTTCCAGCTCTCACACCTTCCTGTTTACACAGGTCCTCTCCATCCTCTTTCTTCTGCCCCCTTACGCAAATTATTTGTCCAGTTTGAAAAGTGGCTATTGAACTCAATATAAAGTATTTTTGGTAGTCTTTGCTTTCCACAAGGGTGGCACATATTCTAGAAAAGAGTCTTTGGGGTTCTGACGAAGGAATTCCTTGGGAAGAATATAATATTGTAATCTGCCAGAAGTGTTTATTAGATTTGGTGATTCAGTGTTTATTGGTGACTTTTGACATTGAAGATGGAGGAACCCATGTCTTCGAATCCAGATGCAGGGAGCACTCAGAAGGGGTGTTTTTGTTTGTTTGCTGGTTGGTTCGTTTGTTAGTTTATTTTTAGATCCAGAGTTAGGAATGGATACAAAAAATATACTAGGAAATTACAGAATGTTGGGGGACAGACTGCACACAGAACCAGGTTCAGAAGCCGAGTTCAGAAGGTGCCATCACAATCGAAGCCGAAAACCTAGGACTAAGAGAGGAAACAGGGCCTTAACCAGCGTCCCGTGGGGGAGGTCATGAGGAGTGAGAAGAGAGGTTACTGGAAGTCATAGGCCAGGGGTGAGAAATAAATTCCTGCAGAGAAAGGTTTGCAAATGGCTGACATCTTTCGAAAGCCCAGCCTTCCAACAAGTGACCTTTCTTCAGTCGAAAGAGGCTTTCAAAAATTTGATGAGTGAATGCCTGAGGAAGTAGTAGTTAACTTGGGCCTTGAAGAAAACATAAGTCAGCTTGGGAGCATACGTGGAAAGAAGAGGTCATTCTCATTAAGAGGTTCACCTGCACAAGGATAGAAGGAGTATAAAATTGTGGGATGCTGAGACTCTTAGCAATCTGGCATATCAAAATCAGTGCATTCCACGTGTCATCATGTGTCCAGAGGCTCTCTGTGCAGCTTTGACTGTGTTTCTGGTGCTTTCCTTTGAGTAAAAGTGTGTAAACTATTTGCCATGTTAGATTATAAACCTGAGAGTTCAGCCTACATCTTTTATCTCAAAAATGCAGAGCACAGTGGTGGGGTTTTAGCACTTTTGGCACAGTTTTAACAACATATTGTACTGTGTTAAATATTTTCCTTCCCTTACCTAACCAAAAGGCTCTCCATGACCTACACCTGTGCAAATTCTAATGCCCACATGAATCACTTGGGGGTTGTTAAAAATGCAGATTCTGATTCAATATTTCTGGCAAGAGTAGAGGCCTGAGATTCTGCATTTCTCACAGTTTCCAGGTGATACTGAAGCTGTGGGTCTGGGGGCCACACTATAGTAGAAATGGCCCAAATGAAGGGGAGAGAGTTTGGTAACAGCAAGGTCTTGAGCTTTACAATCTTGGGTCATTCTAATTCCGGCTCTGAAACATATGATCTGTCTGGCTTGGCAAATTGTTGAAGCGCTTTGAGCTTTGTTTCCTTATCTGAAAAAGCAAAGTAGTAAATCTCCCACCTTTACAGTTATCATTCTAAGAGAGGCTTTTCCCCACTGCATCTACCTTGGTCGCTATTTTATCTGCAGTGCCTCGCACAATGTAGATGCTCAATGAACACTTACTGAGTGAATGGTTGAATGAATGAATGAATGAAGACCAAATACGTAGACTTGATTATGAACCTTATAATGTAAGTAGCACATGCAGCAGAGTATCTGGCTCTCTAAGAGACATTTCAGGACATGTTGGTTACTTCACCATCACCCTCCCCTTCCCCTCTGAAACAGAAAGCTGAACTTGGGTGCATGTCTCAAATTGTTGAAGCAAGAACATATAAAGCAGGTACTTCCTTTGTGATGTCTCAGTGAAATAACAATTACACTTCAGATAATAGGAGTTTGATGGATGGATGAGAGAGGAGTTTCATAATGTTGTTGTTACACGTAAATGGACAAGGGTAAATTAGGCCATCACTTCTCACTAATCATCTAGACTGATCATCTAAATAGTTGTATGTGCCTCATCTGCTGCTAGAGCACTGGGAGGGAAGCAATTGTTGAAAAAAAAATGAAGCTTTTTAGAGACTCTTTGGCTTCAGAAGGGACTGGAACCAGGAACACAGGTGATCTTAGGGATAAGAATTTGACAAATTTGGCTCACCTGCTTAGGGACCCTCTACTTCCTCTATAAAATATCAAATTTATTTGAGTTTAAGAAGCTTGGTCTTTTTAAAGTGCAATAATTCTGGAACTTAAAAAGTAACATTAATTCACGTATTGGTGTCACTTAGTTTAATCAGACTGCTTTTCTCATAGTCAATCAGTCAACAATATTTATCAAGTACTAGCTATGTGCCAGGACCTGAGCCAGATGCTGTAGAGATGGGGTGAGAAAGAGCCAGTCTTTGCCCCCATGAGATTTAGTTTCCAGATGGGTTTGGGGAGACAGAAAAACAAGAAAACAGACTAAGGGACTGTCATTGTTTGGCTTCCAGAAGTGGATTCAATGAGTTGAGTTGTCATTTATTGATTAAATGCACTTAAAACCATTTCTGCTGTTTACTTGTAATTATGGCTGTAAAACAATTAGTCTTGCCCTAAGAATGTGGTAAACTTTTTTTGTTTTTCAGTCTTAATTTTAAGCTTATAACGGCAGGGTTTTTTGTTCTGTTCACTGCTCTATCCTCAGCACTTATAAGAGTAATGGGCATCTGTTAGATGCTCAGTAGATATGTGAATGATGGAAAACTCATCCATTTTGCAAGAAAGTATTCCTAGTGAATTTTTAATGATGACTAAAGACTTAGAGTTCTGTGTACACCCAGGACTAATATATTATCATTTCTCTGTTATATGTAACCAGTGCATGGGTTTCAGCCATATTTAATTTATTAATTATGATAAAAAGAAGTACTCACAAGTTATGAGCCTCTTTTCACTGATTTTATGCCAAAGCATTTAAATAGGTGCATCAAAAAACTAACAGTAAATAGCTCTACGGGTAGTGTTCTTTATTAACAATTCTCTTCTTGACTTGGTGCTTTTAATTTTTGGAGTAGCTGCCACTGCCTTCAGTGGCAGTTATTATTAAAGTGTTTATTTAAGTTGACAATAGGTCGAGTCTGTGTTTTCATTTTGTTTCCCAAGCAGATTTTTAAAATTATTATTATTATTTTTAGCCTGCTTTACTATTTTACAAACCTTGATGTGGTCATCAGTGCTCTCAATTTCTTAAGAACAGGACTGTCAACAGACCTACTAATGTGGTCTAGTCCTTATGCCACAGAACGTTCATTGCCCAAAGCAGGAAGTACCATAATATCAGTGGAAAAGTCTGAGAAAAGGAAGACGATCATCTAGGCTAACATGAATTCTGGCAGATATGCAGCTAAGTAATCATGTGACTAGCAGGCCTCTAGGATTTTGAGTTTCATTATGATATTCTAATAGGGAGAGAGAGGAGGTATATGGCAGTGTAGTAGTGAAGGGCCATACTTTGGGCTCACATCTGGCAGATGGGTGGAATCAGTTTCCATGCCAGCAGGCTAGTTTTCGTATTATGGGAACAGAGTTTCATCAAGTCTTGGACAGGAAATCTTGGGCATTTTCTGATCTAATGATGATGAGTGAGCCCATGCAGTGGCTAGATACTTTCCAGTAGATAGGACCGCCATGGATTCCAGAAACAGCCAACCATACTGAGATTTGGTATACTTAGAAATGTTAATGGTATCACTCGAAGTATTGTCATTTTGTGTATGTGCACTTTCTTCTTCTCTTTTTTTTTTTCTTTTGCTTTGAGATCAGAAGTATTTAAAAGTGGTAGAGGAGAGGGACATGAACAAAAAAACCCTGTTGAAACAAGCTTTTTTGTTGTGCTGGGGTCATAGTCCTTCTAGTGGTATTGTCCCAGGAAATCAGTGGGTTTTTTTTTTTTTAATTAAAAGAAGTGAATATTTAATAAGTGAGGTGACTTAGAGCAGAAAGACTCCTCAGGGCCTGACCATGAGTGAAGGGCTTTGTACCTGGGTAACAAAAGGTAGAGACTGACAGGCCAAGTAGCCTGAGACTCTTCAGATGGAGAATGTGCTCTTGAAAGTAGATGCAGAAAAATAGCACAAGAAAGGAACTGGGAGACCAGTATGGTGGAAGAAATTAAACATGGTGCTGGGCACAAGGAATCTAGCAAAGTATTGTACAGATGTTCACATATGTGAAATGCAAAAAAGAAAAGAGGGAAAAGCAGGGGGTGGATAGGAAGAGAGATTGCTCGGCCTTTAGCTACCCATATGTCTGTCATTGGGCAAAGGATAGAATCTGCCTGAGTTCAGAATCCTTTTCTGTTAAGTGAAGTGGATGGACACTACATTAGTTTTCAGATTTTCCTTTGTGGGCTTCAGAGGTGCTGAGAAGGGGCCTTTTACAGGGAGTTAAGTTTGGTTCAAAAGTGATTGAAAATCAGTGATCCAGAGATGATCTCCAGATCTAATAGAGTAGGATTCTCTGAACTTCCCCAAGAGGGAAGGATTTATGGTTAAGAACAAAATAACTCATCTATATTATGCCTCCAGTTAACTGAAAATACATATTTTACTTACTTAGTAATCTGTATATTAATATATTAACATATTTTTAAAGTCTTGTTATTCTCATGCATTTGTTATCTGGAATAGGAGTCCCTGAATTCAGTTTGACTCATAGGACCACCTGGTTCCTGTAATAGTGTCAAGGATAAAATAGAAATTGAATTAAGGTCCTGGAAGGAATTGCTATACAAGTGATGTCCCCAATACGTGACCCTGTTACATAATGATTTTAACTGGGACAGGGTTATGAGCTCAGTGCTGCCATTAGACTTTATTTGATTGGGTAACGTGGTGACCTGCCCCCTTGTCTCCAGCAATGTAAAGATGGTTTAATAGATTGGCATTCATAAACTCTGTAGGCTTTTGGGAAAGTGAAATTAATCTGCATAGTAGCAAATTATGGGGAGGGCCAGTAAAGGAGGACAGGTTAGGGATAAGAGAGGGAGTGAACAAAGGGCAGGATGATGGTCAAGGAGCTAATTAATTCTTTTTGAGCCTCTTTTAGGATGAGTTGATGGGCTAAATAGAGAAGGATGTAAAAGTCAGACATGGACCAGAAGTACTTTTCCATATGTTCATAATGCTGATGCCACAGTTTGGAAAACAGATGTTCTGGATGGCGGACTAACCTTCTTGGTGTCCACCTCATCCCTAATCATTCGTGGTGAAGAGTGCCTTTTGGGAAAAGCATTCAGCCTTGTCTAGAAGGACCAGCTACCTAATCTCACCTAATTCCTATTATTTTGCTCATCTTTGCTAATAATGTTTTAAGAGGAAACATTTTTTTAAATTCTGAACAGCAGTAAACAGTTTCTTTTTCATTTTTGGCAAGAAGTAGCTGATTATTTTGGTAAACTGGGGGGCCTTTTCCCCTTCAAAGAACTGACAATATTGGGGAATGAGTAAGAAAGCAACTGGCATGTATATTGACTTTATAAAATGTGTTCCAATAAACAGCACCACCAGGCAAAAAGACCCCCTAAAGTTGTCATTTGCTTCCCTAGCCCTCCAGCACCTCGAATTTGCGACTGCTGCAGCTCATTCCCTGCCTTTTAGTTTCAGGGTAGGTTTGCAACCAATAGATTCTGACAAAGGTCAATAATTATCTCAAATAATGTTGTGTTACATCCTCCACATCAAAGAAAGGTGCTGAAAGCAGTTGTTGAATTGTTTTCCTCTAGCAGATAATGAAGACTGGTTTTTGACCTGCCATTATGCCCGTAAATAGTTAATCCCATTATCATAAAGAAAATGAAGCTATTAGCCTCATTTATAGAAGGATATTTTAAAAGAGTGAACAGTTGGAGCTGGAGAACACTTTCTGGGGCTTTTAAATGCAATTAGGAGATTCCCAACTAAGAAACCTGGAATGGAAATTTTCTCTTCTAAATATAAGTTGCAAACACATTATTTTTGTGTATCACTGTCTATATAGGAACACTTATAAAATCAATATGTTTTGAAGCTAAAGAGTTTTCCCTAATAGTGTGCCTTTCAGCTAAGCATTCTGAAATCCCAAATCTTCTTCTAAGGTCATTTTTCAGCCTTGTATCAAAAGCTTTGAGGGATGTCATAATTATCACCTGGGGTGAAGCCTTCAAACATGCTCACCTCTTTACTGTGTCCTTCTCCCTCCCCTGTTCCTCATCCTTCCTTTCTCTTAGCCTTCTGATAGGTTAAGAAAGTCTTAGAATCATTCTTGGCCTTTTTAGGGTTTCTTACATGACTAATAATGTCCTTCATAACACAGGAATTGTTTTGCCTCTTGAGAACGCGAATGTGCTTAAAATCGATGGAAAGAACTTAATCCACGTGGGGTGACAAGTTAGAGTGTATAGTGAATTAATTGCATGTTCTGAGTCTCGTTTCCAGACAAGCAAGGATTTTCATTTCCTACACAGAATCAGGAATTTATGGTCTGGTCCCCAGTTAAATGGAGTCCCATTTTCCTTGGCCTGTAAGTATAGTATTTTTGTGGGCGTGCATTTCACAGAGTAACTGTTTTGTCTAGCATCGTCGCACAATAAGAGTGATGTCAGCCATCATGCTTATTTATGAATGGCCAGACATTGGGGTTTGGAAGATTCCATTGAAAGGCTGCAGCCACACTGGTCCTTGGCTCGTTTCCCCCCAGCTCTGGCCTTTAGTTGCCGTTTGACCACCATAAGTATTCTTGGCCTTATCATCCATCTCAGTGCTTTTCCTACCCCATTTTAGTCTTTTGAAAATTTCTTAGAATTCCTTCTCTGTCATTCTGAATCAAATGCACCCTGAAGTCTCATTCTTTCTGAAGTCTTCCCTGACCAGTTTGGAGATCGCCATGATTGTATCATCAACAGAACCGAAAAATGCGTTCTCAGTATCCCTAAAGTACTGTCTTGTCTTATTGTTTCTCTGTGTTCATAGCTCCTCGCAATCTATTTTCTTGGTTCTGAGCTCCTTGAGGGTAGGTTCACTACCATAATTTTGTAAATCCCCTTCCTTATCCAGTACATAGTAGTTGTATATGGTTGGAGCAGTTGGGCAAACGTTTGAGAAGTAACAATCCTAGTCCATCCATTTGCCTTTATTTTAATCGGGTAAGATTGTCTAGGACAGGGCCCTTGGTTTGCCCAGATTTCAACCCCCAGCTCCTAGAGCCTATCAACATCATCTGTTGAACTGAACTGAACTATCTCCAGTAACAGGATATAGCATGCTTGTTTTAAAGATGTTCAGAAAAAAGATGTGACATAGTATTTTTTGATAACTTGCCTTCTGAAAAATCTTTGTGTTTAACTCAAGTTATTCTAGCTGAGACTGGTATTGAGATGGCTTCTGTTTTGACTTTGGCAAAACCTTTGGATATTGCCTATTACTTGACTTAAACCATCACCTCTAATGAGAAATGTATTATTCATGTACAGAGCTCCCAAGTTTTATTTTAAATATATTAAGATAAAATGGCCAATATCCCAGGATATTTTTGATTATATGAATTGAATATATCCACTGAGTGCTTAAACTTGGCTATTAGTACAAAAGATTTATTTAAATGTGGACAAGCTTCATGCCCAAATTTCTTTTTCCATATTTCTCAGTCTAAATCTCAGCATTATCTAAAGAATAAAAATGAATAAAAGTAAAGTCATTGCCCTTTGACTGATCAGCCTGATGCTCTTTTTTCAAACCACATGGATGGTTGATTGACAGGTTCAGTCATCCCCCTCCACTTGGCCATCCCCGTATACACTACTCAAAACCTTTTTGGCACATAATATAGTTGCTGTTTTATGACTAAGCTGTCCAGACATGGCATTAAAACTCATGAAATGCCATATTCATTTGTCCTGTTATTGTCGGGGGCATTCTAAGCATCTATGTGAATAAATCCAACCCTGGAATTTCCAGGTGGCTAGATGTTAATTTCTAGTATGCTTTAAATATAGATAGATATAGATAAAATTAAGTATAGATATAGGTAGTACTGAGATAAAATGTACTGGTATTAAAATACCCTCAAAAGGACAAGGGAAGCTAGAAAATACATACTTCCCATCTTCTACCCCCAGTAGTAGTCTCAGCAGTCTCTATAACTTAAGCTCTAAAAGACCCTTTCCCTGTACCTTAGACTTGAGAAATTCGTTGGATGTAGTAAATAGCCTGGGTATTGCACTCAAGTAAATATGCTCTGTGTGTTCCCCAAAAGGCCAATATTTATATATCAAGCTCATGAAGTTAAATTTACTTTCCCACATTAAGCCTGCATGATGAATGACTTTATCTTGCCTATTATAGCCTGTTAAATCATAAATCCCCAGGCAGCAGAAAGAGAAAAAAATAGCTTGAATGAAGAAAACCACTGAGGGACAAACCATTATTATTTAAAGTGGTTATACTGTATCGTATTTGCTAACAATAATATGTAAAATACCTTGGAAAACCCATTTACTCTCATTTTCCTTCATTCCAATTTCTGTTGCTAACAACAACAAAAAGGGCATGCTGAAACAGGAATAACTGACTACCCCCAATATTTCCATTTCCCTATTTTATTACCTCTATAATATAGTTTTCTATGAACTAATTTTATTCATATTCTTATTTGTTGCATGAATAAATAAACGAGTGAATAAACATGAGTATAGAACTATTTCCATATTCTAGTTGGAATGCCCCTTCCACTTGAAATTTTAACCCATTCCTCAGTGTTAGGGAAAATCTCTACATCTCAGAGGCATCCTCTTGTCTTTGCTTGGAGTTCTTCTTTCCCACTCCCACACTTACATAGAACTTTGTATTTCTTTTAGTTAACTATTTTAAACAGGTTTGTATTAAAGCTACTCAAGTAATGTTAGTGATCACCAATAATTTGTCTTGTTCTTTTCAAAACTACTTACTGCATGCTTTTAATGCTTTCTTTATATTCTACAAAGTAGAGCATAAAGCATTTGGAAGGTAGGGCAGCAACAGGCAAACCATATAATTTATTGTCAGAACAGGACAGTTTTGAGATGGAAGAGGGGGTACTTTAGGGATTATGCTGGAACAAGAGGCATAATCCAGGACTCTCCTGAGTAAACCAGATGTACGGGTCCCTCGACAGCAAAATGATAATTATGAATTAAATGACGTTGAAATATACTGAGAGTTGTGCAGAGGATGCTGAGTTTGGGTGTGTTTTCTGATACCTTATAATAAAGTAGACTTTGGTGGCCTTGTGAATAAATCTGTTCCCGGTGTGACTACTGGGATTAAATATTTAAAGACAAGAGAGTTAACGTGTATAGTTCAAGCTCCAATTCTTGTATATGAGAATAAAGGTAAGATCTGTGGTTTCTATTGCACAGGTAAAGTGGTTGTGTTCTTGAAATAATTGTTTACAGCATAGCATCAGGGTTGGGTACATATCTATTTCCTTAACAACACGAACCACTTCAAAGCAGAAAATATCTCTTATTTATATTTGTATCTCTTACAACCCCTTTATATATTCAGAGTCAAGACTAAATGCTGTGAAATCGATGTGGACTCTTGGAAGAGTTCTGCTAGTTCAAGCTTTGCTTAATGGAAGCTCTTCTGTAAAAATTCTTGACCGGTGTAATGCTCCACTTATGAACAACTTAACTATTTTCAAAAATGAGCCATCCAAGTTTTGAGTTGCCATAATTATGGAAAAACAGCCCCCTGACTTAAATGAAAACACATCTTGGTATAATTTTGATTTGATTTGACATATTCCTTGAGCACTCACCATATCCAAGGCATTGTGAGTCCACCCACCAGTTCTAATTGATCTTCTGGATTTACCCAGAATAAATCTAAATTCCCTTCCCCTCAAATAGTAAAACTTGCCATTATGGTCTTCTGAGTTTTCTCTTATGGATTCTTGGCAATTTCAGGTTCTTTAATCTTTTCTGATATGACTTGCTTTCCAGATTAATTTCCATTTTGTTCATCTTTGAAAGTACTGCAGACTGAAAGTCTTTCCTAAGGAATATCCAGTTTGGAGCAGAATTTCCAGGTGAGGTCTGAGCAATGCAAAGTGTAGTGGTTTGTTACCAAGGCTGCCATGAACAGGTGTGAAGATTATGCACTGTGGGATGGTGCCTGGCAAAGTAGACATGGGGAGGCTAAAATCTAGCCTGCGCTCCACCCCCAAAGCCATATGCCCTGGGTCAGGGTTGTGTCCTCATGAAGGTATCATAATGGCTTGCTAATACCAAGTCTATTACTCTGGCCCCTTATCCCCTTACCTACCTCCTATTTTGTCTCTGGGCTTCATATATCTTTGTAATATTTCCTGAACTGTTTTGACAATCATCTCACTTATGCATTATTTTGACCTTGTGGCTAACTAAAGTCCCTGGTTCTTATTTGTATGAGCTTCTGTTAAACTAGATTTCTTTTACTGAACCAGTCATTGATATATGTCATTGAAAAGGACAAAAACTTCCTGCAAGTTATATAACTTTTCTTCCACATTGACACAAAATCATTATCAACACACTGGAAATATTTTTTCCCAATCAGCTGTTAATCCATTTTACCACTAGTCATTTCTCCATTTTCTTTAAAAGGATATCTTGAAACAGTAAAATCTTTTGCTAAGCTTGTTACTTTATATCCATGGTACTTCCTTGAATTGTCTGAGTTTGGCAACCCTATCTAGGTAAACTAGGGTTAACTCTTGGGAATTATTTCTTCTTTTGGAGAAGCCACAATTTATTTAAAACACACATTAGAATTTTGTGGAGGCTTGAGATCAAGCTCACCATTTTCTGGAGTCTGCTTTTGTTCCCCATTGCTCATTCCCATTCCTTTTGAAAAAAGGATATTAATTGTTCTCTAGGCATCTCGCACCTCTTCTCTTCTCCTTAAATCTTCAGGGTAAATCTGCAAAGATGTCTGCTTGATCACTTAATTTAATTACCTGTCTCATTTAGCTTCCTTTCTGGAGCATCACAGAAACCAAAGAAAGAAAACTGGAGGGACTATGAGGGTGTGCCTGTGGCTCCACATTCACGACAGATTTCTAGGAAGATAGCAGGTACAGAGCTTCCTTCTCATGGGCACTAGACAAGGGTCAAGGGACAAGCAACAGAGAAGAAGACTTGCTTTACCTTAAAGGGTGGTATGGGTCAAGACCATGAATGGCCCCACATCTCCTTGCCTGAAGCTTTTGTTCTTTGGGACTACTCAATCCTGCTGACTCCATTTAAACCGAGTCTTTGCTGGATTGGTAAGCCAAATGGCTTCCAGTCTTGACATGTAAAAGTGGAATGCCAAAGGACATTGTAGCAAGGTCCAGGATTCAGTCCTTCCACCAGAACAGCTATTTTACGGGAAGAAACTGTTTGAATCAACTATTTTGAAACTCCAGAGCTCAGTAGAACACTGTACAACATTCAGGGAAAAAGCAGAAAAAAGAGGTTCGTAAATTGTGGTAAATATCAGTAATTCTACCCTCCCTGCAGGGGCTACCATCACTCATACCCCAGCCTCATGGCAGGCAGCAGTGAGGTATTCAAACCCAGACCCCAGTGCAGGTTGCTGGTGCCAAGGTAGGATAAAAGATCTGGCACCCCAAGATCCAGTTGTGGGTGGTCTGATAGCGCATCACTGCTTTGGATAAGCTACTTAAGGTCTCTGGGAGTCCAGCTCTGAGGTCAGCCATTCTTCCAACCTATCCCAGGCAGAAGTGGCGGATGAGATTCAAAAACAGTACCCTTCTTCAAAACTATGGAAAACAGTAAAAGGACTGCATTTACTGCAAAAAAAGTAGGTCTTTTTCCTGAGGTTACTTCAGTTAAGATGTGGCCTTAATCCTAACGCTGAAGTCCTTTATAAGAGAATGAAATTCAGACACTCAGAGAGAAGGCCATGGACGGAGTAGCCAAAAAACTGAAAATCAGTGGAACCAAGAAGAGAAGGGCAAGACCTGGAGACACTACCATGTGTCTTGTCAAACTAAGCACCAAGGATTACTGGCAGCCAGACCCAAATGCCACAGTCTTCAGAGAGAGAGTATCTCCCTGATTGTGCCTTGATTGGGATTTCTATTTAAGCCTCAAAACTGTGAGCCATTAAATTCCTATAGTTTATGTCACACTATGGCATGATATTTGCTTGAGTAGCCAAGGAAACTAAAACACTCCCTAACTTATTCTGTGAGGCCAACATCACCCTCTTACCAAAGCCAGAAAAAGATACCAGAAGAAAAGAAAATTACAGACCAATATCTCTTATGAACATGGATGCAAAATTTCTCAATAAAATACTAGCAAAGTGATTACAACAGCACTTTAAAAGAATTATACAGCATGATCAAGTAGAATTTATCCCAGTTATGCAAGGGTGGTTTAATATAATAAAAACACATGACCGTCTCAACTGTTGCAGAAAAGGCATTTGACAAAATCTAATAAAATCTAGTACCCCTCTTGATAAAAACACTTAGAAAATAGAATAGAAATAATAGAAGAAACTTCCCCAACATGATAAAGGGCATATATGAAATATCCACAGCTAACATCATATATAATGGTGAAAGACTGATAGCCTACCCTATAAGATCAGGATGTCCAGTGTCACCACTGATATTCACCATTGTGCTAGAACTTCTGGCTAGAGCAATTAGGCAAGAAAAAGAAATAAAAAGACATCCAAATTAGAAGGGTAAAGCATTCTGTATTTGCAGATGACATGATCCTATATACAGAAAATCCTGAAAAATCCAAACAAATCCACTAGAGCTAATAAATTAATTCAGCAACATGGGAGGGTACAAGATCAACATGGAAAAATCAGTAATGCTTCTATACACTAGTAATGAACAGGCAGAAGGGAAAATTAAGAAAAAAATTCATTTACAACAGCAACTAAAATAATTAAATATCTAGGAATAAATCTAACCAAGGATATAAAGGACTTGTACACAGAAAACTATGAAGCATTGCTAAAATAAATGAAAAAAAAAAAAAGACCTAAATAAATGGAATGGCATTCCATGTTCATGGATTAGAAGACTGAATATTGTTGAAATGTCAATTCTACCCAAAAGGATTTACAGATTCATTGCAATCCCAATCAAAATTCCAATGGCCTTCTTTGCAGAAATGTAGAAGCCAACCATGAAATTTATATGGGAGCATAAGAGGCCCAGCATAGACAAGTTCATTTGAAAGATAACAATAATAACAGCAATAATCAATTAAAAATGGGCAAAAGACTCAGATATTTCTCCAAAGAAGAAATACAACGGTTAAAAAAGCACATGAAATGGTGCTCAGCATCATTAGCTATTAGAGGAATGCAAATCAAAACCAAAATGAGATGCCATTTCATTCCCACTAGAATGGCTACTACTTTAAAAAAATAGAAAATTACAGTGTTGGAGAGGATGTAAAGAAATGGGAACACTCACTCATTGTTGGTGGAAATGTAAAATGATACAGCCATTTATAAAAGACAGTTTGGCAGTTCCTCAGAAAGTTAAATATAGAATTACCATATGTCCCAGCAATTCTACTCCTTGGGTTTGAAATCAGGGACTCAAACAGATAGGTGCACACTGATGTTAATAGCTGCATTATTCACAATTGCCAAAAGATGGAAGCAACCCAAGTGTCCATCAGCCCATGAATGGATAAACAAAATGTGGTATATTCACAAAATGCAATATTATTCAACCATAAGAAGGAATGGAGTTCTGAGACATGCGACAATATGGATGAACATTGAAGATATCATGTTGAGTGAAATGTAAGACACAAAAGGACATATATTATATGACCTCACTGATATGCAATAATTAGAATACGCAAATTCAGGGAGTCAGAAACTAGAATAGATTTACTAGGAGCCAGGTGGGGGTAGGAAATAGGGAGTTAATGCTTAAATCTTATAAAGTTTCTATTTGAAATGGTAGAAAAGTTTTGGTCATGGATGTAGCACACAGCATTGTGAATATAATTAGTACTGAAATATATGTTTGAATGTAGTTAAAAGAGGGAAATTTTAGGTTGTGTATATGTTACTAAAATAAAAATTTTAAAAATCCATAGTACTGTACAGTACAAATAGTGAATTTAAAAATAGGCTATGGTTAATAGTACAATTATAAAAATGTTCTTTCATCAATTGCAACAAATATACCACATTCATGCAAGATATTAATAATAGGGTGGTGTATGGGAACTCTGTACTTTTAGCCTGATTTTCCTGTAAACTTCCAACAGCTTTAATAAAAATAGTGGAATGTCACTTTTATTATAAGAACCTTGAGATTAGAAAGGACCCATTATCACATCCCTGGAGAAGAACGAGTTCATTCACAGGTGGGCTACCAGCATAGGAAATGCCCTTTCGTCTCTTCCCTGCTAGTTTCACGCTGCATACGAAAATCCAATATCTTGATCTCTACACATTACTGAGGGAACACCCAAGAGTGACTAGAAAAGTACAATTTTATATGAGCAAGAAAGACCAAACAGACTGTATCAGTCAGGATACTGTAGGTTTTGCTGCAGTAACAAAGACCTTTAAAACTAAGTGGCTTAAAAAGTTACTTCTTATCCACACTAAATGTTCACTGAAGGTTGGCTGGAGGGTTCTTCTTCATCCATCTTCATCCTTATTACCAGACTCAAGGTGATATAAAAGACACTAACTTAAATAGTGATGGTTATAAGCACTCGTATTTCTTCTATGAATGGCCTATTTATAATATTTGCCTCCCCCAATTTTTTGTAAAATTCAATAAACATTTTAATTGACTAAAAAAAAAAAAAAAAAAAAAAAATAGTGGTTGTTGCTGTAGCAGAGAAAAAAGCCTGTTGTGAAGCATGCATTGACTCTTAAAGCTTCTGCTTTGAAGTTACACACAGCACTTTCTAACATTTTCTTGGCAAAATCAAATCACAATTAATGTCACAGGAGCAGGAAGTGCAATGTATGTGAAGAGCCAAATAAAAGGTTTTTCTTTTGACACAGAAATCATGGAATTGATAGTTGTAAGCTTACAAAAAAGTAAGAAGAATTTTTAAAAAGATGCTAATAGAATGCCAAAATTCTAGAATTAAGAAAAGAAACGTGATTTGCAAATTTTGAAACTCAGCAGTCAAATTGAAAGGAAAATAGTTTCTTCTGAAGACAAAATTAGATTCCTGAAAATTGAAGTATAAAGATTATCTCATAACACAGAGCAAAAATACAAAGAAATGAAAATAGTAAGTGAAAAATATAGGAGACATACTACACAGTTACAGGGCACTTAAGTTACAAATTTTAGAAAGTGCCAGGAGGGGAAAAAGAACAGGGAGAAGTAATAACAATTTAAAGAAAAACAGAAGAAAATTTCCTTAAGCTAAAGAAAGACTGGGAATTTCTGTTTGCAAATATAAGACAGGTTAAAAAATATATAAGTCCATGCAAGTTTCCTGAAAAAAAAAAAAAAAAAAAGCAAATGTATTTGTATATATGTATGTATATATGTGTGACACATATTCTATATATACATACACAGTCATATATCTATACATATGCATGCATATGCACAGATACACACGTGGATATACACCTGTATGTGTATATATATTATATAGGTGTGAGTACACTAGTGTGTATACATACATAAGGGTGTACATATGCACATACACAAGTATATTACATGGGGTTTATATGTGAAATTCTTATAGTGAAATTCTGGAAGTACAGGGATACTGAAATTTTTGTCTGAGCTTCCAGAGAGAAAAAATATATTTCTTAGTAATGAAAGTGGATCAGACCCACACTGGGTTTCAATAATCGAAGCTAGAAGACAGTGGGATATCTAGAGATTAATGAGAGGAGAGGAGCCTCCAGGAATCCCATCAGAGACTTTACCCATCAATCAGAGAAAAGGACAGGAATATTCAGACATGTAAATCCTTGGAATATATGTAACACTTATCCCCTATGTATGAAAATGTTTGGTGAACTAATCTAACCAAATGAAAATTGGACTAGGATAGACATTTCTACATAGGGGAGAAAGTACAAGGAACAGTGATGAACAGTGAATTTCACTGTATACCATTAAATATTTACTCACATCATAACCCTTAATATTTGCTACAATTTTGGCCCAATTTTTAGATGAGAAAACTGAAACTTAGAGAGATTTAAAAATCTGATCAAAGTCACTCAGATAGTAAGCAGTAGAGCTGTGATTCAAACTGAAGAAGTTTGAGTATAGAGCTCACGCTCTTAACCATTTATCTCTGAGACTTTCCCTAAAGCCTTGGGAAGGGGAAAGACTCCTTAAGGGAAAGGAGAAAACCGGGAATCACAAGGAACAGATATACACATATGTCAGCCAAAAATGTTTGTCAAAGATACCAAAAGAGAGGGCTAACAAAATGACATAAAAAAAATAAACAACTAAATAGAAAGGATACGGGCAGGCAACTCAAAGAAGAGGGAATACAAATTGCCAGTGAACATATGAAAATATCCCCACCTCATTTGTAATCTGTGTAGTATAAATTAAAACAACATTGGGATATAATTTTCCTCCCTCTAGATGGGCTAAAATTGAAACAGGTACAATAGTCAGTGCTGGTGATGCCTCAACTATATGTTTACTTTCATATGTTATGTTCACAGTATAAACTTATATATTATGAAAAAGTAATCTGGTGACATCTATTAGAATTTAAAAATATCCACACCTACACTTTGACTGGATTGTACCAAACATGGGACTGTATAACACTGTGAATCCTGTGGTGGGAGATGGACTGTGGTTAGCAGGACAAATATGAGAACGTTCTCTCATGAGCTATAACGGATATATAATACTAATACAGGGAATTAATAATTGCATGGGTTGGGGATAAAATACACCAAATGGGCTATAGTTGGTAGTAATATTTTGATGATGCTCTTTCATAGTTTGTAACAATTGTTTCACAGCAATGCAAGGTGTTGGCGGTGGGGTGATGTATGGGATCCCTGTATGATGTTATGCATGTTTATTTTGTAAGTTCACAACTTTTACTATACACTTATTGTTTAGGTATGTTCATGTATGAATTATATACTTCAATAAAATTTTTTTAAATGAAAAAAAATTCCACACCTAGCAGTCCCAATTGAGAAACCCACTTCTGCAGAAGTTACTGCTCATTCATGTGAAGACCTGGATGTACTTGTAAATGTTTAACCACTCACTGATTTCAATCTCGGGGGGGTGGGGGGGTGGGGGTGATTCCTGGTTTGTAGCACTTGCCATTTACTATGCTGTAAATATTCCCGCCATGTCCAAGTTCAGGCTACTAACATGCTCTCACTAAATATGGAGATGGGAAGAGAGGCACACAACTGGCTGTTGCAAGTCTGCAAGAGCAGGCTGCACAGGGACGTTGCTTGCAGCATTTTTGTGACTCCATAATTTAGTCTTCTCTATTCTCTCTATATTGTTAGATTTGTGGGGTTGTTTTTTTTAAACTATTACATTTGCAGTTTTTCAAATTCTTATAAAAGTTTTTAGAGTGAGATTACCTAAGTGTCCTGCAGTTACCCCATAAAGTCCTTCGTGAATTTGGGTTCTGATTTATTTGGTTCTGAAGCCTCAAACTCAATCAATCAAGTGCTCTATTACTATTTCCTCATCATCTCTTAGATGTTATAAAGGAATCTGACAGCTCCATTAATAAAATGAATCGTCATACTCCAAGATTAGCAAAGGAGTGATAGCTAAGTTCATTGCTAAGCTTAGAGGACCTGCGTGTGATTGTATTAAGGCTGCTGTCAGATTTCTCTTCTGGTTTAATTTCACTGGAATGCAGGTTCCATGAGGGAAGAGACCATGTTGTCTCATCCATCCAAGTTTCTCCAGAGGCTAGAACACTTCATGGCACTTAGGAATTACTCAACACATAATGAAATTAATGAGCTAATATCTAAATGAGTACATTTTTCTTTGCCATGCCTGACCCTTTTTCCTTGAAAAAAATCTTGATAGAGAAAATGAAAGCAAAACAATTGTTCCTCCCCTTCTCTATTATGAGCATTAACTGTACACTTAGCCTTTGGTTTTCTTTTTTAAAAAAAAAAAAAACAAAAACAATTTATTGAAGTATATCATTCACACATGAACATACACAAACTATAATTGTGAACCCACAAAACAAACATGCATAACATCATACAGGGCTCCCACACATCACCACATCACCCCCCCCCACACACACACACACAAACACCCTGCATTGTTGTGAAACATCTGGTAACAAATCATGAAGGAGCATCGTCAAATATCTTCCTCTACTATAAATTGTTTTTTTTTTTTTTAGGATTTATTTCTTTACTTTTATCCATTTTTACACATACACCCCCCTTTTGCTGTTTTGTGTCCATTCACTGGGCAACTCTCTGTATCCATTTCCTGCCCTCTCTTCTCATCCTTCTCCTGTCTCCACTGGGATTCGATCCTCAGAACCTCCGATGTGGGAAAGAGGCGTCCTACCTCCTGTGCCACCTTAGTTCCTGGATTTTTGTGCATCTCGTTTTGGCGTTTCCTTGTGTCACTCTCCTGTTAGGTCATCTTCTTGCTGCATGGCTCGCAGGGCCTGGGGGGCTCACCCGTGCACGAGGCCTGGCAGCGCATCTGCTCGTGGGGCCTGGTGGACTGTGCGCCTTCTATATTTTTCTTTTTGTTATTTTTTACCGGGAGGTCCCGGAGATCGAACCCAGGTCCCTCCATGTGGGAGACAGACGCCCAACCATCCAAGCCACATCCGTCCCCCTGCTATATCCCTTAAGGTTGACCAAAGATACCCAGAGTTACAGTCTTTTCCCATACAGGATGATCATATAATAAATGAGGCTTAGTTTATCACCAGCATTCTAAAAACCAGACCTAGGGAGAAAAACTAGGTCTCGGGACTCACGCATGGTTTCTAATATAGCGAATATTTAGCCTACCCTGCCTTTGGTTTTCTTTTTTCCTTGAACTTAGAATAAAAGGATCCATAAAAGAAAAAACTCAATTTTTCTTCATAATTTTTTCCCCAAAAGTCTTTGGTTATGTCTGTCTTAGCTTTCCTGACACTTTGCACCCTTCACATTGGACTTTTTTTTCCCCCCATCTTTGCACATACCTTTTGAAAATAAAAACTCACCAGAGAGTTTCCAGTGTAGCCACTTGATAAGTATTATTTTTAAGTCTATTTCTGTTATGTTTATTGGGAGCTTTATGATAATATTTTCAGAATTTCCCTTTTTAAGAATCTTCTGCTTCATTTGAGCCACCTTCCTTTTTAACTTCTCAAGCCATAATGTCATGATTCTATTTATTTTTGTCTAAGAAACAAAGAACTATGGCTTCCCGTCATCCATAGCCTACTGGACATGGGTGTGCCTAGATATTGGCCAATTTTCTCCAGGTTCCTACTTATCTTTGTTCCTCACCTCGAAAGCCCTCAGGCTGTAGTATAAAGGATTACATACATGCCTGTCCATGGATTAGTCAGTGTTTGTTTAATGCCTATGACATAACTGTATGAGTCAGTATTGTCGCTTTTATTATAAGTTCTTAGGAAAAAAAAAATGTCAGAGTATCTAGCACAGTGTAGTCCCTTTGGGCACAAATATTTTGAAATGTCTATGTGTATGTAAAGAAAACCTTTTATTTACATGTTTTTGACTGAAGAAGCCTGAAATAGGTTTCAATTTAAGTAATTCCAAATCCTTTTTAAATAGTATATTATCTGTGAGCTGTGTGAGGATTTGACTCTGGACAGCACACGAGAAGGGCTGTAGAATAAACCTTAGCATGATGCACAAAGTGGCTTCCTAACGTTGTCGTAGAACTACTTTCTAAATCAGAAATTAACCATCAGAGATTCCACAAAGTTTACAAATATCTCTAGACTGCCTGTTTTCTCTTTTTTGCAAAGATCATAGAGAGAAGAGGAATCAGAAAAATTGAAAAGGTTAAGGGAATATTCTGTGCTAAGCAGGCAAGAGAGATGTCTTTTTCTGTTAGTGTGAATGTTAACGGAAAGTAAAAGCTTATATGAAGAAAGATTACATGGAATTTTGACACTCATAATTATGGGTAGATGCTTTCAAGTTGGCATTTATGATTCCGCTTAGATTGAGGCGTGACTGATTACTGTGTAAGGATTTTGCAAAAATAGCACCTAATTGTACCTAGGTGTTTGTATTTCTTTTGCTATTGCTCTGTATATTGTTTTACTAAATATAAAGGTAATTGTTTAAATAAACAAGTATATGTTATGAGAGGAACCTTAATTAAGTGGAATGATTGTGCTATTTATATCTGTGTGTTAGGCCATGAAGTCATTTTTAAGCTACCACTGCTCCGCTTGCAACTGGATAGCTGACTTGTAAACATAGTATTTAGGAAGAAATAAATAGCTTCATTGTGTAAACTCATGTCTATAAAATGACAGTAAACTTCATTGTAATTAGCACTTACACTCTGATTAGGAACATATAAACCTACCAAAGAATCTTTATCCGGAAATCTGTGGCCTATATATTCCACTGTGGACAGAGCTTCAATGTCTGGGATTAATCATTGAGTCACTCTCTACTTCACCTGCAAATATGGACATCATCTTTGCCTTTTGCCAGATATCAAAGGAAATAAGAAGAATGAAGCCTTTAAAGCCCTACAGAACATATATAAATAATCATGTTAATTGAACACTCTTCTTGGGCAGAAATATGGGCTCTGTTATTTGACAGGTTCCTTTTCATCTCCATTACCTATGATGGAAATGCATAAATCCCACTCTAACCAGCTCATGTGTTAATATCTTCAGCAGGATCTTTGATAGAGCTGCCAGGCTAGATGGATGTGATTTCTAACCAGCTTCATATTCCAGTTATGTAACAAAATATAAGGGCAAGGCAAATCCAATTTGGGCTTTTCACTTTGCCAAGCATAGTAATGAATTCATCTCTGATTTCTTCTGTGAGGGCACTGAGAAGAATGTAAAGAGATTGAAGTGTTTTGAAATGATGACCATACATAAATTTAGGCCATAATTCAATTCAACCAGTTTTTACTAGGATGCTTTCTTAGCCCTGTATACCCACTATGTGTGGGATATTCTACTAGGTGTTTGGTAGGAAAATATTTCCAAATGCAAATCATACTTGGTCCCTTCTCTCAAGGAGCTTAAAATATAGTCAAGGAGATGAAAACCTCCATATTTAGTAGTAATAATAATATAATAGTTTTCATTTATAGCTAAGGGCCTACATAGATGAAGGTAAAAATGGCAACCCAAGGTCATCCGTGAATGGACCTGAGTGGATCAGATCAGTGACTGACTTCTAGTGAGTATTCATTGTCTTTTTAAAAAATGGGAAACTTGAGAACATGAGCAAAGAGGAAGAAGGAGGGAACTCTCTGAGAGAAGGACCACAATTTTCTACATTATTTCTAAGCCTGGTCTTGACAAGACCATCATTGGGACTCGTCATATAATGGTGCTCTGCATGTTTAATATAGACTAAATGAATAGACTAATTTCAATATGGCGGTTAGGGAGCCTGAGTAGGAACTTGATGGAGAAAAAGAGGAAATTTTAGAGCATTAAATCATCACTGGAGATAAGATATGGAGAATAGGAGCATATGAAGGATATGGAGTGCAGATGGATGGGGGATAGTGGGTGATGAAATTTTAACAAATAAGGCTCTATTTTCAGGGATATAATGAAAGGAAACTACATGTTTTAGGAATTTTTCCATTTTGTTGATTCTTTACAATACTGCCTCTTACTTTGGATTCTAAACTTTTTATGCAACTTTGCTTTCTAGAAGATAATGATGAATTCCGGAATGTTTTACTTTGAGTTGACATACATAAGTCCTGTATACCTAAACAGTGTCTTGGGATAACTTTGCTTGGCCATATAAATAGAGTACATTCTTTCTGTGCAGACATCAAACATATTACTTGTGATCATGAGGGACCTTGGTTTCAGGAGTGTCCTAGAAAAAGAACAATATTCCAATTTTATGTAATGGATCAAAACGCAGGTGGTTTAGTGCCCTAGCTCCTAAAACAGTTACCACACAATGGGTTGACTTAACAACAGCAATTTACTGGCTCACAGTTCAGGAGCTAAGAGGCTTACTTCCTCCTGGGTATCTTCTTGCTGGCTGGCAATCTTGGGGTTCCTGGGCTTTTCTGACACATGGCCCTGCACAGCACATGGCAATGTATCTTCTCCTTTCCTTGCTCTTCTGGGTTCTGCTGGCTTCTGGCTTCTGGCTGCTCCTGTGGCTTCCTTATAAAGAACTCCAGTCACCTGTATTAAAGCCCAGCCTGGTTCAACTGGGCCTCACCTTCATCGAAAATCTTCATCTGATTTCCCCGCTTGCAGCCTGTCCTATGGAATTTGGAGTTGTGCACCCCACAGTCACATGAGACAATTTTATAAAATCTCATTTTTATAGATATCTCCTGTCGGTTCTGTATGCTTAGAGAATCCTGACTATTACAAAGTTTTTCATGAATTCTCCATGAGAAGCTGGCTGGCTGAAATAGAGATGGAAATTCTCTCTTCTGAAATCATCATTTCTCCTTTTAAGGCCTTCAACTGATTGGATGAGATTGCTGAAGGCAATCTCTTCAGTTGATTGTAGATGTATTAGCCATAGATTGAATCAACTTACTAATGATTTAAGGCCACAAAATTTCCTCACCGTAACAATTAGGCATGCTTGACCAAACAAACGGACACCATTACTGGCCAAGTTGACCATTACAGCAATACAGAAAAAAGAGTCCATTTTGAACCAAGATTTTAGTAGAAGCTAGAATATCATGGAAAATTTTACCGTCCAGGAGTAAAGAAACCTATTTCTTAGTTCTGAATTTGCTACACATTAGCAGAGCCTTGAACAAACCATATTTTTCTCTGGGTCTTAGTGTCCATGTTTGTAAGAAAATTTGAAAATTTGTTTCTTGGTTACAAATAATAATAGTAGCAACAAACACTTATTGAGCACTTTGTGTCAGGCACTGTGCCAAGCCCTTTGCTTGCATTGTTCCACTTAATTCAAACAACAGCTTCTTGGAGGTAAAATAATTACGGTGTCAGATTTTCAGTTGAGGGAACTGAGACACAAAGTGTACAATGGAATAATATGCCAGGCAGTACATTAGATGCTCTTCATGTATCTTCGAGGTAAAGCTCCATTTTCAGTAAGAGGAAATGGGGATTCCAGGAAGCCAATTTGTCTAGCTTCTCTCAGTAAGAGCATGGAAGACCCAGGACAAACACTGAGGTTTCCTTAGGCCAAGACTGAAAGTTTTCCACTATACGCTGCCCACATTCAAACCATTCCTATATGCCTGACATTGTCCTTGTCTAGAATTTGATCTATAGAAGAAACCAAGGAATTTGGCAACTGGTGAGCTGAATCTGACCCATAGTTCTTTCCTGTTTGGTCTATCCGGTAATTAATTATATATATATAGTAATTCCCACCATTTTAACGTTGCAAAGTTTTCCATAAATGAGCTGGATATCTGGCTTCTCTTGAAAAACAAAGAGACTCAGCATCCCTGGCTGTTTATCCCTCATGGCCAGTGAGCACTGGAACTGAGTTATATGCTCTTAAGCTTCACCTGGAGTCTGTCTACCATCTTCACTCATCTGTGTTGTCTCTGGGACCTTTTGCTCATGTGAGATTAAATTAAATGTTTCTAAAGCTCAAAATCAAGGAATTTGAAGGTTGGCTTCACAGCACAGCAAGTTGGTTATTCTATCGGGCTTCTTCTTCCAGTGATTTAGCTTATTTTTTTGTAAGACTTTTCCAGACAGAGCTTTTCTTCAGTGTAAGTGACATTTCAAATACAGGAAGAAGAGCTGAGTCACAATTGGCACCAACACCATATGGGTTTGATGCTGGCATCTCATGTGTTTTCCCTGGTTGAATAATCTGTTTACATCTGGGTAGGCCACACACAGACACATGTAACTCTGTTAATATTCATTTCCTGCCTGGGAACTTGGTTCGACTGGGTCATGGCTTTGGAACAGATTGATAGATGGGAAATTGACTGGTATAGATTTGGATGCAAAAACTGACTTGAACCCCTTTGGGGAGCTGGCCTTAATAACATTCTTTGGGCTGTAGCAAAGCAATTTTTCTCTTTGACAGCTCCAATGGATTAGAGCAATTGCGTGGGTGTCATATCTGAATATGAGATGCTTAATCTAAACAAAGTATTTAGAATTCCCATTTTCCAAATGAGGAAATAAAACCCAGGATTGTCTAAAGTTATATCAGCGAGTTTATTACCCATTATATATCACAGATACCTTTCAGGAATGAGCAGAATTTCCTCATAGTCTTTGATGTAGCCTTCCAAGTGCCTTCCTCTCCCAGCCAAGCAACAATCAACTCCACTCCCAGGATTCTTGTAGAAGGACAAACAGTCCCCCCATTTCCCATGAATAGCAGTCTGCAAAGGACCAGGAAGGAAGGGATTAAGTTCAGGAGCACCGAAAACTCCAAAGTCTTCTCTGGGCCTTTTACTGTGGGCTCACCACAGAGGCTTCCTAGGGGCTGTTTCCTCATTGTGATGAATTGGCAGAATCTGCAGTATTGACATCAGTGAGCATCATACGTAGCTTTCTTGCATTTTAAGATGTCTTTCAGAGCTCTCATTCCTACAATATGGAGCTAGGAGGAGATAGGGCTGCTCGAAGTCATTTAGACAACATTGTTTCCTTTTCCTATCCCTCCCTAGCTAACTTCACTCTCACCTAAACAAAGAGGTTACAGGTAAAAGTGGGAGAGAGGGAAATGGGGAAAAAACTACAAGTCCTCCTGGAAGTGTCTCACTGGCACCATATTCATCAGGGACGCTTATCTGTAACTTTCCCCTGGAAGTCTGGGGATGCCGAATACAGGTTTGGCAACACTGTAAGATATCTCCTATTATAGTGAGCATCAGATTTTTTATTAAAAAAAAACAACAAACAAACAAACAGTCAACTTAACCTAGTCTCCAGTACTCTGCTAGGTCCTATGAGGCTTACAAAAGGAACATGCATTAGAAATGACTTCAGCCTTCAGGAGTTTTTACCACAGTAGCCAAAGTCAGGAATGTGTATAAAAGTGTTCAAATAGGACCTTGCAGGCTTCTTTGAGGCACAATCAGCATCATAAAAACACTCAACACAATAAATACTCACTTTTCATACCAGATTAATAGCACCAGAGACCGTCAAGGACAAATGCATTTTTGGAGTGAGGGGAAAAAAAAAAAAGATGCTATAAAACTAGGGTGGAAAGATGTTAAACTGCTGCAGGAGTGGAGATTGAACAGATTTAGAATTAACCTCAAGTAAGACACACGTTAATACTCATGTACATCGCACATTAATAAGACTGCCATGGGGCCATAGTTAATAATATAACTTGCTGCAGGTTAAATGGCCAGTGATAAGTTCAGTGAAAATCTGAACACAATTTGGAACACCACAGAACATTTTTAACATGGCTCTAAAGTAAGTGTTGGATGAAATCTCCCTATGTGCGGGTAGACAAGTTGGCAACACACGATACCATTTTCAGGGTGAAATGGCACTCATGCGTGCAGGGAGCCAGAGTGCCAACAAGCCAATGGAATGTGTTTCTTCTTCCCTCTTTTGCCATGGAGCTTTTGAAAGTGTCTATAATTAAGCATGCCATAGGTACTGTATTTCTTACGTGCATATGAGAAAATTTAGCCATAAATTTCTCCCATAAATAATGTACAAAGCTCTTTGGAATTGACCAGAGCATCCAGAACTTCATTCTGAGACCTGATTGTTATATCGTGTCTATTTTTGATGTACCTTATGTAAATGGTTGTCTGCCCTCTAAGCAAATGTATCTGACTGTCAGATAAAGCATTTCTATGTAGATGGGGTCAGAAGTTAGAGAAGATGGTGAGAATGTGCTGGGTGTGCCTTCTCATTTGGTGCTGAGAGGTCTCTGGCTGCCATTGTGCTCCCCCTCTGTGCCCTTCTGAATTCCAGATTTTTTTTCTGGCCATTATGACAGCTGTTTGCAATCCTGTTGTAGTTTCATTTCTGTATGAATTACCCACTGCGCGGCCTGCTTGCCATTGCTGTGGATTCTTCAAGTTCCCATGTGACAAGGAGAATAACCACCCACCACAACAAAACACCCCAGCCTGGATTCTTCTGAAGGGCTGGATTGTCATTCAGATGAGCATTATTTTTAGAATGCTGCTATAGAATTGAAAGTCTTCTCAATCATCAGGATTTGTGTAAAGCCATACGTTGGTATGATTTCTTCAGACAAAGCCTTAGAAATGCTCTTTTAGAATCTCACAGTTCGTAGCAGACTCCATTCTGTGGGACAACCTACCCATGCTCTCAGAGCCCTGGCAGGGTCTTTGTGAGGTGCTGAGTACAGGAGGACTCTGGTGGCCAATTTGCTCTTGAGACACTAGACTCAACCAGGAAGCGCTGAAATATATTTCAGCAAACTCTGTAAGCAGCCAAGCCAGGGGCACAGAGTGATCTGCTTAATCAATACTTTATCTGAATTGTCAGTTGTCAAAGGCTTAGAAAATAATGCAACAAAATTCTCAAGATCTGAAACACTATGTGTCATTTCATCTTTCTTTGATTCCGAAGGTCCTTTAGCATCTTTGTGTCCTGGGAGAGCTAGTTAATAAAGATTCCAGGTCTTGAATGTCTGATAAGCCAACCTTTATTCTATTTCGGAAGAGAAATAGGCAAGTATGAAAGCCAGAAAGTCCTCCTGGCTCAGGAGGGGCTGGGGATGTGTGAGGCCTAAGGACTAGAAGGATGTTTGTCGTTAGGGGTATTAGTGTTTACCATTGTTGCCTCTGCTAAATGCCCCATAAACCTTCACCTCTGGATTATCAGATGGGTCAAGGTAGGATTTCATCTTTACTTGCTCTGGGTCCTCATCCATTAGCAACCAGTTCTGCAATGCGCTTTGAGGTGCAGTATAGTGTGGACTTAGGAAGGGGTCCGTGGTTTTCACCTGACTGGCAGAGGGGTCCGTGGAACAGAAAAGGTTAAGGCCTACAGGGCTTAGCACGTGCCAGATGACTCTGGTGACCTGACTTAGTGCTCTGTCTCAGTGCCAGCACTCATTCTGAGCTCCCAGGCTCATCCTTCAAAGAGTTGAAAGCAGCATCACAGTTTCCTTCTCTTAGGCGCTTCCCCACCCTTGTCAAGCCTGTGGGACACAGGAACCTGCCCTCTGTGGCCTCTTGTCTGTCAGCCCTGATTGAATATTCACTGGGTAGAAAGTCTTGCCAGACAGCATGGAGAATTACAGAAGACGGAGAAGATGCACTCCTGGCCTCTGAGCGTCTTATCAACTTGTGGGATGGACAGAACCAGCAAAATCAAAATACATGCAAAGACAAATGTCAGCTCAGCACATATAATTATTTATTTATAAATCCAGTGAATGTACCCTGGGTATAGATACATTTGTGTGTGTGTGTACGTATAAATACACAGAATTAAAACATTTGTTGAAATGGCTGGGTGACTAGAGCTCGAAAAAGATAATTGTCTACTGTCTTAAGTTTTAGTCCCCCAGAATCAGACCCTGAGAGGATTTGAGAGCAAGTAGTTTATTTGGGAAGTATAGGAAACACCAAGAAGAGAAGTGGAAAAGGAAGACAAGCAAAAGGCAGCAGCTAATAAAGGGCCTTTTCTTGAGCCAGCTGTGAAAGGGGTCAACTGGAGCTCAAGACCATGGGGGAAATTCTGGATAACAGAAATATATGCCTCAAAATTATCTCCTGGACTCCTGTCAGTCACCTTTTGAGGTCTCCTCTCAGGGCAAGTAAATTCCCCAGATATTCCCCAACTGCCTTGTCCAGACTTAGTGGTTTTGGAGAAAGTCCTTAGGCAAAGAGAGGCAGCTAATGACACTTGGAGGTTGTCCTGGAAAGGTCTGAGGGCTAAAGATGAGCCAGCCTCTGCTACATCTACAGGCATTAATGAGAGCAATGGTTTGGACAGCAAAGGAGAGAAGGGTTTTGAACAATGAGGAAACCTCTGTCTTTGAAGACCCGAAAGCAACAGTGAAGGACATTCAAGCCAGAATCAGGAGGTTTCCTTTTGCAAGTCCCCCAAAGGAGTATGCTAAAGTGATGTAGGAAAGAAGGTCCACGTTATAGCCGAAGCAGACTGAAGATGGGAGGCAATTTGGAGTATGAGGATCCAGGTTGTTTTGGCTGCCCTGAGTTAGGGTGCCCAGTGGTCCGCTAGATGTCTATCAGCCACAAATCATGTTGGGGATAGTGGGTGGTTTAAGCATACTGTGGACCACGGGACAGTCAGTATCTCTGCATGAAGTCCTGCCACATCCAATGGGAATCATTTCAGAAGAATGAGAGTTGTGTATGGCTGGAGGTGCTATGGGTCAACATGTCCTTTTAACTTGCCTTGGCAGAAGAGGCAGGCAGCAACCAACAAGCAGTGGTGCTTCCATTCCACGTGTCTTACTGTATTTATACAGGATAGGACTCAACAGCGAGGGGGGAGGGCGTTGGATCAGCTAGAACAGTTTCCTCTTGCATGGTATGTACCTTCTCTAGAGAGTTGGCAGATGGGAAACTTCAGCCTGTCAAAGGCTGCAGCACTGCAGAGGATTCTTTTACTGACACTGGTTAGTTGTTAACTTGTTGCTACAGAAGGCTTAAAGAAGGCTTTAACAAATTCCCCACCGCAAGGACTGTGTGTTGATCTTTATTAATGGAAACATCCATGTGTTTTTCTGGCTTTTAGCTGCCCCAGCAGATGTGCCCAGGAATGAGCTCTCAGAAAATGTGGCTTAGGGGTTACTTGTTCTCTAACATAACAAATCACATGGTCTGCTTAGCTCTATTTCTCTCTCCTAGCCTGTATTTAGGTGCTAGGCAGAGAATATTTACAACAGAAATGTCAGGTTACGTTGATAATCGATTGGCAGATGTCATCTGTGGAAAAATGTAGGGTGGTAATATGACACTCTCATGCATCTTCATGTCCTCAGTAATATAGTTATGTCTATGGAAGAGGGAGGGGAAAGAGTTTTTCAGACTGGATCCAGTTAGGAGACAGAAACACCAGTTACTTTAACAGAAGGAATCAGTATAAAGAACTGTCAACCAGGTATTGGACAACGAAAGTCAGAAAGGGATACTGAGGTATCCCAGAGGTAGTAACTGAAGAGAGCAGCTTGCACTCCTAGTGCTGGGACACCCAAAGGAAGTGGTTGGGCCAATGGAAGCTTAGAAACTAGAGAGACACAGGAACCCAGACCTCTGAGGAAGGGCACTGGCCACTGGCTGTGCTGGTGTCTCTGAAGAGGCACAATGAAACTGATTCTGGAAATGTAGAGAAACCATGTACTGGAATCAATTGATGTTACTGGACCCAGTCATTGCTGCCAGGGTGAAGAGGTATTGCTGGGACGGTGCCAGAAGGAGCCAGTTTCTTTTCCTCCTGCTGCTGCTGGCCATACTCTGGAAACTTCTACTAGCAGAGCCCACCAAGGCGTCAGTTGGCCAAGGAAAATTTGACCTGTAGAGTCCCAACCCAATACCACAACTCAGGATGGGTCTGGAGCTTAGCGACCATAAGTTAAAAACCAACAGAGTGAGCGAGTGAGCACAAGTGTAAATGTGAGTATGAGTAAGTGAGGGTGGAGGTGGATGAGGATGTGAGTGCAATAGAAAGAATAAGAATCTATATATGCACTGGCCGGGATAAGGAAGGTTATTGGTTATAAAAATAATCAGAGGAATGGCCTGCACACGAGGACCTGGGCTCTGGGAAAAATAACATTAAGGATCCTTATTTGGGGGAGGCAAGAGGGAGGTTATTTTCTAATGTAAAGTCAGGACATTAGGGGAAACTTACCTACAAGCACTAGAATCACACACTAAGATTATGAGAGCTCGTGGGGATGAGAACAGACTTGTGTCACTCATCTCATGCTCACTCTGTGACGTACACACATACCGAGTGGAATTCAGGTGGAAACCCTCCTTTCCCCCACTATTTATATTATTCCTTTCTCTCCCTTTCTTTCCCCTGCACTCTCACCAAGCAGAGAGAGAGAGATTCCTGTAAGGGATGAGTGTGCATGATACAACTTCACCGTAATGCGCCAGGGTAAGCACTCTCTAGCCCGTATGCTGGAATAATTGATGCTCACCTGTACTCTAGAAATGGTCTTATGATTCCTCGTTAACAGAAGAGAGATGAGATGTAAAGGAAGGTTAAGTAACCTGCTATGGGCACAGCCAGTGAATGAGAGGATCCGAATTTCAAACTCAAGTGGAGCTTGCTCGAAAGCCTGTGCTCTGGTCTCCCCACCCTGATGCTCCTGCACCTGACTTCACGTCTAGGGAGAATCCCGTCATCTCCAAGAGCAAAACCAAGGGCCTGAGCATGTTGGTCTCAACATGCGCTGTCCAATAAGGTGGCCAATAGACTTGTGTGGTTATTGGAATTTAAATGAATTAAGCTTAATTAATACTTAAAATTCAGTTCTTCAGTTGCACTAGTCACATTTGAAGAGCTCAAGAGCTATTTTCATGTGACTACTGGTTGTCTTATCAGGATAGAATGTTTCTAATTGCAGAAAGTTCTGCTGTAGACCAACAGTGAGTGAGAGCATGACTCAGGACTTGCTTTCCAAATCTAGCTCTGCACCTTATTCGCTGTGCATCCAAGATCAGGCTACTTAACCTCTCTGTGCCTTAGCTGCTGCCGCTGTGAAATAGGGCTAGTTGAGGCAGCTGCTCAGAGGGTTCAGGTGACTATTAAATGAGCCACTCTTTGTAAAGTACCTAGCGTGGTACCTCAATGCGGGTTACCTAAAGAGGGAAAGATCTCTTCACTCGGACTTGATGTGATTTTCTAAACTCCCTGTCATCTCCTTTTACTCCCTGATAGGTTTATTTGGAGAACACAGGGAGGAGTTTGCAGGAGGGCAAAGGGGAACTTGATCATTTACATTTGAAACCCGTTATGCCTCCTACATCAACTTCACTGTTCACTTTTCAATTCTCTACCGACAGGGCACCTACTTATCACGTATACCCAGGACATGCCACCCTACCACCTCCTGCCCCTTAGTATGCCACTGGGAGTTGGGTTTGTTGGGATAGCCTTCTCTCGAATGATCCTCTGTGTCTTTCTGAGATGCACTGCCAAGTACTCTGATTCCCAGCCTGTATTCTGCAATGGTATATACTACCTGTGCTGTGTTCCAGGGAGGTAGACTCCATGGAGGACAAAGCGCTAGCCCTGGGCTTTTCATGAGGTTTCGGAAAGGAGGGTCACAAACGGAGCCAGGTATCTCTCATGCCAAGTCTGAGGTTCTTCTGCCCTGGGCTAGAAGCCTGGCCGGGAGAGAGACTTTCTTCAGGATCTGAACGATGCCTTAGAGTCAACAGACCATGCTAGATTGAGCCAAAAGACATGGACCACAGGATGGAGGAATCTTCCTGGAGCTTTTGTCACTTTTTGGGCAGTTGGTAGCGGACTGGCGGGAACATTGTACCGACCGACCGTAAAGAGAAGACCATGAGGTTGATTCCTACCCATTCTCATCCCCTGACCCTTTCCCTAACTACCTCCCCAGGGCAAAGACTGGAGGATCTCTTGCTAATTTTCAACTGCGTTTTGCTCTCTGTTATGTAGTGTTTCAGTGACAGCATCCACTCAGGAGAGTTGGGGCGAGGCTGGCTAAGGTTCTCAAGGAGCTGAGTTTTGAGATCAGGTGCCCGAATGGAATGATGCTTCCTGACCTTTCAGACCTTTGACACTTCTGGGAGGCCTTAGAAATTGCTTCAAGCCTCCTGTCCAGGATACGACTGCCTAGGGGAGTTCCAGGGAAAGGTGGCAGGTAGAGTATCCTTTCTGAGTTTTATTCTCTCTGGTCCTCCATTCCCTCCTTTCCGTGTGTCTGTGTTGCTCTGTTGTATCACCCTTCTCCTCAAGATTCTCTAGACCACTGATGCAGTGGTATTTATCTTATGTTCTTGTCAACAGGGATATCATGCACGATGAGATGATGGATACTACAGTGAGCTCACTACAGGATCTTGAAGATCTCCAAGCCACTGGCTGTTCTGAAGCATAGAAACGCCTTTCCAGTGAAGCTGGAGGATGCAAGCTGGGAAGAGGTGAGGAACTAGCGACTCTTTCCTCTTCCCCTTCGCTCCATCAACCTTAGGCCGTCATATTGTTTGTGCCCATGCCTGATGGGCTTTTTCCTGTGTGCCTCTTTACAGGCCCTGCTTTTTGGCCAGAGTGTGGCCCACCTTTTCAGATGACCTGGGGAGCTGCTGAAGGACAGCGAAGAAGACGCTGCTGGCCCCTAAGACAGAAACACAGCAGCTGGAACCATGACACTTCTAGAGGGGGATTTAAGTCTAGCATCCCTTCAGACTGAGGCTCACTGAGCTACAATAATGGATTGGATTCTGTTTTTTGTTTTGACATTACCTCTATAACACACAATTTTGCATGCTTTTGACTGGTTGGCCTTTTCTCTTTCTGTTTTTCTCTTTCTCTCTTTTCTCTTCTCTTCTCTTCTCTTCTCTTCTCTTCTCTTCTCTTCTCTTCTCTTCTCTTCTCTTCTCTTCTCTTCTCTTCTCTTCT